>CM019071.1:49851155-50176434 GCA_009667805.1 Leptobrachium leishanense
ATACTGCCCCAGCACATGGATATACTGCCCCAGCACATGGATATACTGCCCCATATATACAGAGCACACACACACACACACCATTATATACAGAGCACACACACCATTATATACAGAGCAGACACACGCACGCACACTCCATTATATACAGAGCACACACTTCATTATATACAGAGCACACACACACTCCGCTATATACACAGCACACACACACCCCATTAAATACAGAGCACACACACACACCCCCCATTATATACAGAGCACACAAACACACACCATTATATGCAGAGCACACACACCATTATATGCAGAGCACACACACACACACCAATATATGCAGAGCCGACATACGCACACAATACATTATATACAGAACACACACACACACACCATTATATGCAGAGCACACACACGCACACACCATTATATACAGAGCACACACACTCCATTATATACAGAGCACACACACACACTCCATTATATACAGAGCACACACACACCCTCCATTATATACAAAGCACACACACACCCTCCATTATATACAGAACACACACACTCCATTATATGCAGAGCACACACACAACACACTCCATTAAATACAGAGCACACACACACCATTAAATACAGAACACACACCCACAGCACACATACACTCCGCTATATACAGAGCACACATACACACACCATTATATACAGAGCACGCACACACACACTCCATTAAATACAGAGCCGACATACGCACACACTACATTATATACAGAACACACAACCATTATATACAGAGCACACACACAAACAGCTATACAGTGGCAAGAAAAAGTATGTGAACCCTCCGGGATTACGTGGAGTTTTGCATGAATTGGTCATAAAATGTGCTCTGATCTTCATCTAAGTCACAACAATTTGAAAAACACAGTCTGCTTAAAATAATACAACAGAAACATTATATGTTTTCATGTTTTTATTGAACAGAACATGTAAACATTCACAGTGCAGGGTGGAAAAAGTATGTGAACCCCTAGCCTAATGACTTCTCCAAGAGCTAATTGGAGCCAGGAGTGAGCCAACCTTGAGTCCAATCAGTGTGATATTATTGGATGTGTAGCTGAAAGCTGTCCTGCCCTTTAAAAACACACACCAGTTTTGGGTTTACTGGTTTCAAGAAGCACTGCCTGATATGAACCACGCCTCGTAGAAAAGAGCTCTCAGAAGACCTACGATCAAGAATTGTTGACTTGCATGAAGCTGGAAAGGGTTACAAAAGTATCTCCAAAAGCCTTGATGTTCATGTGTCCACGGTAAGACAGACTGTCTACAAATGGAGAAAGTTCAGCACTGTTGCTACTCTCCCTAGGCATGGTCGTCCTGTAAAGATGACTGCAAGAACACAGCACAGAATGCTTAATGAGGTAAAGAAGAATCCTAGAGTGTCAGCTAAAGACTTACAGAAATCTCTGGCACATGCTAACATTTTTGTTGACACATCTACAATAAGGAAAACATTAAACAAGAAAAATGGAGTACATGGGAGGACACCACGGAGGAAGTCAATGCTGTCCAAAAAGAATATTGCAGCACGTTTGAAGTTTGCAAAAGAGCACCTGGATGTTCCACAGCAAAATATTCTGTGGACAGATGAAACCAAAATTGAGTTGTTTGGAAAAAACACACAACACTATCAGGGTTATCCAAAGAGATTCGAAAAGTCACCGCACGTTCGGTGACTTTTCGTTCTCTTCAATTCGGTTCCTTTTGCCGATTGCATTTCGGTGACCCTGCGGTGTATTCAGCAAACAGCACAGGGTCCCCGAATTGCAGGGAAAAGCTGCCGCAAACCTGACGAAAACTAACCGAATGCACGCTGAAAACAAGCAAAAACATCTGGATTAACCTTTGAAAAAGCCGAACAGGAGCCGAACAGGAGCCGAATCACACAGACGACAGATGTGACGTAGAGGAGGCAGTGAATAAATTAGCAAAACCATTTGTATGAATCTGGGAAAAAGAAACGCTGTTTGCAAAGAAACTACTGAGCGAAAATGTCTGAAATTTTCACAGGAGGTCCAGGGAATGATAATAAAGAGGGCTGTTACAAAAAAATAAGTAAACTGAAAAAAAAAAAAAGACTTTTAAAAAAAATCAGAAAAATGCTTAGAGTATCCTACAAAATCTATAAATAAAGAGACTTTTTGCTGCAGAATTTTATAATGAACGGTTTATTAGATATTGAATTAAAACGGGAATATTTTTAACATTGAAGCCTATGGGATTCGCCTGAATAAACCTGTCGAATTAAACCACCGAATGGCAGGGCATTAGGGGAACCTTTCACTGCTGGTTTGTGTTCTCTGAATAGCCGAAGCAGTGCTTCTCTATGGGGATTTCACTGCCCTCGAACAGGGACCGAACAGGCACCGTATGTGCAGGCAATTCCCCAGGATTTAGTGAATTTCCTGCTCTCTGGATAGCCGAATGGTCAGGAAAGGCAACCGAACGCTGATTTTCAGTGTTCGGTTACCTTTCTCAAGCAATTCGGATCTCTTTGGATAACCCTGTATGTGTGGAGAAAAAAAGGCACAGCACACCAACATCAAAACCTCATCCCCACTGTAAAACATGGCGGAGGGAGCATCACGGTTTGGGGCTGCTTTGCTGCCTCAGGGCCTGGACGGATTGTTGTCATTGATGGAAAAATGAATTCCAGAGTTTATCAAGACATTTTGCAGGAAAACGTAAGACCATCTGTCCGCCAACTGAAGCTCCGCAGAGGATGGGTGATGCAACAGGACAATGACCCAAAGCATACAAGTAATTCAACAAAAGAATGGCTTCAACAAAACAAAATACGCCTTCTGGAGTGGCCCAGTCAGAGTCCTGACCTCAACCCGATTGAAATGCTGTGGCATGACCTTAAGAGAGCGATTCACACCAGACATCCCAAGAATATTGCTACTATGAAACAGTTTTGTGAAGAGGAGTGGTCCAAAATGACTCCAGATCGTTGTGCAGGTCTGATCTGCAACTACAGGAAACGTTTGGTTGAGGTTATTGCTGCCAAAGGAGGGTCAACCAGTTATTAAGTCCAAAGGTTCACATACTTTTTTCACCCTGCACTGTGAATGTTTACATGTTCTGTTCAATAAACACATGAAAACATATAATGTTTGTGTTGTATTATTTTAAGCAGACTGTGTTTTTCAAATTGTTGTGACTTAGATGAAGATCAGAGCACATTTTATGACCAATTCATGCAAAACTCCACGTAATCCCAAAGGGTTCACATACTTTTTCTTGCCACTTTATACATACACACAGCTATATACAGAACACACACTCAGCTATATACATAGCGCTCTACCCAGACACACACCAGAGTGACACATGTATACACACCACACACACAGAAAATGATTACTATATCAGTCAGAGCAGCAGGAGAAGTGGTAAAATTCAAATAAAGCAGGCTGCTTTGCAGTTTAAGCTGTAGCTGCTAATCTTTAAGCAGCCTGGATGCCTGTTAGCTAGGGTCTCTCTCCCCCCCCCCATCCATGTCATCCTGGAGTTAGTGGGCTAGTGTGTAAATAAAGGGGGGGGAGAGATATTTACACAGCAGTGTGACCTTATCTCCCGAGTTGGACAGAGCAAACACGCCTTATCACCTTCACGCTGTGCAGGGAAAGGGGCAGCACGTGGCTTCAAAGAGCAGCTCCACCTCTCAGCCTCTGCCCAAAGGAAACGCTGCGTTTCTATTATCTAAGGCTGGGTTCACACTTAGGCGTAGCATACGAAAAACCGTGCGAACGCGCATGTCAATGGCCGCGAACTCGCTGCTGTATGCCCGCAAAGAAGCTCCCGGCCTTTGAGCGCAGGACGTTTTAACGCGCGCTCCTGCGTGTTTTAAAGCGCCCAGGTGTGAACGGGTCCCATTGAAAACAATGGGATTTCTCGTTCATGCGTTTAAAGGGTGCACGAACGCGCTTTAAAACGTCTAGATGTGAACGGGGCCTAAGCGCCGGGTTCTGCTGCAAGGCTGATCAAAACCCTGGGCTGGGTGCCCTCGGCACTCACTATCAGCCGGCCGGTCAGCTCCTCGTCTTGGCTGCTGTGTGCCTATTTTTAAAAAGGGGCCTGGAGCGGCCGCTCCATCCGCCCCATGTTAATCCGGCCCTGCCCGTGTGTCTATAACATGTAAAGGCTTATAGACCCTGAAACAGGCCAGACTGACGCCAACCAGGCCCTGTGACCGAACGTGAAAAACAGAAACAAAGAGACAGAGAAACACACACCAAGAAAGACAAAATGCATCACACAATCATACACATAGGAAGTCAAACAATGAGACACACACACAAATACAGAGAAGAGTGACAGGACAAGTGATACTCAGAGAGACAGACACACAAACACAGACTCTAGAGACACACAGTCAGAGAGACACAGACAATGTAGGAGGACAGACAAACAGACACGGGAAAAAACAAATACAGAGAAGAGAGACAGACGGAAAGTGATACACAGAGAAACACAAACAGTAACATACATACACACAGATTCAAGAGACACACAGTCACACTATCAGGGTAATTCAAAGAGAATCAAAAAGTCACCGTACGTTCGGTGACTTTTCGTTCGCTCCAATTCGGTGCAATTCGGTGATCCTATTTCGGCGACCCTGCAGTGTATTCAGCAAGCACCACAGGGTCCCTGAAGTGCAAGGAAAACCCGCCGCAAACCTGCCGACCACTCACCGCCAACCTGCCGAACACTCACCGCAAACCTGCCGAACACTCACCGCAAACCTGCCGAACACTCAAACCCCGCAAAACAGCTGGATTAACCCCGCCGAACAAACCTGAGCAGCCGCCGATCAGAGCGCAGAGCAGCCGCCGGAAAAAGACGACACCGCAGACGAAGGGAGTGAACCCCCCCAAAAAAAACAAAAAACAGTACGCTTGAAGGTTTGAAAAGTGAAACGCTGTTTGCAAAGAAACTACAGAACGAAAATGTCTGGAATTTAGATATAAAATCCAATGAATGATAATAAAAAGGGCTGTTACAGAAAAAAGAAGAAACTATTTAAAAAAGAATAATTAATTCGCAAAAAAATCCCAAAAAATGCCTAAAAGATCCTAAAAAAAAATCTATAAATAAAGAGACTCTTTACTGCGGCATATAATAACCAACGGTTTATTAGATATTGAATTAAAACGGGAATATTTTTAACATTAAAGCCTATGGGATTCTACTGAATAAACCGGCTGAATTAAACCACCGAACAGTAGGGCATTTCGGCAACTTTTCTCTGCTGGTTTTTGTTCTCTGAATAGACGAAGCATTGCTTCTCTATGGGGATTTCACTGTCCCCGAACAGGCACCGAACAGGCACCATATGTGCAGGCAATTCGCCAGGATTTGGCGAACTGCCTTCTCTCTGAATAGCCGAATGGCCAGGAAAGGTAACCGAACGCTGATTTTCACTGTTCAGTTACCTTTCGGCCACAATTTGGATCTCTTTGAATAACCCTGTATGAGACTAACAGGGTTATTCAGAGAGAGGGGAAAAGCAGGAGTATTGCCAGGAGAATGAACAATCTAGACCAAATAGCCGATTTGGAAAGTGAGATAAATGAGAGAATTTTTCTGACTTGGCTATTTTGACCTAGAGTTTTCACTTCAGTCATTCTCCTGGTTTTCACCTCTCTCTGAATAACCCTGATAGACAAAGAAAGTCAAGCACAAGAGAAAAACAAAAAATTGACACCGGAAATGCCCAAACAAAAAGTCAGAAACAGACACACAAAATGAGAAACTCCAGATTTGGCTGATACCAAAGCTTTACAACTAGGAGGTATACAACTATACCAACAACCAATAGTATCATTGTAAAGACCAGACTCCAACCTTTCCAAATGACACCTCACTAAACCTTGTGCGCTGAACAATTCTGAAATGCAGGTTCCAAAGTCCCCCTGGCTCTCCTCACTGCAGCGCCACGGTCTAGGTTGTTTCATCAACAATCAGGGTAATGCAAAGAGAATCGAAAAGTCACCGCACGTTCGGTGACTTTTCGTTCTCTTCAATTCGGTTCGTTTTGCCGATCCCATTTCGGCGACCCTGCGGTGTATTCAGCAAGTACCACAGGGTCCCCGAATTGCAGGGAAAAGTCACCGCAAACTCGACGAAAACTGCAAAACCCGGCGAATGCAAGCCGAAAACCCACAAAAACATCTGGATTAACACGCCAAAAAAACCCGAGCAGAAGCTGATCACACGCAGCGCAGCCGCCGGAAAAAGCCGACACCGCAGACGAATGGAGTGAATAAATTAGAAAAACAGTTTGCATGAATGATTGAAAAGTGAAACGCTGTTTGCAAAGAAACTACTGAGCGACAATGTCTGAAATTTACATATAAGATCCAATGAATGATAATAAAAAGGGCTGTTACAGAAAAAATAAGTTAAAAAAGGAATTTTTTAAAAAATAAATAAATCCAGAAAAATGTTTCAAATATCCTAAAAAAAGCTATAAATAGACTCTTTACTGCAGAATATAATGAACGGTTTATTAGATATTGAATTAAAAACGGGAATATTTTTAACATTGAAGCCTATGGGATTCGCCTGAATAAACCTGCCGAATGAAACCACCGAATGGCAGGGCATTAGGGGAACCTTTCACTGCTGGTTTGTGTTCTCTGAATAGACGAAGCAGGGCTTTTTCATGGGTATTTCACTGCCCTCGAACAGGCACCGAACAGGCACCGTATGTGCAGGCAATTCGCCAAGATTGGCGAAATGCCTGCTCTCTGGATAGCCGAATGACCAGGAAAGTTAACCAAACGCTGAATTTCAGTGTTCGGTTATCTTTCTCCAGCATTCGGATCTCTTTGGATAACCCTGAATGTGTTGCATCAGCAGCTCCACACTTGCTGGCAGTGCGGGAAATGGGAAGGTGAGTTAGCGCAGCACCACTGTGCACTTAATTGTAAACTGAATAATAGTGCTGCGTTAAGAAAAAAAAAATATATATAAATATTTTATTTTTACATAAATCTAACCTGCTTATAATAATCTGGCATCTGGCCTTTCCAATGATACCTCATATGTCCCACTAGCCCTTATGGCTCCATAAATAATGTGGTCTAATTATTATTATTTATTTATTTTGAAAGCAAGGCACCCCTTGTGGCAGGTACCTGAAGGCACATGCCTACTCTGCCTAGTTATAAATCTGGCCCTGATCTCTGTGAATGCTGCTTATTATGAGCCGACACGTCCATAAAGTCTTTATTTCTTACCAGACTGGAAGCTCAGACAGAGGACGAGTGCGAGTATTAATAAAGTTCTCATTTTCCTTGCTCTTCAGTCCTTTTCTTCTCTGTCTCCTCCAAACTCCCTCCTAATATATAGCAATATGCAAAGTGGATGGTGTGGTGGGGGCTGCTCCTACCCGCCCCTCCTATACAATCTCCTTCCTCAATGTCTGTTAATAACATATAGCTATTTGTGAAAGCACGACACGTTTTATACTTTCACAAGGAGTTTAACGATGGCAAAAAGTGCTCAGACGTCAAACTATTACATTTATGCTGTACACAACAGAACATACCAAATAATAAAAGTGCACAGAAAAAAATGTTCTATATACAATGACGTTTTATCTTCTCAATGTGGACATCATAACTCATTTTGGAAAACTGGCTGAACGTAATGCATTGTGTATATACTAAAATCAGTCAACTTGGTTCTTTTTAAGTTACAGTTACAAGTACTTGTAAAGCGCTACAGAATCTGTTGGCGCTGTATAACAGGGAAGCACAAACAGGAGACGTACAGGATACAAGAGGAAAGACAACCCTGCCCGTAGGATAACTGTCCAGTTAATACAGCACTTTAACCCCTTCACTGCTGAGCCATTTCACATCTGTTTGCGGAGCTCATGTCGCTTTCGCTCATCATGTTTAAATGCGATTTGAAGCCACGTTTTATTATATGACCCAGACATATTATACAGCAGCAAGAAAAAGTATGTGAACCCTTTGGGATTACGTGGATTTTTGCATGAATTGGTCATAAAATCTGCTCTGATCTTCATCTAAATCACAACAATTTGAAAAACACAGTCTGTTTAAAATATTGTTGCTGAAAGCTGTCCTGCCCTTTAAAAACACACACCAGTTTTGGGTTTACTGGTTTCAAGAAGCACTGCCTGATGTGAACCATGCCTCGCAGAAAAGAGCTCTCAGAAGACCTACGATCAAGAATTGTTGACTTGCATGAAGCTGGAAAGGGTTACAAAAGTATCTCCAAAAGCCTTGATGTTCATGTGTCCACGGTAAGACAGACTGTCTACAAATGGAGAAAGTTCAGCACTGTTGCTACTCTCCCTAGGCGTGGTCGTCCTGTAAAGATGACTGCAAGAGCACAGCACAGAATGCTTAATGAGGTAAAGAAGAATCCTAGAGTGTCAGCTAAAGACTTACAGAAATCTCTGGCACATGCTAACATTTTTGTTGACACATCTACAATAAGGAAAACATTAAACAAGAATGGAGTACATGGGAGGACACCACGGAGGAAGCCATTGCTGTCCAAAAAGAATATTGCAGCACTTTTGAAGTTTGCAAAAGTGCACCTGGATGTTCCACAGCACTACTGGCAAAATATTCTGTGGATAGATGAAACCAAAATTGAGTTGTTTGGAAAAAACACACAACACTATGTGTGGAGAAAAAAAGGCACAGCACACCAACATAAAAACCTCATCCCCACTGTAAAACATGGTGGAGGGAGCATCATGGTTTGGGGCTGCTTTGCTGCCTCAGGGCCTGGACGGATTGTTGTCATTGATGGAAAAATGAATTCCAGAGTTTATCAAGGCATTTTTCAGGAAAACACAAGACCATCTGTCCGACAACTGAAGCTCTGCAGAGGATGGGTGATGCAACAGGACAATGACCCAAAGCATACAAGTAATTCAACAAAAGAATGGCTTCAACAAAACAAAATACGTCTTCTGGAGTGGCCCAGAGTCCTGACCTCAAACCGATTGAAATGCTGTGGCATGACCTTAAGAGAGCGATTCACACCAGACATCCCAAGAATATTGCTACACTGAAACAGATTTGGGTAGAGGAGTGGCCCAAAATTACTCCAGATCGTTGTGCAGGTCTGATCTGCAACTACAGGAAACGTTTGGTTGAGTTTATTGCTGCCAAAGGAGGGTCAACCAGTTATTAAGTCCAAAGGTTCACATACTTTTTCCACTCTGCACTGTGAATGTTTACATGTTCTGTTCAATAAAAACATGAAAACATATAATGTTTGTGCTGTATTATTTTAAGCAGACTGTGTTTTTCAAATTGTTGTGACTTAGATGAAGATCAGAGCACATTTTATGACCAATTCATGCAAAACTCCACGTAATCCCAAAGGGTTCACATACCTTTTCTTGCCACTGTATGTGGTTAAACCCAAATCTATCTTTTGGCCCCCACATCGAAAAACTCTCATCTAAACTTTACCCCAAACTAGGTGCCCTGTACAGAAACAAATCCTGCTGAGCCCCGCGGTAACAAAGCAGATTGTACAACAAATGCTTATGCCGGCTATTGAATACGGAGATGTAGTGTATGCAGCCGCCCCGCAAATACACCTTCATAAACTTACTACATTGTATAACTCATTCTGTCGCTTTGTGCTACAATGTAACTACATGACCCACCATTGTGACATGTTGAAAGAACTAAACTGGCCATCGCTGGAATCCAGACGCACTCTTCACCTTTCCAACCTGGTGTTTAAGAGCTTTTCTGGGAAGCTGCCACCCTACCTGAATAGACTGCTTCCCCCGGGCAGTTCCCTCATCCTATAACCTCCGATCCAGGACCAGCACCTTACTTGCAATACCACAATACAAAAAGCAAGTGGCTCGATCCTCATTTTCCTAAAGGGCACCACAATTATGGAATAACCTCCCAGACGCCATCAAATCTTCCCCCAGTCTAAAGTCCCTTAATAGTTCCCTATTAACATACCTCAATGCGGAAAGCACCTGTAAACATGTAACATAATGACTTTATTTCCTACATATTTATTTTCTGTAAATCTGTATTGTGTGTTTAATATGCAAAGTAATAAAATGCAAGATTTCTGTAACAAGTCAATGTTCTTGAACCCGGGACATACTTGAAAAGGAGAGAAATCTCAATGTATCCTTCCTGGGAAAATACTTTATTTATAAATAAATGTCCTGCATGTATACTGTAACAAAAAAAATGCAATAAAATTAGAATTTTTAAACATCTACAGCATGTAAAGTTTTTTTTTTTTTTTTTTCACATTTTATCACACGAGCCTTTGCGCTTATATTTTCTATTGGGTGCGCTTGTTAATAAATTAGAAATGGGGACTCATTACATTTTTGCGGGGGGGGGAATTACGTGCTTTTTAGGAATTGAACCCCATAGAAAAAAAAAAATTAGTGCAGCATCATTGTTGACATCATAATTAAAATGTGAACAATATTGCTGCATTAATAAAAAATAAAAACACACTAAATAAAAACGTTTTTTTTTATTTTATTATTTTTTCTCTTTACTTTAAACATGTCATGTTTGGTACCATTTGAAACGCCATGCTCTGGCATTTAGAATGATACCAAACATGACCCCTCTAGCTGCCACTGTATGGGAGAGGATAGGGGGGGGTTCCTTAGGAAATCCCCAGGAAGCTAAAGGTTCCCTGACTAACTGACGTCATTGCGTCATGCGCGATGACATCAGGTACGAGGGAGGACCCGCAGGTGGAGCCTCCATCCAAGATGGCGGCCCCCACCGTAGCTAGGCCGCTGAATGGCACCGGATCGCGGTCTGGCACTTTAGGGGTTAAAGATAGGCATGGCTTGAAAGGGCAGACACCGCCCTTCAAAGTGGTGCCCGTCTTTTTTTACTGCCGCCTCCCAATCAGGAGGGAGAGGGATCCGAAAGGATCACCCCCTTCCCTTCAGGCGATCTCCTAGCAATCTCCCATTAGGCGATCTCCTGGGGGGGGGGGGTTGCCTGAACATGAAGTCATCATGCATGGCGCGTTGACATCATGAGGGGTATAAATTCGGCATCTGACTTCCAGAAAGTCAGAACGCCTAGGGACCCCGGAGAGAGAGGTGAGAATCTGAGGGCTCCGGCAAGCGGATGATGTGTGGGAGACGTCCCCTGCATATAGCGGGAGTCAATGAGGACGTTCCCCACACTTCCTCCGCAGGAAAAGTGTTAAACCAAGTGCTAAGGCAGGCATCTCGTGAACTTACAATCTAAAGGGATGGGGTAACAAACAAATGGGAGCAGAGGGAAGGTGAAACTGGTGGTCAGAAGAATATTGTGGGGATTGCATGGGGAAGGACCAGAAGTCTGGGCTTAGTAAGAGTTATTAGAGAGAAAAGTGGAGACAGCTGGAAAGAAGAGGTGAAATTAGGGACTGGCCCTGTGTGGGTGGGTTAGGGCAGCAGAGGGAAGAGAGAAGGAGGTGACTCAAAGTATGCTTGATGTATCCTACACATGCCGTAGGGCCTACAGAGAATCAGTTTCATATAATGTAGGACCCAAAACCCAATTCCGTAGCAAGCAGGTTCCCCAGAATTATATTGTTTTTTCAGTATCGTTCATACAAAAAGTCAAATGCATAAAAATAAAAACTCATAAAATATTGGTAACTTACACAAAATACAAAGATGACAAAATAATATTCCTGTAACATTGTGCCCCAAGCTCAATGCACAAACATACAGTACTGTGCGAAGGTCTTAGGCAGGTGTGAATAATTGATGTAAATTAAGAATGATTTAAAAAATATATATTTTGATTGCTTTTATAAATATACAAAATGCAAAGTGAGGGAACAGAAGAAAAATCCAAATCAAAAATCGGTATTTGGTGTGACCACCCTTTGCCTTTAAACAAGCATCAGTTCTTAAACTTTGCACACTTTGTACACATGCAGGATCAGAATCGGGTGTATGATTAACCAGTTATATATAGCGAGAGCTAATGATCAATTTCATATGTAGGTTGGAGGAACAGTCAAACTCTACTACTTTGTTGTGCATTAACGAGAAACCTCTGGGCCAGATGCGGGAATCCATCAAGGCCCCTCCCCACCCTTGGCAAAAACATTTTAAGCCTAACCTCCCCCCCCACCTCCATGCTCTGGTCCCCTCCAGGTCCACGATGTTGACTCCAGACAATCAGTGTCCCATTTTTTTCAAGGTCCACTATGACCACTTCAATCAATCTCATTTTTAATGTAATGTGTAATATTTATAGTACAGCGGTCCACAGCAATACAACTCACAGTAATGTGCAGTGTGTATTACTGCTAGGGATGAGCTGTTCGGTTCGATCAGTTCGGAGTTCGATTCGAACATCGGCAGTTCGAAAGTTCGCGAACTTCGAACTTTTTGTCGTGTTCGGTTCGAATTTTGTTTTTAAAAAAATGCTAACAAAAAAAAATCTAGAAATTAAGAGACTCTTTACTTCAGAATATTATAAGCAGCGGTTTATTAGATATTGAATTAAAAACTAATGTCTAGGTGCAAAGATTCTCACCTCTAAATGACCTGTGCTCTCAAACGGCGTAAACAGGTGTTTAGTGTTTGGAAATAACATGTGCTTCTAATTAGTTCGGTCTCATGAATTTGATACATTGTATGCAGACTGGGAGTGCTAGTGTCGTGTGTGGGTCTGTGATGGCGATGTTTCCATACATCCTACAAATCCGCCACTTCACGGGCAGGTTATGGGGACCTCCTAGGCACGATATTTGAAGGAATTTTTCGTTTTTATTTTTAACCCTTATTTTAATGGAAACTCACTGTTCCGTTAACCCTTTCACTGCTGAGGCATTTCACCGCTGTGTGGTGAGCTAATTTTTACCGCTTTCGCTCATTATGTTTAAACGCGATTTGAAGCCACATTTTATTATACGACCCAGACATTATAATAAATCGTTCTTTCCGGCAGATTCATAATATATCTATACGTCATGTTCTGCCTGTATATTATAACAAAAAAATGCAATAAAACTTGAATTTTTAATCATCTGCAGCGTGTAAAGTGTTTTTTGCACCTTTTATTACATGAACATTTGCGGTTATATTTTCTATGGTGTGCGGTTGTACAAAAATTAGAAATGGGGACTTATTTAGCAAACGCACACCATAGAAAAAAATCATTAGTGCAGCATCATTGTTCACATTATAATTGAAATGTGAACAATATTGCTGCATTAATAAAAATAACACAAAAAACAAATGTTTTTTTACTTTATACCTGGCCATGTTGGGTATCATTCGAAAGGCCATGCTCAGGCCTTTCGATTGACACCCTACATGACCCCCTAGCTGCCACGGTTCTGGAGATATCGGGGTTCAAATGAACCCACTATCTCCACCAGGTGATTCAGGGCAGCTAGGGGTTCTCCGGCTATCTGATGTCATAACGCTATGCGTAAGGATGTCAGGCAGTGAGGGGGGACCCAGGGGTGGAGCCATGATCCAAGATGGTGGCCCCCACCGGAGCTAGGCCGCACTTCGGCGCCGAAGTGCGACCCGGTGCCTAAGGGGTTAAAGCCAGGCACCGCTTAAAAGGGGAGACTCTCCCCTTTTAAGCGGTGCCTGGCTTTTTTTTGTGGGACCTCCCGATCGGGAGGGATCCGAATGGATCCCCCTCCCTTCCCGCCGACCCCCTGGCAATGACGTCATCGCACGATGACGTCATTTACGTCGGGAGGAGCTTGACTCCAGCATCTGAGGACGCTGAAGTCAGAACGCCGTGGGACCCTGGACAGAGAGGGGAGTATCTCCGCCGGGCGTCCCGCAAAGCTGATGACGTGTGGGACACGTCCTCCTCAGCATACAGCGGGAGTAACTGAGGACGTGTCCAACACGTCGTCAGCAGTAAAGGGGTTAAAAAAAACTTTTTTTAAAAAAAACTTTTTGTCCTTGTTTCCTGTCCCCCAGGGCACTACCCGGACCCCCATACACCTTTTATGGCAAATATCTAGCATATATGCCCTCTTGGAGGGCACTCTAAAAAAAAAAAAAAAAAAAAAAAAAACAACTTTGCGTCTCATTGACATGTATGGAGTTCGTGTTCGAATTCGAACATTTGAAAAGTTGGAGTTCGAATGCGAACCGAATTCGTAGGTGTTCGGCTCATCCCTAATTACCGCATCACACAGCAATAAAACTCACAGTAATGTGCACTGTGTATGAGTGTATCAAAGCCTCAGTAATAAAATTCACAAGTAGGTATAAATAATAGTTATATTAAAATAATATTTAAGAGAATTCTAAAAATTATATGAACAGAATTTATATAAAAAAAAAAAAAATGTACTTGTTACCTTTCCTAATGCTTTTTGCAGGGAGGGGGCTGAAATCCTCTTCATCAAGTGGAAGAGCCTAAACAAGGCCCCAGCAGCTGAGGCAGTTTGACAGTTACACAAATATATATATATATATATATATCCGACACAAACACTTTACTCTTCTCTGTCGTGGTTTACGTCATCTGAGAGTGCATCATTTACTGCCGTTGTCATTTCTGTGCACCGGCATTGGGTCCTATTCCATAGTTGATAGTAAAATGGAGACGGAAAATGTGGAGCTTTTCCTTACCGTCTGCATGTTACCATTCGTATTTCAGGGTAGGTGATCTGTTGGCGCTAGCCCCGGAACAAAGCGCAAGGCAGCCGGAATCCAACAGCATTGCAGTGTGCCATGAGTAAGGGCTCGTTGAGACCATAGGATTTTATTGAGTCTTGCGCATTCCCATAGGATTTTATTGAGTCTTGCGCATTCCCATAGGATTTTATTGAGTCTTGTGCATTCCCATTGGCGAGCTCTGCACGAGTTCGCACTCACGTGAGTATGTATGTACCTCCTACTGGAGAGACTTATTGCAGCAATGTAACAAGCTCGTATATTTATACCACAGTCACCTAAAACCTTGATTTTAACAATTTGGGTTCCATGAGGGTAACGGTTGATAAATAATAATTTCCCTGTTCTATACATATAAAAGGTTATTGAAAGAAGCCCTTTCTTTAACTGTAGACTACTTGCTGTAGAAAGTCCCCCCCTTTCCATGAACATAACATGTGAATCTGGGCATAAGAATGTCTTTGTCTAAACCTAAAAAGTTACATGTAAACCATCAGGGTTATTCAGAGAGAGGTGAAAAGCAGGAGAATGACTGGAGAATGAAAAATTCTAGGTCAAAATAGCCGATTTTGAAAGTGAGATGAAAGGGAGAATTTTTCTGGTTTGGCTATTTTGACCTAGAATTTTTCATTCTCCAGTCATTCTCCTGCTTTTCACGCTCTATGAATAACCCCATAAACATATGGTAAGTGTTGACCATGCTAATTATCTGTGACGTTGAGAATATCCTATTGGCTTGTAAATCTGAGATTTTTTGTATGTCATATCTTCTAGAAAAAAAAAAAACTGACCTAACAAAAGGAATACCAGATATCCTCTGAAGAACGAACTCTGTTGTCTTCATTTATCTCCGCTAGCTAGTGTAGCACTGTGCCACGCCTTACACGATGGAACAAAACAGAATACAGAAATCTAAATTGCAGGTCTTAGTAAATATGAATAGGGATCCAAATTAATAACAACGGTGTTATTTTTCCTTTTAGTGAGTGAGGTGATACGTGACGTGACTGATTTGATATGCAATCTTACTTGTACTGATGAACATTTGGGGATCCTAACTTTTCTGCCACAAACCAACATTTTAGGACCTAAAAATTACAGAACTATGAAAGTGCATTTATGGACCAAACATAAGTCGAACATTCGAAAATTGAGGAGTGTTTTAGCTTTCTTTTGTGTGGAATTAAAAAAAAAAAAAGGCCGTTAGTAGTTTTTCTCAAAACATTCGCCTTGAACATAGGTTTTTGATTTACTAACAAGACCTTTTTTATTCTCTAACCTGCCAACATCAGCATCTTTTAAAATTAATTTTTATTTTTTTTTTTAAATTGAAAAGTTTTATTGATTTTTCAACAGTACAGTTATAAATGATAAAACCATAATACAACAACCAAAGAAATGAACAAAAGAAAGAAAAAGGAACAAAAAGAAACGAACAATATACAGTAGTCGCTGCTGCGTTTGTCGACAATAAAATGACACCTAACAGTTATTCTAGGTGTGCGCCATATTCCACATTCCGCTTCTCCGGACCCTCACCAGAAACCCCCCCAGGGCCAGTATCATACGCCGGTCCCTCCCTGCAAACCTCCCCTGTATGTTCCCCTACATCTAGTCGGCAGATATAAGATACGCGTCCCAAATGTACCAGAAGTTCCTCTTAGGTGGCAGGGCTCCTGTAACTGTCCGTGACATTGCATCTAGTAAGCGAAATTCTTTTAGCCGGTCAGTGATTAGAGGGAGAGGTGGGAGGTCGGTTGACTTCCACCTAGCTGCTACCATTAAATACGATATGGTCAGGATGTGCGCTAGCAGTTGTTTCTGGAACCTGGAAAATGCACTCGGGAAGAGCTGAAGGAGCACTATCTCCGGGTAGGATCCACTGTGACACCCAGAATCTTGGAACTCAATGTCGCCACCTCCCTCCACCATCCCTCCAAAGGGGGACACGTCCACCAAGTATGATAATACGTTCCTCTTGATATCCCACATCTCCAGCATATAGAAGAAGCTCCCCCTGACATGTGGCTCTCTCTATCGGGCGTTAAGTACCATCTATATAGTAACTTTTTACGTGCTTCCCATAATGAGGCACATTTGAACTTGCTTCTGTCCTCCGAGAAGCTATTTCTCCACTGTTCCCTTGGGAGTTCCCTTCCCAGGTCAATCTCCCACTTTCTCTGATAATCCCATTGTTTATTAGCTGTGGATTTGAGTAAGAGCTCGTAACAGATGGATATAATTTTCTTCCTTTCTAGGGGGTGGGAACATCTATTTTCAAATGAAGAAAGCAGGGCGTCCTTAGAAGACAATCTCCCTCCTAGTCCCCATACCGCTAACTGAGATTGGATCTGACCGTATGATAGCCACAGTGCATCGGTAATGGCATATTTATCAATTAGTCTGGGAAAGGAGAGAAAACCCTCTTGATCAAAAAACTGGAAAAGCCTCGTCACGCCGTGCCGTGTCCATACCCGTGGGTCAAAATTAGGAATGAGGTGATCTAATACCGATAGTGGGGCTGCCAGGGCGATTGGGTGATAATTTATGAGTTTCGCTACATTATTGTCCCATTCTCTACGAAGCAGGCTGGCAAACGGAGGAAGAGGAGGTAGTTTAGGTCGTAGGGATCTGGGCAGCCAGAGGCTTATTGAAGGGGAATGAGGAAGGAAATAAACCGATAGAAATCTAGTCCACTGGGGACCTGGAGGAGTCATAAGGAGGGCCTGGGACGCTGTTAACATGGAAGCCTTATAGTACATCAATACATTAGGGACCCCCATCCCCCCGTTTTCTATAGATTGATTCAGTAGGGCCGCTCTCACTCTAGGACGTTTACCTCGCCAGACAAATCTGGAGAGTACAGATTGCAGGTTCGGAAGATAGCTGCGCGGTAACGCCATTGGAAGGGCACGGAAAAGATAAAGCAATTTTGGCAGTAGAGACATTTTAAGCGCTGCAATTCTACCCGCCCAGGACACCTCCACCTTCGACCAATTCATACATAAATTTCTGAGTTGTGTAAGCATAGGTTGATAGTTATATCTAAATAGGTCTGCGCTAGAGAATGCAATTTTAACCCCCAAATATGTAATGTGTGATTTCCTCCAGTCATAGGGGTAATCTCTTTGTAAGGGGAGAAGAGTCTCTTGGGGAATCGCAAACGACAACGCTTGAGATTTCTTCAGATTAATTTTGTGATAAGAGGCTTTACCATACCTATCTAGAATCTCGTGTAGGGCTGGTAAGGATGATGATGGTTCTGTCAACGTCAATAATATATCGTCCGCAAAGAGGCTCACTTTGCTCTGTGTGGGGCCTATGTGTATACCTTGGACTTCTGATGCTTGCCTAATGGCTTGCGCGAGAGGTTCAAGTGCCAACGCATAAAGTAGGGGTGATAACGGGCATCCCTGCCTTGTACCATTAGAAATCTTAATTGGATCGGATGTGAAGCCAGCATTCAAGACCTGTGCGGTGGGGACTGTATAAAGCCCCTCCACCGCCTTAATCAAAGCGACTGGAAAATTAAATTTTAGCAATACGTGATGTAGATAGGACCAGTTAATCCGGTCGAAAGCTTTTTCCGCGTCTAATGATAATAGTAAGGTAGGTTGGGACGTTTGGACTACATGGTCAACTAGGGTAAGTATTTTCAGAGTGTTATCTGGACCTTGTCTATTTTTTATGAAACCTACTTGGTCATCCGCCACTAATAATGGCAGTACCTCAGCAAATCTAATCGCCATAATCTTCGCGTATAGCTTGGTGTCAACATTAAGGAGCGATATAGGTCGATATTGCGAGCAGTGAGGAGAGGGAAGTGGCGTTTTAGGGATTGTTACAATATGCGCTGCTAACCATTCCCGAGGAGGCTGCCCTGATTCGAAGATTGATTGGTAAAATTTGAGCAGATGGGGTTGGAGATCTGGAAAACATTTGTAATATTTCACTGTGAACCCGTCTGGCCCAGGGGCCTTGCCATTAGGTAAACCTTTTAAAGCCGATGTTAATTCCATAGAGGTTATGGGTCTGGTTAGCTCGTCTTGGAGGTTATCTGACAGCTGTGGAAGGTGGAGGGAGTTTAAAAAGGGAAATATGTCCTGTAGGGTAGGTTGGTGTACATCGGTTTCTGTAGCTAGGTTATACAGGGAGGTGTAATATCTTGCAAAGCAGTCAGCTATTTGTCTAGGTTGGTGCTTAAGCTGCCCCTCCCCATCAAAGATTTGTGGTATGCGTGCTTTACCCATTTTGGCTTTCAGTTTGTTAGCTAGCATTCTGCTGGCCTTGTTACTATAAATATAGCATCTCGCCTTAAGTCTACGCGACACCCAAGTGTAATCTAGCTTGTCTAATTCGATCAATTGTCTACGAAGGTCTGTAACTTGAGCCAGGGAGGCCTCTGTGTGAAGTCGTTTGTGGGATTCGTCAGCTATTGTGATTTGGTGTAACAGGGATATTCTATGGTCCGCTCGCTGTTTTTTAAGACGCGCCCCCCATTTAATTAGAATTCCCCTCACTACCGCTTTATGAGCTTGCCATAATACTCCCTCTGATATCTCTTCAGACGAATTCTCTCTAAAGTAATTAGACAATGCATTTTGTATTTCTTCTCTGATTTCAGGGCGAGATAGTAACGACTCATTCAGTCGCCAGGGTGCTCTACCCCCGAATCATAGGCCTCCACAAGACATAATATAGTTGGTGCATGATCTGACCACGTTATAGGTCCAATATAACAGTCCCGAACTTGTGTTAGTACATCACCCTTCACAAACATATAGTCTATCCGAGAATATACATTATGGGCAGTGGAAAAAAAGGAGTGACCCGTTTCTCCTGGGTGTAACAATCGCCATACATCAAAAAGTTGGTGCGCTGCCAATAAATTTGCATTTCTGGTGCGAGCCGCTCTCACTCTCTTTGAGGCTCGGGGAGGTAAATCAAGGGACATGTTGAAATCTCCGCAAACAACCAGTCTGCCAGCCATTGACTTTTGCATTCGGGAAAAAACCTTGTTCAAGAAGGGAAGTTGGGAGTCGTTCGGACTATACACATTGACAATGGTGTAAACAATATGGTTCAAGGAGCATGTTAAGAGGATAAATCTTCCATTGGGATCAACCACCTTGTGAATCAGGCTAAAGGCGATACGGTTCTGAATCAAGATGGATACTCCCTTAGTTTTCGTTGGGGAAGTTGCATGAAACTGCGTAGTGTATTGTGGCAAATATAATCTGGGAAATGCCGAGTGTTTAAAATGCGTCTCTTGGAGGCAGATTATATCCGGTCTCTCAGAGTTGATATCCGTGTATAGGGAGTGTCTCTTGTGAGGGATATTTAACCCCTTCACATTCAACGAAAATATTTTCATGGTGTGAGACTTACTATGGAGGAAGGGAGCAGTCATTACCAGAGGGCCGTCGGTTCAGTAAAGCCCAGAGAACCTCTTCAGGACCGACAGGAAGGTGAAGTGCTCCAGCTCTGTCAGGGGAGACCTCCGTAAGGGTAAATCCGGGTTCCAGAGAACTTGATTCAGGTGTTCGTAGTTCTGGCAAGGCAAGCAGCGACAAACAATACGGAAAAAGGAGAAAAAAAAAAAAACACAAACACAAAGGGAACCTTTCAGCATCCCAAATATATACACTACCCATCTCCTCCTAGAGCTGGTAAAAACCTCCAGCTCGCCCCGGTCCATCAGGGGGAGGTACGGGGGAAAAAATCGTGCCCAGATCTAGGACCACGGGGGCGCCAGGCCCACGTCCTCCCCGCTCGGCCATTCGGAACCCGGTTCAAGACCCCTCATGGCTCCTGGTATGTGAGAATTAGACGGAGCTCCTCATGTAGATCTCCACTTCAACGCCGTGCTATCATTTCCCTGTTGTCACTCGATGCCATTCTGGCGAGACTTTTGATGGGGTTGGTTGGGCCTCCTGAGTCGGTGTGCAGTCACCCGTGAGCTTCCATTCTCGCAGAAGATGAAAACCTGTAGGAATATCAGGCATGACATGAAGAGTGTTTTGTCTCCAGACAAGTAGTTTGGTCGGAAATCCCCATCTATACGGCATTTTGTGTTCCCTCAAGATCGCTGTGACCGGTGTAAATTCCCGTCTTTTAGCCATGGTCGCTGCAGAAAGGTCTGGAAAGAACGAGATGGACAAGTATGGCTCAGGCAGCTTCCCTATCCTCCGGACCTCAGACATCAGCTCTTCCTTGACACGGAAGAAATGGACCCTGACCAATGCATCTCGAGGTACCGTGGAGGCCATATTTTTTGGCTTGGGGAGTCTGTGCACTCTATCCAGCTGCAAATCCTGGGTAGGTGTTGATGGGAGAAGTGACTGGAAAAGACTCGTGACATATGCATGCAGATCCTCCATTTTAACTGATTCTGGAATACCTCTGAGTCTGATGTTGTTTCTTCTAGAGCGATCTTCCAGGTCAGCCATCTTCCGTTGCATTGAATCCTGTGTCGTTTTAAGTGACTTGTAGGCATCCACCAGTTCGTTATGAGCTAGGCATAAATCATCTGTTTTTGCCTCCAATTGGTCAGTGCGTTCACCCAAATCCCGTATGTCTTTGTGAAGTTCTGTCACTATTGATTTAAAGTCTTCCTGTAACGAGTCTCTTAACTCCCCCAGCATCGCTCTGAGTTGCTGTTCAGAAGCCGGATGAGAGGTCGGCGGGCTCGAGGGAGAGGTCTCTCTCCCCATATCGCGCTGCCGCGGGGAGCATGCACCCTGGGAGCCGCCATCTTGTGAGGCCTTCCCTTTCCTCGCCGATTCCGGGAGCTCTAAGCAGCGTTGTGCCTTCGAGGGAGCCTTTGGAGGGGCCATCGCTGGAGTCCCTGAGTATTAAGGGGCTTACCCCGTGAGTTTAACGGGATTCCGCCGGGTATGAAAGCCGCAGGATTGAAATTATGCCGGCGGGTAGACGGAGCTCAGCTCACTCGCGTCCTCCTCGCATGGCTTCCGGACACGCCCCCTTAAAATTAATTTTTAGTTGCCGCTTCCTCATAACGTAGTAAAATTGTTACATCCTCAGCTCCCGCTGTGCCCCCTGGGGGGGAGGTCTGGGTATAAAGGGGACCACTGGCTGGCCGGGTGCCAGCACTTTCTGCAGGCAGATCGGCATCGAAGGGGGGGGTCAGGTGTGATTACCAGGAGTCGCAGGCTTTAAAACAGGACTCAAGGCCTTGCCTCATCGCCCTGTTGTGGAGATTAATTCATGCACCGCTATGTCCTGTATCTGATTGTATTCCCTGGTAACGACCCTGCTTGTATGAGATTTCTGCTCCTGTGTTTGACCTAGCTTGGCTTTGACAATTCTCTATCTCTTTCGTGTATTTGGCTGTATGCATGGTTTTTGCATTTCCTGACTGTCCTGCACCTTGCATACTTCACGAACTGTCGTTCATTAGATCATGTTTTTGAGTGTGTCCTAGGCTTTCTGTCGGTCATGAAACCCTCGGAGCCTAGAGGCACTTCAGCTAGTCCTTTGAGTATCTTGGTTCTTGAATTACACCTGTATTTTGTGCAGTTTCTGTGTTTATCTGGAAAGTATTGTTGCCCTTAAGGATCCTAACTCCGCTACTCTTGGGGAAGCGATATGATCTAAACATTTTTGTAATGGAAGCTATAAAAGACTTTGACAAGCAGTAAAATACGCATTTATTTACTTTCCCTTCCCAGAAATAATGGTCAAGAATAACAGAGTGAATGGAATTGGAAGAGAATGTTACCATTGGCTGTATGAAAATTTTGTAAAAGACATTCTACTCATCCTGACCATTTTAGCTTTATAAAGTGATCAGTATGTGAGGAGGGCCCCCCCACCCCATACTTGCAGCCCCAATTGGGCGTAAACACTGGATGAAATGGAGTTTCCCCCACCCCACCCAGCATCAACAGCAGCCAAGATTTTGAATTTCCCAGCTGCCGGTCACCAGAAACGGTCGCTAGTGATGTCACACACAGAGAGCGGCCGACATCACCCTCTGAGAAAATCACTGTCTCAAGTGTTCTCAGAGGCAGCCAATGGATCTTATCTGTGCATGCAGCGCCGATCCACTTCTCTGCGCAGGCGCTATGGAACTTATTTATATAGTGCCAACAGATATACTGAAAGCACCACACTCTGTGTGACTGACTTCAGTTGTCTCCGCTATAGCGTAGACAACTTCGTGTCTTTTCTTGATTTTATGAGAAATAACAGAAGTTTTCTGGGATTCACACTTTGGTAACTAGGAATAGGAATATTGATTTGATATTATTTTCTAACACTGCTCATATGAGCTTACAGTCTATAGGGATTGGGGTTGAGGAAAGTAAAGCGGCCATGTCCCGAGTGATGACCAATTTCCAGGTCCTAAGATACACAATTTGAGGAGAAGAAGAAGCTGCAGGGAACTCTGGATTTGGAAGAGGAGCAGCGTGCAGCGAGTGACAAAAGGGGAGTAAAATCACCTAAAATAAAAATTGTAAAAAAATAAAATCATTGGGCAGAGGCTGTCAGCAGCATCTGTCCAAAATTTAAGTGAAAAAAGCAGACTGTTTTTATTAACATATCCCTTGAAGAACCTTTAACCACCTGGCTGCTAAGGACGCGTTCAGAGTGTCCGGCCAAGTGCTCCTCCTGTGCTATGGATGCGCTGAGCGCATCCTAGCACAGGAGGCAGCAATCCCGGAATCCCAGCCGATTGCTGAGCCCCCCCAGTGCGTGCTGACATCCAAGATGTCAGCCCGGCACTACAGGACAATAGATGTCAGTGCGCTAGCGCAATGACATCTATTTCAGGCGCCTCCCCCACCGCGAGTGCGGAGGAGGTGCCTGAAATGAGGGGGGGGTCCTTTTGACCTCTCTCCCTCCCGGCTGGGGCCCAGAGATTAAAAGGCAGGCATCGTTTGGAAGGGCACAGTCTGCCCTTCCAAACAGTGGCTGGCTTTAACCCCTTGGATGTCGGCCAAGCTTCCAGGATCTCCCCCTGATGACATCGTGCATAACACGATGACGTCAGTTCTGGAGTTAACCCCTAGCTGACACCAATTGGAGATAGGTGGTTCATTGGAACCCCCTGTCGCGATCCGTGGCAGCTAGGGGTTAAACATGACCATATTAAAAGAAATAAATATAAGCAGATTTTTTTTGTTTTGTTTATGCAATTGTTTATTTCAATTATAATGTGAACAGTGATGCTGCACTAACGATTTTTGTATGGGGTGCGTTTGTTAAAAAATCGTGTAATTTTCTCCAAAAAAATTTAACGAGTCCCCCATTTCTAATTTTTTTCACAAGCGCAACTCAAAAAATATATAACCACAAACGCTCGCATGTTAAAAAAAAAAAAGAGAAACACTTTACACGTTGTAAATTCAAATTTTATTGCATTTAATATAATATACAGGCAGGACATGACGTATACATATATAAGGAATCTGCTGGAAAGAACGATATAGAATATGTCTGGGTCAAATAATAAAATCTGGCTTCGAAACGCATTTAAACATGATGAGCGAAACCGGTAAAAATGTGCTCAGCACAGAGGCGTGAAATGGCTCAGCAGCGAAAGGGTTAACTGATGTATCGAAGGCTTGTTGCTATGCAAGCTATATTGTGTGTTTCCAAGGATCTCGTAGCAGCAAGCAAGCTTTAATTTATAACAGGCGACATGCATTGCAGCGTACCTTGAAAACACCATGCGCAACAACGTCAGTTGACAAGGGGAGACCAGGAGGCAGGCTGACATCTAAGCGGTTAAAGAGAGGCATCCTGGAAAGGTCAGACTGATCTTTCCAGTGATGCCTCTCTTGATTGTGTACCACCCGGCAATGGGGAGAGAGGGATCCAAAGGACCTCCCCTCTCCTTCAGGCACTCCCCCCTGCTCTGCCAGGGTGGGGGTGACTGAAACTGACATTACGCCTAGCACGATGACGTCAGTGTGCCACGAGAGGTATAAACTTCAAGGAAGTCAGATCTGTGTGGGACCCCAGACAGAGGGGAGTATAGGACGGGAGGGGGCTCGAACAGGAGGAAGTAAAGGGAACGTCTTTCGTGCTCAAGATTTTAAAAAGGGACAAACAAAATACTTTATAAAAAAAATTCTGTTTTTGTTTGAAGTAATTGCATGCAGTAAAAAGAAAAGAAAGTTTAGATTTTTTTTATCTTGTTTACATTTTGTGGATTTTTTTCCACGTCGCAACATAACAAAATCTGTGAATACTTTTGCTTTACAGCTGTGGTTTATCTAATGAGGTGGAGGGAATGTTTACATAAGGCTGCGGGGGGGGGGGTCTGTTGTGTTCTCCAGGCTAACTGAGCCAAGAGCTGGCAGCTGTAAAATATAAGCCAGGGAGCTTTAAGAGACTTCTAATCTATCCCCTGGTGATGTCCTTTAAATACATCCCACACAATACAATGATGTGAGTCTGTGACTGACCCATTCTATGACCAAAGTCACAGTGAGGAGCAAGTGATGGAAAAGATACAACACAAAATATCGCACAATGGATGCACCCAGTGCAGGGGCGGATTCAGGCACACATTTTTGGAGGAGCACTAAGAGCTGGTGTTCGGTTCGCTGTGACAAGTAAGGCTAGGGTCAGACTAACGCATTTTTCGCGTTGTCCGTGAAAAAGTGCGTTCGAACGAATGGACATATTTTTCACAGAATACGCGATAGCGGTCATACGATGCGCATTTTCGTCCGTGATTTTGTACGGATCATCAATAAAACCCTTTTTGTGTCTGGACGTGATGTTGGCCGGACATTAGCAGCGTCTGACGTCTCCTAATCACGCACACACGCCGCTAGCGGACGCAGCGCACTCTGTACGTCCGTACTAGTGGTTTCACGTTCTCGAAAAAATGCGTTCGTTTGCCACTTGCGTTGCGCAGCCGCACTTTCGTGCGGCCGTTCTTCGTATGCTGCCCGGCATTGGACGTCATTTGCTGCTAGCGCGGCCGTGATTTAGTGCTGCTAAACGCACGTTGATACTGCGTTAGTCTGACCTTAGCCTAAAACCACTTCAAATCACTGGCTGTGTCGATTACACTTTTGCCAGAACATGGCTGCACACGGACTGTCCAACACACCCCACACAGCAATGCTCTGCAGTCTGCATCCCTGCAGATGCTCTGCCCGTCACTGAGAATCGAGCACCACCAACAACATGACACAGGCCCGCATTTAAAGTCATGCTTTAGGCTAGGGTCAGACTGAGGCAGTGCGAACGCGCGTGCAGGCGCACTTAATCACGGCCGTGCTAGCAGCAAATGACGGGCAATGACGGGCAATATACGAAGTACGGTCGCACAAAAGTCCGGCTGCGCAACGCAAGTGGCAAACGAACGCATTTTGTCGAGAACGTAAAACCGCTAGTACGGTCGTACAGAGTGCGCTGCGTCCGCATAGCGGCGTGTGTGCGTGATTAGGAGAGGTCAGTCACTGCTAATGTCCGGCCAACATAACGTCCAGACGCAAAAAGGGTTTTATTGATGATCCGTACAAAATCACGGACGCAAATGCGCATAGTATGACCGCTATCGCGTACTCCGTGAAAAAATGCGTCCATTCGTTCGAACGCACTTTTTCACAGACAACGTGAAAATGCGTTCGTCTGACCCTAGCCTTAATTGTAGGACCTAGACAATTTGTAGAATTCAGCAGACTGGGCAGATTGTTTGCTACGTCAGAATGCTATATTGAAAGCTCAAAAGAAATTTTAAATGTCTAGATTTAACCATTTTCAAATAAATTTATTTTACTACATGTTATCGTCCAAACTAGTGGTTTTAGATTTTTTTTTAAAAAAATCTAAAAGGGTAAAATAAAATAGAAAAAAAAAAAAAAAACACCCCACAAAACTCGGAAATGGAGAACGTGTTACTGCAGTTTCCTAAAGAAATAACCTTTGGAAAGAAAACTGAATAAAAAAAAAAAAAAAAAAAGTTCTAATTTATTTTCTATTTTTTTGGTTTACACGGTCACCCCCCCCCTCTCTGCCAGTGACCCATAGAGTAAAATATTTTAACAAAAACATGCAAAAGAAAAACAAAGCACATTTAAGATATCAGCAACACACACAATCAGGACATTTTTGGTGATACTGGCGCTTTAAAAAAAAAAAAAATAATAATTATTGAAAGGTTTCAGCTATAATAAAGATGAAAGCTGATACATTATATGTGCCTCGATTTCACAATGTGCTGATAAAGCTATAGAAACTACGACAGTTTGATTTTTATAACCGTGTGTAATTATTGTTTTACAGATTTACGTTCAGGAAATTAAGAATTAACTTTTAAAATAAATTATTGTTCTTGTGGTTGACAATTATTCACATCAACGTAAAGTATCAACATATTTTATTTAGCTCTAGATTGTACATAAAATCGGGCCCCGAGCAAAAACGGGGACGCCAAGGGACAAGATTAGCGATCACCAATTTACCCTTTATGTCCCAGTTTCACCAGCAGATTATGGGGCAGGCGATGAGTGCAGCAGCCTGCCCCGTAGCGGATGCTGGAGGCTCCACAGGATGTCCATGGAGGCTCCTCCTGCCGGATCAGGTGACTCCTCTCGCAAGGTAGACAGAGTGATTGTGGGCGGAGACCCCTTTTTGGGGGGGGGGGTTTGAGCTGCAGGTATTATTATTATTATTATTATTATTTTATAAAGCGCCAGCATATTCCGCAGCGCTGTACAATAAGCACAGTACAGACAGGGTTACAATACATTGAACAACATTTGACAAACAGTACAGGAGGAGATGAGGGCCCTATTCCCGTAGGAACTCACAATCTGGAAGGGTTGGGGTTAGAAACAGGAGGAGAGGACTGTAAGGTGAGAGTGATTGATGGTTGTGTCAGTGAGTTGGGTGGTAGGCTTCCCTAAATAGGAATGTTTTCAGGGAGCGTTTGAAGGAAGAGAAGTTAGGGGAAAGTCTGACAGTACGAGGGAGAGCGTTCCAGAGAGTGGGGCCTGCGCGTGAGAAATCCTGCAGTCTATCATGGGAAGAGGTGACGTGGGGAGAAGCTAGGCGCAGGTCACTGTTTGACCTTAGGGAGCGGGCTGGGGTGTATTTGGTGATTAGTGAGGACAGGTAGTGGGGAGCTGAGTTAGTGAGGGTTTTGTAGGTAAGGATAAGGATTTTGAACTTAATTCTGCAGTGGATGGGGAGCCAGTGAAGGGACTCGCAGAGGGGAGCGGCAGAGACAGAGCGGCGGGTGAGGTGAATTAGCCTGGTTGAGGCGTTCAGGATGGATTGTAGGGGGGAGAGGCGGGACAGAGGGAGGCCAGATAAGAGATTATTGCAATAGTCGAGTCAGGAGATTACCAGGGCGTGTATGAGTTGTTTTGTGGCGACAGCAGTAAGAAATGGCCGAATTCTGGAAATATTACGCAGTTGGTATCGGCAGGAGGAGGAAAGAGACTTGATGTGGGGGATGAAGGAAAGAGCAGAGTCCAGTGTAACTCCAAGACAGCGAACTTGGTTTGATGGGGAGATGGTGATACCCTCCACCGTGATAGAGAAGTCAGGAGGTGGGGAGGCATTAGAGGGAGGAATAAGTAGGAGCTCAGTCTTTGACATGTTGATCTTTAGGTGGTGGGAGGCCATCCAGGAGGAGATGCCAGATAAACAGTCACTGACTTTTGAAAGGACAGGGGGAGAGAGATCAGGGGTAGAGAGGTAGATCTGAGTGTCATCCAGCAGCAGCACAATCCATTACCTACACCTATGAGCAACTTTCAGTTGGCGCCGACTCTTTAGGACCAAGTGATCCCAACGCTGGTTAATCTGTGCTTTCACTTTGCGCTTCCTATACCTAACATGGGGAGCGCAAAATACAGCAAACTCGCGCAACAAGTCGCAAATTAACGAGCGCTAATGGGTTTAAGCCATTAGCAAATCGGAAGCGATCTGTGTGGCACGCCATGACCTCCTTTAACCCCTTCACTGCTGAAGACGTGTGGGAAACGTCCTAGGAGTCTCCCACTGTATGCGGAGGACGTTCCCCCCCCCCACCTTCCTCTTAGCGGGAGCTCATACCAATACTCAGCACCGGAGCGTTCTGATTTCCTCAAAGTCAGATGCTGCTTTTGGAGACCCCTCCCGGCGTAATGACATCAACGCGATGACGTTGTTTACAGGTGGCCACCCAGCAGAGCCGGAAGGTCGTCTGAAAGGAGGGGGGGGGAATCCTTTCCACTCGATAAGGAGGAGGTAAGGGGTAAAGCCAGGCACCTCATCTGATGTAATTTACCTGGGAAACCTAGTTGCCCTGGGATTTCCTAAGGAAATCCTATGGTGGAGATGGGGGGGGGGGGGTTGCTTCGGACCCTGATATCTCCCGTTCGGTGGCAGCTAGATGGGGCATGTTTCATATCAATGGAAAGGCTACTTCATGGCCTTTCCAAAGATAGCAAAATAAAAATAAACTTTGTGTTTTTGCAGCAATATTGTTCCCATTTCAATTATAATGTGAACAACGATGCTGCACTAACAAGGTTTTCTATAAGGGGGGGGGTTAGCTAAAAACCCCCCCAAAAAAATAAAATAAACACATAATCTCACCCCATAAAAAAAAAAAAAAAAAGTAACGAGTCTATTTTTAATAAGCACACCCCATAGAATCTATAACTGAAAGGCTCAGATAAAATGTGGTGGAAAAAAAACAAAACCTACACGCTGTGGATGATTGAAAATTAACGTTATTGCATTTTTTATTACAATATTCAGGCAGGGCATGACATATACATACACGGTTATTCAAAGAGATCCGAATTGCTGGCGAAAGTTAATAGAACAGTGAAAATCAGCGTTCGGTTACCTTTCCTGGCCATTAGGCTATTCAGAGAGCAGGCAGTTTGCCAAATCCTGCCGAATTGCCTGCACATACTACCCTCAAACAGGCACCGAACAGGCACCGTGAATTCCCCATAGAGAAGCACTGCTACGTCTATTCAGAGAACACAAGCCAGCAGTGAAAGGCTCCCGAAATGCCCTGCCATTCGGTGGTTTATTCAGGCGAATCCCATAGGCTTCAACGTTAAAAAAATATTCCCGTTTTAATTCAATATCTAATAAACCGTTTAGATATTTTTTTTGGATCTTTTGCGAAATTTTTTTTAAACCTTTTTTCTGTAACAGCCCTTTTTATTATCATTCATTGGATTTTATGTGTAAATTTCAGGCATTTTCGTTCTGTAGTTTCTTTGCAAGCATACGGGGTTTTTTGTTCATTATTCGTCTGCGGTGTCGGGTTTTTCCGGCGGCTGCTCGGGTTTCTCCTGAGTGTTCGGCGGGGTTAATCCAGATGTTTCTGTGGGTGTCGGTGAGTGTTTGTCGGGTTTGCGGCAGCTTTTCCCTGCACTACGCGGCCCTGTGGTACTTGAATACACCGCAGGGTCGCCGAAATTGCATGGAATTGAAGAGAACGAAAAGTCACCGAACGTGCGGTGACTTTTCCAATTCTTTGGAAAATGATATATTATTATGAATCTGCCAATAAAAGGCTATGTAGCACTCACCCCTGGAGCAGCCGCTGAATAAACCCAGGATAGTCTCACCGCACTAATAATTAGTGTACACCAGCACACTGTTGTGGATTTTCTAAGTTATATACTTTGAAGCATAAAGCATCTAGGTCAGGACGAATAACAAAATGCGCAATGCGGGAAATACACACGGCGGAAAAAGAACGGTTAATATCCTCAGTTCGGGAGTTTAAGTCCCGCTCAAAAAGGCTCATAAATTGGTGTCTTCGGGTACTAGATTCAACTGGCCAGTGAATGAACAAAAAGATCTTCGACTAGTCAACGTTGGGGCCCTGTAAATTGAAGCAATCAACCAAACGCGCGCTTTCTCGGAACAGTAGGCCTTGAGGCCTCTCACCCATCCGGCAAACAGTGTGTCCAGAACGGATGACTCAACCAAAGGATCTCTCTCCGCTGACTGGAACCCGGTGCCAACAAATCCGCTCTCCCAATGCCAGATCTCTGCAACCGATCCGCCGCCTGCACTCCCGTTTGATCCACGGCCTTACTCGAAGTCCTTCTGGAACATGCTTAGCGATATGTGGTACACGATGATGCACACTCCGTCCCCGATCTCCAGCACTGGATACGCTACTGTCCTCGCTCTGGCCTGGTTATGATCCCAGGCAGTGTCCTGCATACGTCTCACTCATCTCGCTGCTCTGCACGTTCTCCCCATGCCATGCACAAAGCTCTGACGTCTTCCCTGGTGCCAGCACATCCACTTCCGGTCCTCTCCCCATGGGTTTCTGGGTGATTGGCTCCCCCCCCCCGTGGCAATATCAGTTTAGTCCAGAGAGCCAAATCAAACAGTGCTACAGATATATAATATGTCTGGGTTGTATAATAAAACATGACTTTTAGGCTGATGTCAAACGCATTTTGTTCAGAATGTGTGTCCATGCGGTATGGACACACGTTCTGACGGAAGACGCAGTAGTGGCCACACAGTCCGTTTTTGTGACCGAAGTTATTGGATGTAGATGGGAAATAAAATTAATGAAAAAAAACATTGTCAAAAATGCTGGACGTATAAATGCAGTCTGTCTGACCACGTTCCATCACTCACACACAAAGCTATGCGGATGTGGCGCACTCCGCACGTCTGTTCTAGCGGTTTTATGTTCTTGCCTAACCTGCGTCCACACTTCGTGCGGATGTACTTCGTGTGTGGGGCTCCATTGGTCAGAATGCTATGCTGCCACGGACGTCAAAATGTGTGCAAAAACAGACGTGAACACTGCGCTCGTCTGACACCAGCCTAAACATGAGCACAAGTGGTAAAAAGGAGTTCAGCAGTGAAAGCGTTAAGCTGACGCTATTAGCTTGAAGGAGGTGATGTGCCCCTTGTCTCAGATCCTATGTTTGTGTCTTGTTCATTAGGTTAGTGTAAAGTGCTGCGGAATATGTTGGCACTATATAAATGATAATATGGTTGAAATGTCAGGAACTCTAGCCTTTGTACTTGCCAAATTGCACGGTGAATATCCCAGCGGTGTGTGGATTCATATGCTGCACTGAAACCTATGGGTTTAAAAAATTAGGAAACCTTTTTTTTGGATGAAATTTTAAGTGAAATGGAACTCATTTAGGCTAGGGTCAGACGAGCGTGATTTCTACGGACGTACGTCAGTACGGAAGACGCAGTAGTGGCCACACAGTCCGTTTATTCACTGACGTATATTTTGACGGATGTAGGAGGGAAAATAAAATAAAAAGCAAAACCATTTTGTCCGTGTAAGGCTAGGGTCAGACTGAGGCAGTGCGAACGCGCGTTCTGGCGCACTTAATCACGGCCGCACTAGCAGCAGATGCCGGGCAATGACAGCCAATATACGAAGTACGGTCGCACAAAAGTCCGGCTGCGCAACGCAAGTGGAAAATGAACGCATTTTTTCGAGAACGTGAAACCGCTAGTACTGATGTACAGAGTGCGCTGCGCCCGCTAGCGGCGTGTGTGCGTGAATTGGAGACATCAGACGCTGCTAATGTCCGGCCAACATAACGTCCAGATGCAAGAAGTGTTTTATTGATGATCCGTACAAAATCACGGACGAAAATGCGCATAGTATGACCACTATCACGTATTCTGTGAAAAAATGCGTCCATTCGTTCGAACGCACTTTTTCACAGACAACATAAAAATGCGTTCGTCTGACCCTAGCCAAAAATGCTGGACGTATAAATGCAGTCCGTCTGACCACGTTCCATCACTCACACACAAAGCTATGCGGACGTTGCGGACGCAGCGCACTTTGTGCGGCCGTTCTAGGGGTTGTACGTTCTTGCCTGCCTTGCGTCCGTGGGCCGCGGCCGTTGTGCGTCCGCAGTTCAGTGCGGACGTACTTCATGTGTCAGGCTCCAATGGGCTTTCTGTCATGCTATCACGGACGTACTTTTAGGCGCAATCACGGACGTGAACACTACGCTCGTCTGACCCCAGCCTTAAAGTGCAATTATTTGGTATGAGACACCTACGTCACAATACATGTGCAAACCGTAATGTCCCAGATTTTGACCACTAGGGTGCCTGAAATACTTTTACTTTCTGCATTTTACGGTGTTCGTGAGGTGTGTGGACACTTTTTAGTCTAGCAGCACCTATTTTAAAGGAAACTCGAATACATCTGTAGCGCTGTGCTAAAAATCTTGCTGTGGCAGTACCTATTTTTGGCCACAAGATGGAGACTATCGCAATCAGAGACACTGGACATTGGGACTACAATAACTGGCATGCTTTGCAAGAAGCCAGGAAGTGGGTGGAGACTGGACACTTACATCCTCTGCCTCGTGGAGAAAGTTCCAGAGCGCGCCAGGGGATGAGAGAAAGTGTAGCCGGACAAAAACAGATTCACTTTCAAGACGGCGCCGGACCGGGCACAAGTAAGGATTGTCAGAACACGAGTCTCTTCAGGAAAGGCAAACTTTATTGTGTCGTCACACAAGTGCCCACACAGGATTGAATCGCAAAGAGTGAGCCCCCCTTTTCACCCGTGCAAGGGATCTTATACCCAAAAATACGTAATTAGGTACATCCCAGTTAGCCCACCTCCCAATGACACTTTATTCCACCCCACGTGGGTTAATACCTCCCTTTGGCTAATACAAAGACATTCCATTAATAGGCCGTAAATTGGCAAACTTTGTGTTAGTTTCAGTAAATCATAATTAATTGCTCTTACTGTTCCGGGCTGCGCCCTCCTCCCTTGCGCCTACAATCACTTGTTACAGAGGGCACCTGGCCTGATCTCTATACTCCTTTGTCTTTCTGCGGGCCCCAACGACCTTGGAGTATCTACTTCGCTTTTCTCCTCCGTGCCAGGAACAGCAGAGATCTTTCATAAGGCTTTAATTGCTTTTTCTGCTAATCTAAACACATTCCTAAATTTCTACGTATACCTCATTCTAGTTTCAGCTACAAACCTGCCTAGTTATATACAAGTGAACCAATATTCTGAACAAGATGGCCGCCTGTGTACAATGGCGGCCATCTTCCAGCCTATTTCCACTTCAAAAGGAGACGCACTGAGGAGACCGCTGGAGGAGCTAGGCCAAAGCCCGAGGGAGACCTGTAATTCCTATTTGGGTCACTCAACCTGAGGAGAAGGAGACTTGCCAGTACCCAGACAACAGCTGCAGACCGGCGGAATCGAACGGAGAGCAGGCGGGGAGCTGGACAAGCTGCATGAAGGTAGACAACGGATCCGGCCGCTAGTATCCCCAGTCAAAATCGGGTGGAGAGACGTCCTGGGTCAGCGGAGCCTAAAGCAGTCATCAGATGGGTGAGAGGCCTCCAAGGCTGTTTGTATGATTAAAGGACGCTCTGCTGTTTTTCTCTTTTAAGTTCACAGGGCCCAACTGACTAGTCGAAGACTTTCCTTTAATAAATTCACTGGCCAGTTGAACAGTACCCGGGTACCACACACACACACACACACACACACGGATACGCTTCTCACATTCTGGAATTTAACTTGTACAGGACTCATTTCCTTTTACGAATCGGAACGGGGGTTAAGGACAAAGATACGTTCCGAATACATTTTTCTCTTTTCCGCTGCGCGTTTGCCGTAATACGAAAGGGATTGCATGTTTGGGGTTTCGCTACGTGTCCCTTTTTTCTGAATTATCGGGAAATTGCATTCTTTTATGTTCGGTCGCGAATATTTTATTTTCCGAAATACGAAGCCTCGTGTTTCGTTTCTTTTCCGCTGCGCGTTTTATCGGAATACGAAAATATTGTAATAACTCTTGTGAATACCGTGTTTCAACATCTGCTCAAGATTTTAGTAAACTATTTAAATGATAAAAACTCACAACTGTGTTGGAGTATATTTATTCCCTAGTGCGGGGAGACTGACCCGTGGTTCATTTTCAGCGGCTCCTCCGGGAGTGAGCGCTACACATCTATAAACGCTGCCTCCACGTTACCTCCTACATTTGTCAGAAAAACAAATCACTGGTGTCCAGCAGCAATTTCCTGCTCGGAATATGACACCATCTAGGTAAAACCTTAAAAACAAGTCCGTTAAAGTCTCTACGGAGACCTACAAACCCATAAATTATCATCAGGGCATTAAAGCCCATGCTGTGGCAAGGGGCGCCTGCCGTCGGCTAAGTTTAGCTTAGGCCACAGGAGGTACTGCGGCCTACCTGGGCCGGTGGTCGCCAAGCAGAAACTTCAAGATGGCGGCCGGCAGGGGATGCCCACCCCCCTAATGATGTCAGAGGGGGCATGCGCCATACATCTGCAGGCAAGTCCAGGTATTGTCAAAAAAATCCATTGAGACTGCGACGCAGTCTCCTGCTGACCAAAGTCAATCAAGTGTGGAGTAGCTTAAGCAGAAACAGGGCAACCAGGATGACCGTGATGCCAGCAACAGACACCCTGGGGGAGGCTGCAGAGCTAATGGGGTCACCGTAGTAGGAAGGGATGACCTTCATGGCGATCCCCATAGTGGTGGGGAAGGAGTTTTTGTAGTGCAGCAAGGTCAGGGGTCTCGTAGACCTTGGAGTCCAAGTCCACATGTAACAGATACAAGCTGTTAGTCACTGCATACAGATCTCTGGAGCCCATAAAAGGGTCAAGAATTGAGTGGAGGGACCACCATTACTGCAGAATACATGTCACCGTTAAAGCCAGATGCTGCACTTCCTGCAGTGACTAGAATGCAGTGATTGAGGTCACTTTCTGGCCAAACAGTAAGGAAGGTGCATGGGGTATTGAGCAGGCACCATGGAACCCATGCTGAAGGTTCTCCCTCAAGGCAACCACATGAGGTTATTGGCACAGTCCACCTAGCACAGTGTATTCTCAGTATGAAGAACCATGAAGTCTAAACCCAGGCCGCAAGATCTGAAATGCCAGGGGAGACACAGGAAACTCTGGATGACCAGGAGAAGCCAATACAGAGCTCACAGCTTGAGCCTTATGGAGTAGGCCAATACTAGCCCCCCCCCCCCAAAGCTTTAACCACCGTATAGTAATTTGACTCAAATTAAGCAGGGGCCGTTCTTTGCAGCCACACATTTCCAGGAGGTGTGCAGTTAAAGCAACCAAGAGGTGATTGGGGTCATGTTTTTGGTAGAGGCCGAAGCTCCAGCCACCAGGAACTGCTGAAAGGGGTCCTTCAAGAAGTTGAGCCTGTAGGAGGGACACCTGGATGGAGACAGACTAGACATTGTTTTAGGGACAGGTGGGAGGAGTCTGGAGGACCAGGGTCAAAAGACAGAATGGTCTAGAGGCAGAGGTCAAGTAGAGCAGGAATGCATTTCCTTCACCATTTTCTCGGTGAGGAATGTCCTTTCTACTCTAACACCAAAGACACTTCTAGTGGTTTCCAGACATTTTTGTATCAATTCACATGAAATCCAGCATTAGGATTCCCAAATCCAGCATGTTAGGGTGTCTCTGGAGCAGTGGGTTAAGGGTGACGAGTCATTGAGGAGCAAAAAAAAATCGGAGAATTCCTGTACTTTGAAGAGTGGACCCTTAAGTAAAGAGCTTTGGTGCCTTCAGAAGTCTTACCTGGGGAGGACGTATATGTGATGCAGGTCTCCCAAGCCACAATGGTCTGCATTTTTGGGAACAGGCAGGTACATCAGCACAATTGTAGGAATCCAGAGCCGCAGCTGCAAGACAATAGTTTATCAAGAGGGACAGGATGGAAATACAGCAACAACCATGCAGTGCATAGGGAGCAGCAGTAGGGGTACCAGGTCAGCTATGTCTTGCTGGACAAATTCAGGCTATTGGGCAGTGCACGAAAAGTGCTGCCCCACAAAATATATAATCCAGACACAGGAATGCAAGCTGTAGTTTATACATGTTGCAGGGCAGCAATTTCCTGGGGTTCCTCTGTATGGAATAGCGATACGCATCCAGGTAATTTGGCCAATCTGGCAACACCAAGCAGACAAGGAGGTCATCGCAGGTGACCTGCCTCAATTTTCTTCCTGCAGCATATGAATTATACAGATGGGCCTACAGGGGTAGACAGTGAGCCGAATCCTGGAGAGGCTCAGGACCACGAGTCGATCCCGGAGTTGTCGAATTTCATCCAGACCACAATGTGCACAACATCCAACTTGGACCGATTCAGGTCATCCAAAACCAGAATCTAGACCGAGTGACTACTTCCTACACAGTGGCGTAGTAGGGGGGGGGCTGCGGTGACACTGGCTGCAGTTTTTTTTGGGGCACAGAATTTCAAAAGAAATTTGCACCCCTAAAAAGTTCACAGTCGGCAGGGGCGGACTGACACATTGATCACTGCCCGAGGGCCCGCCGGTCAGTAGGGGCGTCATAGTGGGCCCCCGCCGGTTTCCCTCTGATGATCAGTGCACTTAACAGGCAGCCAGTGGCGCACTCTAAACGCCGCAGTGGCACCTGCGCCGCCGTGTCACATGAGGGGTGGCACCAGTGCAACATGCCTGCTCCAGTTTTAGACTAGGATGCAGGCGCCACCACAGCATTTACAGAATGTGCTGCTGGCAGCCTGTTCAGTACAATCAGAGGGAAACCGTCAGGGGCCCACTGTGTCGCCCCAAACCGGGCCCCTACTGACCCATGGGCCCTCAGAGCCAGTGAGCAACGGGAATATATTCCCATGTTTGAGCTACTGGGCAATTTATATCCATGTTCGAGGTGCGGGGGGGGCAGTATTATCCAGCTATTTGGTCCAGATTGTTCATTCTCCTGGTTTTCACCGCTCTCTGAATAACCCTGTATGTTAGGTTCTCATTTGTAGTTTTGTTTAATCACCTGCCATAGTGATTCCAAGGCAAGTGTGGTGTTTGTTTATGCTGGAATAAAAAGACCTTTCATTTTCACAACTTCAAGTCTGCGGCTGTTTATACCCTAGAATCCCATGTTGTTTGGCTGGAACCAAGTATCCCGAGTGGTTGTTGTATCAGTTAAGGGGGTCAATGCCCTAATGGTGGAAGGGAATTGGGGCATGCTAACGTATCCATAGGTTGGGGGGGGAGCGCACAATTCTTGGCGGGCCCTGGGCACTGACAACCCACACTAGGCCACTGCCGACACAGGAACTTGTGAAATGGTTTCAATGTGTGATACATTTAGGACTAAATAGCCAGAGGCCATATAAAAGTACTCAGAATTGTGGGAATCTGGCTACAAGTATATTTTCACCTAATTAATTGTTGCGAGTGCGGTTTTAGTAGGACAAATATCTTACATTAGGTGCAGATGACTCCTATCAGGTTTGTGCTTCCCACATTTGTCACTGGTTAAGAACCTGTAAAAAGTGTGTTGGCTTGATTGTATTCTGCACTTCAGCCACTAGGTGGCACCCTTGTGCAATCTGTTTACAAACCTGCATGCAATTAGTATTGAGACCACCAGGTGGCAGCAACCCTGGCCCTCCAAGTGTTTTGGAACCATTTCCCCATGAGGCTCTGCAAACCTGATGAGCAGCCAAGTATCACAGGGTATATAGCTCCAAAACATCAGGGAGGTGGTGGGGGGGGGGCGATAGTTGTCCACACCCAATTAAAAAAATAGCACGATTTGTATTGAAGGAATTTGCAGCAACTACACGAGAAAGTTAGTGACCATATGTTTAGCACCAAGCAGGACACATCTCTTATGGTATGAATTATACATGTTGTAGGACAGCACTACCGGATAAGAAACAGACCATACATCGTCTCACCCTTGTTTTCAGACAGATGTCAGTGTTTTTTGTTGTATTTTATTGAATATCATTTAATTGCATTATTTTGGATAATTATTTTTGGGATAATAAATTATTATTACGTGTTTCAAACTTTATTGGACTCCGTGTATTTACTATTTATTTATTTAGTTATAAAGGATTTTACCAGTAAGGACTCGTGATTGCACGGATTTCAGTGTGTGATTCCTAATTATTACAGGCTAATTTTGTACAAAAACACGTTTCGTTTAAAAAAAAATTGAGACGCTTTTAGACATGAAATTTTTAAAAAGTTAGACCGCCAGGGAGGTTAAAAGAGCACCGAAATTCAACCAGAATTTTGAAACTCTTCCATTCCCTGCAATTCGGGGAGTCGAATTCCCCGACCCCGCGGTGAATTCAGCATTCGCCGTAGAGCCCCGAAGTGCAGGGAAAATCCGCAAATGCATAAAAAAAAAACACCTTAAAATATTGAATTGATCCGATAAGCCGCCGAAAAAAAGCTGGACGCACCCGGTGATCCGCCGCAAAACCACCGAATGCATCCGAAAAAAGCCAATGATTTGCCAAACAGAGCGCTCAACCAGCTGCTGGAAAAAGCCGACAAACGGGGTAAAATAAAAAAAGAGACACAGCAACTTTTTTACCGCACCAAAATGCCTGAAAATAATATATCAGGTAATATCGATAATAATAATAAGGTCTGTTAAAAAAAAAAAAAAGGGGGGAACATCTGGCATAAAAGTCTACTCCAGGAGGTGTTCAACCTTGGCCCTACAGATGTTTTGGAACTACATTGCGCACAAGGCTCGGACAACTTAATGATAGGGATGAGCCGAACACCCCCGTGTTCGGTTCGCATTCGAACCTGAACAATTTCAAAAGTTCAAGTTCATACGCAAACACGATCCGAACTCAATGCAAGTCAATGGGACTCGAACGTTCGATTTTTATAGTGCCCTCCAAGTGGGCATATATGCAAGATATTTGCCATAAAGGTGTATGGGGTTCGGGTAGTGCCCTGGGGGACAGGAAATAAGGAAAAATTTTAAAAAAAGATGTTTTTAACAGAACAGTGATTTTTCCATGAAATAAAGGTTAAGAATAAAAATGAAAAATTCCTTCAAATATTGTGCCTAGGAGGTCCCCATAACCTGCCCGTGAAGTGGCGGATTTGTAGGATGTATAGAAACATTTAAAAAGAAAAAAATGGCATTTCAAATGACAATAAATGGTTTTCCTTTAATCTATTAATAAACAACTGCTTGGGGCGGCAGCCTGTATGAAAAGAGGAGACGTTTTAGGACACCTAGAACAAGTTTAGTGATTTTTTTGGGCAAAATTATGGTGAAACTTATGCAGGCTTTGGATGAAAATAACAACAGGTTCATTAAAATTGGGCCTTTGGTGCCAGCTAGTGCCTTCACACCGTAACCCCTCTGTGGTATTGTGGAAGAGTGCAGCGGTGGACCCTGCGGTCCAATATTAAAATGATATGAATCTGGTATAGGTGGCAGTGCACCCAAATATTAGGCCTTTGGTGCCTGCTAGTGCCTTCACACCGTAATCCCTTTGTGGTATTGTGTAAGAGTTCAGTGGTGGAGGTTTTGCGAATGCAGAAGAAATCAACGATCTATTCCGTTACGTCAGCATCAGGGGATTGATACCTGCTGATCCAGGACTGATTCATTTTTTATAAATGTCAGCCGGTCTACAGAGTCGGTGGACAGACGCACTCTTTTGTCTGTGACAAAACCTCCAGCGGCACTGAACGTCCTTTTGGAAAGCACGCTAGATGAAGGGCAACCTAGTAGCTGCATAGCATATTGGCTAAATTCTGGCCAGTGATCCAATCTCAACACCCAGTAAGCCAGTGGATCATCTTCTGGAAAGGTATCCAGGTCTGCCCTTGCCCCTAGGTAGTCCTGCACCATACGGTGAAGACGCTGGCAATGGGTGCCTACATTTGACTTCCCTGGGCGTCGTGGACTAAAAAAATTTAAAAAGGCATCAGTCATGATATTTGAAGGAATTTTTTGTTTTAATCTTTAACCCTTATTTCATGGAAAACTCACTATCTGTTTAAAAACGTTTTTTTAAAACTTTTTATCCTGGTTTCCTGTCCCCCAGGGCACTACCCGGACCCCCATACACCTTTTATAGCAAATATCTTGCATATATGCCCTCTTGGAGGGCACTCTAAAAACCGAACTTTTGGAGTCCCATTGACTTGCATTGAGTTTGGTTCGTGTTCGAACTTGAACTTTCGAATTTGTTGGAGTTCGAATGCGAACCGAACACGGGGGTGTTCGGCTCATCCCTATCATCTGCATAATTCGCCCAGCTAGTTTGTAAGTGGAGACGAAATGAGGGGGTCGCAGTAAACTGGGAAGAGAAAGTCCAGTGTGGATAACACGTGCACTTGTTAGGGAATTTCATACCTAGTGTCACAGTTGCGTGGTTAGATAGGGATATTGGTTCTATATCCGCACTTATCAGCGCAGAAAGTAAGTGAGAGCTCAGCAGAAACATGTCTATTCGCCGGGAGTGAGTTTTGTGAACCGAGGACTGATAGGTATAATCCCTTTTCGAGGGATGCAATACTCTCCAGCTGTCATGTAGATTTAGTGTTGAAACTAAGTTATGTAACCAATGAGTGGAGGGTTGTGATGTAGAGGTGGATAACCCAGATCTAAAGAGTGGTTAAGTACTGCGTTAAAATCGCCACCTAATATCAAATTTGGAGTTGAGATATCCAATAGAAGTCGGAGAAACCTGTGATAAAAAGAGTCATTAGGACTATTAGGCGCATAGACATTCACAATGCAATATTTTACATTATTAATGGTCAGGTTAAGGAAAATATACCGTCCCTCTGGATCACATATACAGGACTCAACAGTGTAGGACAGCGATGAGTGAAGAATTGCGACGCCCCTCTTTTTGGAGTTACAGTTGTCCACAAAGCAGTCCTGGATCCATTTGGCCTTAAGAGTAGAAGTGGATGTTTTAGACCAATGAGTTTCCTGGAGTAGCGTAACGTGAGGGCATGTATGAGTCAAGTAAGTCAATATTTTTTTCCTTTTCACTGGTGTATTAGCTCCATTAACATTCCAGGATAAAAGTTGAAGTACGGTAGGAGACAGAACTTTATCCAATACCGGTACGGGAAAGCGGTTTAATGTGTACGATTAGGTTGTAAAGTGTCAGGGTAGGTACCTTATAGGTACTGACCTTACAGGTGATGAGGCCGTTACGCAGGTCTCAGGGATGCACACACTTTGTGGGAGAGGAGAACAACACAGGAGGGCTGTGGGACAGGGGACACTGGAACTCACAGGTTGGCTGAGGGTGATGGGGAAAGCAATCCTTGAGTCCAGGTGCGAGGGTGGTTGCTCCTGGGAGAGCACAGTGGGAAGGGTAGTTGCTCCTGTTAGAGAGGTATTGGGGGTCTTGGAGCAGGGGAACACGATGGGTAGATTAGGTAAAGCAGGTTTCTCTGGAGCTTGGTGTAGCAGATCTTATTCCTGGGAATAAGTAACAACTATGAAGACCTGTGGGAAGTTAGGAGGGAACTTTTATTGATTAGCCACATGGGTGTGTCACGTGACCTGAGGTGTGTGTATGGTGATTTAACTGTTTATTAGCTGGTTCATAGCAGAAGGGCAGCTCCTTTCATGCAGCTGCCACTTTCATAAAATCACACAGGTACGGACAGAAAGAGGGGGGCCCTGGTCCCAGCTCGAGCCAGGGAAACCACCTTTCGTATAGGAAGAAAAGGCAAAGTCCGAGCGGTAAAAAGTAAGCAAAACTGAGGCAACTATATACAGTTCATTCAGGTCAACGAAAGGAGTCCATAAAAGGGAGATGATCCAAGATCCAGGAGGCGGTCTCCGGGGACATAGGAGGTGGTTGGCCATTCTCCCAATCTGGTAGAACGTGATTCAGGAACAGATCTGCTTCACTGGCCGACGTAGTTGCGAGAGATCTGCCACCGAAGCGGAGGCGAAGGGTGGCCGGGTAAAGCAGGGCAAATTTTATACCCTTGTTGTAAAGCGCCCAGCACACTGGGGCAAAGGCTTTACATTTGAGCGTGACTTGGGCCGAGTAGTCACGGAAGATTAAAATTCTGTGCTGCTGGTAGAGTGTAGTAATCCATTTATACGCCACCAGGATTCTCACAGCGTCTTGGAAATTTAGAAACCGTGCAATAACAGGCTGGGGTCGGGAATTGTCTGCCAGCTTGGTAGCACCCAGTCAGTGCGCCCGTTCAATCTGAATTGGGGAAGCAGAGTCCACTGAAGTAGATGGAGAGTGAGGTCAGGTGCACGCAATGACTCCAGAGAAGAAGAAAAGTCCCGCTGGCAGCACAGGTGGTCCTGCTTCCGGCTCGCTTCTCCATCCATATGTTGGGTTCTCTCCGGCGCTTGCAATGAAACGAGTGTTTACCTGCTGGTCTCCGAGGAGCTGCACCCGTTCCTCATGGTCGACCTGCAACCCAGCACAGAGCCGAGGTGATATGCGACCAGCTCCAATGGCTGCCAAACCAGAAGTCCCTGCAAATGTTTTTAATCTTTCCCCATTTTTATTTGATCAGAACTTTGCTTCAATAACTTTTAAATTATATTTGTCTCAATATCGAAACTTAAGTTATGCACCAGTCCATTTAGCAGTCTAGGATGTGGCTAGTTACATTTCAATGTATAGGTTTCACATTGAAACCATTTTTTAGATGAGCTAAAATTCTATAAAATCTTTACTAAAATTGGCAGTAAAACAGATTTAATGCAATACAATTTTTATAATAATCTGCAAATTAAAGCCCTGGAGGATTCTTTTTATGAGGATGTTATCAACTTTGTGCTCTAGGAGGCAGCATGTAATGTAAAAATCAGTTATGTCCACAAGCCATTTAAATGTTTGCATAACTAGGTTCAAACCTAGAGCCCATGGCCGTACCCTCTTAATGTAAAAATTTAATTTGTCTAGAGAGGAAGAAATTCAGGGCCCTATTACATTCGTCGCAGAAACATTAACGCGTGCACAAAGATCACATTAGAGGGAAAAACCCTTTGCACTGAATGTCGTATTACAATGTCCATGCAAAAAATGCATGTTAATGTGGGTGGACCTGCACAAACCCTTTGCGAGTGCAAATGCGTGCATCCTATACTTACGATTGGGAGCGCAAATGCGCTGTACGCGGATGGTATTACAATCTTAGTGCAGAATTTGACAACGTTTGCACGCATAATTTTAACATCTTTGAAAAGCTGGTGATAACAGCAAATCTGAACGTCCTGGTCAAACGCAAATACACATACCCAAACAAAATTGAGAAGTTGTGTGTTTATTATTGCTGCAGCATTTGTACTCTGATTTTGACAGGTGCATAAACTTAATTGTGGTTCTTAATTCAGATTGGCTGAATCGTGTGAAAAAAAATAAAGCCCGCACACCGATTTCTGCACGCAATGTTGATGCGAGTGGGGTGTTTTTTTACGTGCATTAGATGGATGTAAAATTGCAGGATTGTAATACCAGTGTTATTTTTTCACGTGTTATGTCTTCTGAAATGTACACTATGTAATTTAAGAAATATCAATTTATTGCTGCTAAATGAGCTCCTGTGCATACACAGGCTTATTGGCACAAAACCACTTCACCCACTGGCAGTGGGTAAAACGCTAATCAGTAGAGGTGGGCTGCTGGGAATCCCACCCTATAAATGTAGTGGGACAAAAGGGGGGGGGGAGATAAAATGGGGCAGAGTTGCAGTGGAAGGTGGGATAAATGGGGCTGAAGTATAATTAAGTGAAAAAAGTGGCAGAGGCAAAATATGAGACGAGAATGAGGCAGGGGAACAATGGGAGGTAATAAAAATGGGGCAGAGGTAAAAAACATGAATGCTTGGGTGTCCATGGTTGTACTGGGGCTATTGAGGCTATCTCCAAGGGCAGACTAACCATAGTGGATTGTTCAACCTGGGGGGGGGGGGGGTATTAGGCATTGTGGGGGATAGAGTTACTTTTGTAAAGTCAAAAGGCACTTTAGGGTTGCTCTATCCTCAAACATGAGTTTTACCTCTTACTTTTCTTCTGCCTTTGAATTCCCTTCTGGGATGTTGAGGACTGTGTGCACTGTAAGCTGTGTGCGTGCGCTCTGTGAGGTCCTACTGCTAAATGTCTAAAAATACATAAATCTTTCAACTGGTCTTGAATTTTTATTACAAAATTAATTTTGACAGTCACTCATTTCATTGTTAGATATTAGATGCTCTTGACGTGGTTCACGGCTTAAGAATCCACAGGGTCAGGAAGGCAGCAATGACAGTTAATATGGATATCCTAGTAGACATGGCTGAGTTACAAAGGTTGGTTTCACAGCAAGAGATTTTTATTCCAGTTCCCGACACATCACAGCCACTTTTTGGTAGGCATGACCTAACAATTCCTGAAAAAAAAAAAAATATTTTATTAATGTTGATATTACTGACATTAATAACTTGTCACGGATTCCTTGCCGTTTTATGTCAGCATGTTTGGTAAATGGTGAGAAAATGGATAATTCAGTGTAGGACAAAATACATCCAACATGTCTGCAGCTTAACCCCTTAGTGACCGGGTGGTTTTACAAAAGTCTGTCCGAAAGTGCCTGCTGCTGTTTAGGTCAAATTTTCCTCTTGTTTATGCAACCCACACATTATATACACTGTTTTTTCCCCATCATTAATTGGACTTTAAAAGATACCATTATTACCATCATAGTGTAATTTACTATAAGAAAAATTTATGAGAATCTGGAACACACTTAAAAAAAAAAAAACTATAACCGCCAAAAGAGACCAGCTAATAGTTTTGAAATTTGACCTGAGATTACACCCAATTTTTACAGGTTTTTGCTTTTTAGCCGCTTCACTGCTGAGCCATTTTACCTTTGTGCCCTGAGCTCATTTTGACCGTTTTATGCTCATCATTAGATGCCAGCTTAAGTCCTATTTTAATAAACCGACAATTTTTTTTTTACATAACAAACCTGGTCATGTTTGGTATCATTTGAAAGGCCTTGATCAGGCCAGATAAAAAAACATGACCCTCTAGCTGCCATGGATCGGGAGATGGGATCTAAAGGATTCCCTTATCTCCACTTGGCAGCTAGGGGTTAACTGGCCAACTGACGTCCTCACACATAAGGAAAGGATGTCAGTGGGTGGGGGGGGGGGGGTGAGAGGTCAGCCACCTCCATGTTTGAATCACAATTTGGTGGCAATTGTGCTGAATTGCGATCTGGCAACGAAACAGTTAATGTAAGCCACCACTGAAAAGAGAAGACTCCCCTTTCCAGTGGTACCATTTGTTTACTTTAATTTACACGGTTTGGGATGGAGAGGGCTCCAAAAGGAGCCCCCTCCACTTCGTCCCTTTTTACTGCAGGCGCTGGGGCACCTGGCGATGATGTCACCACTATATGTCTCAGAGGAAAATGTCACACAATGGATGCGCTCTGTGCCACTGGGTGCATCCATGTGTTATAACAAGTGCGCCCCCCCGGATCTGTCACTTGCTCCTCACTGTGGCTTTGGCCATAGAATGGAATGAATGGGTAGTCACGACTCCTTGTATTGTGTGGGATGTATTCAAAGGACTAGATAAGGGCACTATTGCGTGACCTGAGCTAAAACCAGGATGCCAAGGGGAAAGTTAGCATTCGCTAACTTCCCAACGTCCCGGTTTCCCCAGCAGATCGCTGGGCAGGCTCCGAGTCTGCCAATCACTAACCTCGAAGATGCTGGGGGCACCGCTACAGTGCTGTCCCCAACATCACCTCCATGGAGGATCTGGCCTCTGGAAGAAGATGGGAACTTTCTTCCCCCAGTGGCCAGAAGCAGTGGATTGGGACGCTGTTCACCATGGGGAGAGGTGAGTATTCGATTTTTGGGGGGGGGGGGGGGTTTTGAGCTGCAGGTAATGTACTCTGCAGCAGCGCAATCCATTACCTGCACCTCTGAGCTGGTGGTAACTTGTTTGTTAGCGTCAACTTTAATTAAACAGCATTAGGACCAAGTGATCAACGCTAGGTAATCTCCACCCCATGTTAGGCTTAGGAAGTGCAAAGTACAGTAAACTCACAACAAATTAACGACCGCTAATGGGTTTAACCTGTTAGCGATTCAAAGGCGGTGTGGGTGCAATGCTATGACCTCCTTTAAGCTTGTGCTAATGCTGAAGCTAGTGTTAGTTTAGAGCTCTAAATCCATTAAGCTCCCTGTCTGATCTTATTCAGCTACTAGCTCTTATCTTGATTAGCCTTGACATCACAATAGACACTCTGCAGCTTTAAATATTCCGACCTTGTCAGACATGAAATTTCTATATTTCGCAGGACTATTTAAAGTTGGGGACAGGAATTACTTCACCCAGGCAATTTGCGTGGTTAATTAGAATGCATATTCTTGATATAAGACAATGGATCGTTATTGTTACGCATTCTAGGGAAGACTTTTCCAATGATCAAAGATGGTCTAATGGACTCTGGTAATAAAATAAACAGATGTTAGATCAAATTGTTTAAAAGTAAGGGAACACAATGACAACTGATCTTACCCTAGGATAGGTATCTCAGTATTGTGTTTATTTTGTCAGATCGAAACGCTGAAAGACACGTAAACATTGAACAATGGGTTGCCCAATAAAAAAAAAAAAAAAAAATAAGGCCATACCACATTCATTTGATTACTACAAATGTCTGGTGTACTAACATGCATAAAACAGATTAAGTCTGGTAATTGTGAATGTTAAAGACAAGATCACGAATGAATGTATGTCTGCAGAATCCTCATATACACATCTGTGGATTTAAGTAAAGGGTGTATGAAATGCACACGCCATGGCGAAGTATGCTGGCGATGCCACAATAGAAATAAATTGATTTGTTAAAAGCTATTGAGTCCCGGGGTATAGGAATAAAACGACCCCAAACCAGTAAAAGATTGGCCAAATACATAAATTCCTGCAGAAGGTTGATCTGAGAGTGCCATCTGCTGGCCAGGTAATCTAACACCTGGACAGAACCCTGGAGTTGAATATATATATATCCTCCAATCAAATGAGGCCACATAGTGATGTGCTAAATCTAAAACTGGGTGGAAGACCACTATATAGAGGGTACAATCCAGAGCAGGAAGAAAAACTGAGAAAAGTTTGGGGAGAGACCTGAGGGACGCTTGGAGGGGAGAAAGTGCAAATCAGCCCCCCTTAAGACGTGACCACACCCTAATCTTCCACCACTATCTTCACTACCAGATGGTAAAGTATAACTGAATAACTTGATATCTATTTTCTAATTGCATAGTCCTTACTTTATATGTCCAAATTAAGGAATATAAATGAATTATTTTGCTGTTGAAGCCTAATCAGTAGACTAGTAATTCAGCCTTTCCACTCCCCTGCAGAGGATTGCTAAGGAAGAAACTATTACCGGCTAAATACTTGAGCCATAATTTAGTGAAATTTATATTCCAAGAATACTGGATGTGGACATCTAAAGATCAATTGTATACCCAGTGAGGTACGCTGGAACCATGAAATAGCTTTTATATGTCAAGTGCCGTCAGCCCCATTCGTAAAACTAGCATAACCCCTTCCAGATCCATCTTTCAGCCCTTTCAATTTGAATGCATGTAAGTCAATAAGAAGCTTTGGGTTAACGTGTATTGAATGAAGTGCTGAGATTGATCTGTGGAAGAGCTAGGCAGACTATTAAGTGTGTTATGCATCTCCCCGAAGGAAGTTGCATTTAGTGAATAGGCCCCACAATAAATTGTGCTGCAGGTGATGCCCAGTAACTGAGTATTTATTTTAGCCAGGTGGAGGATTGGTTTATAATGGGAAAGGTCTAAGTGAATAGAATAGAGCTTGGTGTTTAAGAACTGAGGCGTGTATCTGTGGTGCAGTCTATAAACCTAAAATATTTGTCCATTCAATTATTGCGTGTCGCAGTATCACTACTAATCACAATCTAATCACTTGTGAAATTGTATCTTGCTAATCTGTTAACATGATTGTATGAAACTTGATGTGGGAATAAATTTTGGTTTGAATTGTTTTACCGTTACGCAGTCTCATATCTTTATTGATTTTATTGTGTTTAAAAATATCTAGATAGCATCAAAAGAACTCAGGATAATGCGCCATATATTTGTTAAGACGTATATTCATGGATTGGTTATTAATCCATATCTTAAGGGTTAAATACCAATTTATACCACTGGTATTGGAGGCACTATCAATAATATATATCTACAATAAGAAAAATGTCATAATATATCCCTGACCTATTTAAGAAGTCAATAATCTCTAACAACCTCATTGTATGTTAAACCCCAGCAGCAAAGTAAGACTTTTGTACAGATCTTGGTAAATGTGGCATCACGGGAAAAATCCATAAAATGAAAACGTGCTAAAAACATTTTACATGCAATTACCTCAAAGGAAAGAAACCAGCAGCATTTGTATGTGTTTTATGGGGGTGTTTTTTTTGTAATGTGCAAATAACCTAGTTACAGTTTATGTAAGTGGTAGTGTCCCTTTAAAGCCCTGACCCAGAAGTTAAATCCAACAGTGTATAAACAATGTAAAGATATTTGAACTGAAGGGACAGTATCTGACGTTACTAGATCCATACTTCTGTTCTAATGGATTTCTGGTCCTTGTCTCCTGTTCTGCCCTGGAATACTAAATGTATTTTAGAAGTGATGACACTGCATTATTTATACCACTCTTCCTGATAGGACGTATAGTCTCCACTCAAACTCAATGCCACGGCCCCTATTCCACATGTGCTGCATAAAGGGACATCCTAAGTAGAAAACCTCCATAAGCAGATTTTCCTTACCGTCGCTACTCCAGGGTATACACCTAATGCCTGGGCCCAGGAGAAAACGCAGGGCAGTCTGATACTGGCAGCAGTATCACGCTGCTGTCACAGATATCGGTTCCTGGAGTCCATAGGACTCCAGTGGTGCCCCAGCCACAAGTTCTGCACGAGCTGCCACTTGCAAGATCTGAGATTCATCTGCATTTCCTGGGTGAAGACTGGGAACTATTTGTTCTCCATCTCCTGGCGAGAGGAAGTGGAATAGCGATTCCCACCATTAAGACAAACTGGAATGGTAGTCCATTAGCCTGTATTTTAATCCATCCCTGACTGCACACCAGTAGATTTCCAGTGCCACCCGTACTGTTATATTGGTGCCAAAAAACACCGCTCTATTTACCTTTCCAACTATGCTGCTGGCAACACCATCAAAACATTTATCCTGAAACTGATCCCACTTCAGAAGAGCATATTCCACCTCAAAAAAAGTATATTCCATATATTCCACTTCAGAACAGAAGTGTATTCGGAGATGTAGTGTATGCAGCTGTCCCAAACACCTTCAGAAACTTACATTGTATAACTCATTCTGCCGCTTTGTGCTACAATGTAACTACATGACCCACCATTGTGACATGTTAAAAGAACTAAACTGGCCGTCACTGGAATCTAGACGCACCCTTCACCTTTCCAACCTGGTGTTTAAGAGCTTCTCTGGGAAGCTGCCACCCTACCTGAATAGACTGCTTCCCCCGGCAGTTCCCTCATTCTATAACCTTCAATCCAGGACCAGCACCTTACTTGCAATACCACAATACAAAAAGAAAGTGGCTCAATCCTCATTTTCCTACAGAGCCCCGCAATAATGGAATAACCTCCCAGACGCCATCAAATCTTCCCCCAGTCTAAATTCCTTAAGAGTTCCCTATTAACATACCTCAATACAGAATATGCACCTGTAAACATGTAACTGACTATTTTCTGTGTTAATCTGTATATTTGTGTTTTGTTTTTAATATCTTGCATTTATTACTTTGTATTTCAGTAACTAAAATGTCAATGCTCTTGAACCTAGGACACACTTGAAAACGAGAAATCTCAATGTATCCTTCCTGGTAAAATCCATTAATATTCCACCTCAAAACACAAGATTATTATTATTCTTTATAAAGCGCCAGCATATTCCGCAGCGCTGTACAATAAGCACAGTATAGACAGGGTTACAATACATTGAACAACATTTGACAAACAGTACAGGAGGAGATGAGGGCCCTATTCCCGTAGGAACTCACAATCTAGGAGGGTTGGGGTTGGAAACAGGAGGAGAGGACTGTAAGGTGAGAGTGATTGATGGTTGCGTCAGTGAGTTGGGTGGTAGGCTCAGTGGCGTAGCGTGGGGGGGGCCATGGCCCCGGGTGCATTCGCGCCCCTAAAACTGGCCCGGGGGTTGAGGGACCAGATGCCAGGCAGCACCTGCCCGGTCTTGAACAGTCCGTCCTGTGAAGTGGATGTGGCTGTGCGCAGACGGTCACGTGGTCCGGCTAATCAGGTGGTACTGAGTCTCTGTACCACCTGACTGGCCGGACCGCGTGACCGGCTGCGCACGCACACAGCCGCATCCACTTCACAGGACGGACTGTTCAAGACCGGGCAGGCGCTCCCCGGCATCTGGGTCGCTCAGGCGCTCCCCGGCATCTGGGTCGCTCAACCCCCTGCCGGAGCTGGGGGGGGCAAATCCATGAGTGAGCTGGGGGGGGGCAAATCCATGAGTGAGCTGGGGGGGCAAATCCATGAGTGAGCTGGGGGGGGGGGGGGCAAATCCATGAGTGAGCTGGGGGGGGGGCAAATCCATGAGTGAGCTGGGGGGGGGGGGCAAATCCATGAGTGAGCTGGGGGGGCAAATCCATGAGTGAGCTGGGGGGGGGGCAAATCCATGAGTGAGCTGGGGGGGGGGCAAATCCATGAGTGAGCTGGGGGGGGGCAAATCCATGAGTGAGCTGGGGGGGGGGGGCAAATCCATGAGTGAGCTGGGGGGGGGGGGCAAATCCATGAGTGAGCTGGGGGGGGGGCAAATCCATGAGTGAGCTGGGGGGGGCAAATCCATGAGTGAGCTGGGGGGGCAAATCCATGAGTGAGCTGGGGGGGCAAATCCATGAGTGAGCTGGGGGGGCAAATCCATGAGTGAGCTGGGGGGGCAAATCCATGAGTGAGCTGGGGGGGGCAAATCCATGAGTGAGCTGGGGGGGGGGCAAATCCATGAGTGAGCTGGGGGGGGCAAATCCATGAGTGAGCTGGGGGGGGCAAATCCATGAGTGAGCTGGGGGGGGGCAAATCCATGAGTGAGCTGGGGGGGGGGCAAATCCATGAGTGAGCTGGGGGGGCAAATCCATGAGTGAGCTGGGGGGCAAATCCATGAGTGAGCTGGGGGGCAAATCCATGAGTGAGCTGGGGGGGCAAATCCATGAGTGAGCTGGGGGGGCAAATCCATGAGTGAGCTGGGGGGCAAATCCATGAGTGAGCTGGGGGGGCAAATCCATGAGTGAGCTGGGGGGGCAAATCCATGAGTGAGCTGGGGGGCAAATCCATGAGTGAGCTGGGGGGCAAATCCATGAGTGAGCTGGGGGGGCAAATCCATGAGTGAGCTGGGGGGCAAATCCATGAGTGAGCTGGGGGGCAAATCCATGAGTGAGCTGGGGGGCAAATCCATGAGTGAGCTGGGGGGGCAAATCCATGAGTGAGCTGGGGGGCAAATCCATGAGTGAGCTGGGGGGGCAAATCCATGAGTGAGCTGGGGGGGCAAATCCATGAGTGAGCTGGGGGGGGCAAATCCATGAGTGAGCTGGGGGGGCAAATCCATGAGTGAGCTGGGGGGGCAAATCCATGAGTGAGCTGGGGGGGCAAATCCATGAGTGAGCTGGGGGGGCAAATCCATGAGTGAGCTGGGGGGCAAATCCATGAGTGAGCTGGGGCAATATCGATAACGTGTCCACAGGTTGGGGGGGGGGGGGGCGCACAATTTTTGGCTGGCCCCGGGCGCTGACAACCCACGTTACGCCACTGGGTAGGCTTCCCTAAATAGGAATGTTTTCAGGGAGCGTTTGAAGGAAGAGAAGTTAGGGGAAAGTCTGACAGTACGAGGGAGAGCGTTCCAGAGAGTGGGGGCTGCGCGTGAGAAATCCTGCAGTCTATCATGGGAAGAGGTGATGCGGGGAGAAGCTAGGCGCAGGTCACTGTTTGACCTTAGGGAGCGGGCTGGGGTGTATTTGGTGATTAGTGAGGACAGGTAGTGGGGAGCTGAGTTAGTGAGGGTTTTGTAGGTAAGGATAAGGATTTTGAACTTAATTCTGCAGTGGATGGGGAGCCAGTGAAGGGACTCGCAGAGGGGAGCGGCAGAGACAGAGCGGCGGGTGAGGCGAATTAGCCTGGCGGAGGCGTTCAGGATGGATTGTAGGGGGGAGAGGCGGGACAGAGGGAGGCCAGATAAGAGATTATTGCAATAGTCGAGTCGGGAGATTACCAGGGCGTGTAGGAGTTGTTTTGTGGAGACAGCGGTAAGAAATGGCCGAATATAAGATTTTTACTGTAACTGCTACATATCTTGTGAGCTTTAGCAGCATTTCTAAAGAAAGATTCACTGTAACTAAAGGGAAGACTTACCTTTGCTCGACACAATCTTGCCACAGACCTGTTCACTCGGACAAGTTATTGTCGTGCATTGCCCTAGAGCACATACGTGACAGTCCAGACAGTGACCTACAAGGAAAAGACAGGGTTAATCGTAATCTACAGAAATAGGTCTTCCTCCTCACAAGGCCAGACTAGGACCTTTCCAGTAAAAGCAAATATACCCAGGTTTTATTTATGTATAAAAAAAACATTAGCATGGTGTTTTAGAAGGCGTTTATTTGTACTGCTCAAATTACAGCTTAGGTGTCAGGTGAATTTAACAGTTTCCGCAAAAGAGGTAGTTGGCCCAATATTCATGTCATGATCTTGCAAGCCAACACTGAAAGAGTGCAACTCATCCATGGAGGACGCACTAATGTTGCTTCCGCTCCCTTCTTGCTGAAGAGACCCTCCAGATGGTTCCCAGTCATTAAAGCCCAATCTGTCTTTCCAGTTATTCTAGTATATATTATTATATAGTCTGCTCAGATGTTCAACATAACATCAAGTGATGGAGCCCGCGCCTGTGTGAATGTCACTTGAGCCGAAACTTCCATAAAGTCTAATTCTTACCAGTCTGGAGAATTACAGATGACGAGTGTGAGTATTAATAAAGGTCTCGTTTTCCTTGTTCTTAGTTCTTTTTCTCCGAGTCTCTGGTCTCCTCCAAACTCCCTAACATAGCAATATGTAAAGTGGATGGTGTGATGGGGGCCGCTCCTACCCGCCCCACCTTTACAATCTCCTTCCTCAATGTCTGTTATGGCTTCATGAACTTATTTTATCCCGTCAGTGTTTACAGAAATCCACATTCAGGGCAGTATTACAATGTTGGTGCCAATTTAACCAGAGCTGTTGTAAACTTCCCAGAGCCATTATAATCTATGGAGGTGTTATGTTAACAGCTCTGGTTAAATTAGCACCAGCTTTGTAATACTGCCCTCAGTGTCTCTTTAGGCAACCTGAAAAAGGCATTTTTTAACCAATCATAAGCAGGGGTAAGCCATTACCCAGGGGACAACGAGGGGTAGAACTTTTAAAGTCTACTGTATATACAGTTGTGTTCAAAATTATTCAACCCCCACTGAAATTGAGTGTTTTGGCCAGTTTGACATTGATTATTCAGTCATCTTGCTTACAATTAAATCAAAGAGGCACGTGTAGGTCAGACAAATATAACATTTATAATGAAATAATAACCACAAATGTCTTTTCTGTGCTCACATCATTATCAGTTTTATTCAACCCCCAAGTGACATTCAATCTTATAACTGTAATAGGATGTTGTACTAAGTACTAACAGCTTTTAAACGTGAAGCATAGCTTGACACAAGTGTCTTGCAGCGATCTACGGGTATCTTCGCCCATTCGTCATGGGCAAAAGCCTCCAGTTCAGTCACATTCTTAGGCTTGCGCACTGCAACTGCTTTAAGTCCCAGAGGTTCTCAATCGGATTTAAGTCAGGTGACTGCGATGGCCACTCTAAAATGTTCCAGCCTTTAATCTGCAACCATGCTCTAGTGGACTTGGAGGTATGCTTGGGATCATTGTCCTGTTGAAAGGTCCAATGTCTCCCAAGCCTCAGGTTTGTGACGGACTGCATCACATTGTCATCCAATATCTCCTGAAGAGAATTCATGGTACCTTGCACACGCTGAAGCTTCCCTGTACCTGCAGAAGCAAAACAGCCCCAAAGCATGATTGACCCCCCGCCATGCTTCACAGTAGGCAAGGTGTTCTTTTCTTCATAGGCCTTGTTCTTCCTCCTCCAAACATAGCGTTGATCCATGGGCCCAAACAGTTCTAATTTTGTTTCATCAGTCCACAGAACACTATCCCAAAACTTCTGTGGTTTGTCCACATGACTTTTGGCATACTGCAGTCAACACTTCTTTTTCTTTGGAGACAGCAAGGGGGTGCGCCTGGGAGTTCTGGCATGGAGGCCTTCATTACGCAGTGTGCGCCGTATTGTCTGAGCTGAAACTTCAGTACCCACATCAGACAAATCTTTTCTCAGTTCCTCAGCAGTCACACGGGGACTTTTCTCCACTCTACGCTTCAGGTAGCGCACAGCAGTCGAAGTCAGCATCTTCTTTCTGCCACGACCAGGTAGCGTTTCAACAGTGCCCTTTGCCTTGAATTTGCGAATGATGCTTCCTATGGTCTCTCTTGGTATGTTTAACATCTTTGCAATCTTCTTATAGCCATTGCCCTTCCTGTGAAGAGTAATCACCTCTTCTCTTCCTGGACCATTCTCTTGACTTCACCATGTTTGTAACCACACCAGTAAATGTCTAGAAGGAGCTGAGTATCACAGTCATTTTAAAGCTGCCTAATTGGTGCTTATTATGCTTTATTGCTGCTCCGTGACATCCACAGGTGTTTTCAATACCTGATTGAAAACACTTGAATGAACCTCTGTTCTTCAGAGTGGTAGTCTTTAAGGGGTTGAATAATTGTGTCAATGAAGAATTCACAAAAGAAACATTTACTACTGTATTACAAAACCAATTGATGTCATTTTAGTTGCATATGATTCTTTAAAAAGTCCTTGTAGGATTTCATTCTGAATACAATTACAAATGTACACTAAATTCCCAGATAACCCTTTACAGCATTGGGGGTTGAATAATTTTGAACACAACTGTAATTTTTATAAGTATGTCATGTCCTGCCTGTATATTATGACAAAGTGTAATAAAAATAGAATTTTTAATCATCTGCAGTGTGTAAAGGGTTCCCCCCCCCCCCCTCACATTTTAGCACATGAGCGTTTGTGGTTATGTTTTCTATGGGGTGCGCTTGTACAAATTAGAAATGGAGACTTGTTACATTTTGGGGGGGGGGGGACAGAGAGGTGAGACCCCAGACAGGTGAGAATCTCCACCGGGGGTCCCGCAAAGCTGATCTGTGGGACACATCCTCAGCATACAGCGGGAGTAACTGAGGATGTGTCCAACACGTCAAAAGTGAAGGGGTTAAAAATTTATTTTTTTAATAAAACTTTGTCCTCGTTTCCTGTCCCCCAGGGCACTACCCGGACATTTTAAATGTTTCTATACATCCTAGAAATCCGCCACTTCACAGGCAGGTTATGGGGACCTCCTAGGCACTATATTTGAAGGAATCTTATTTTTAACACTTATTTCATGGAAAAATCACTGTCCCTTTAAAAAAGGTTTTTTTAAACCTTTGTCCTTGGTTTCCTGTCCCCCAGGGCACTACCCAGACCCCCATACACCTTTTAGGGTAAATATCTAGCATATATGCCATCTTGGAGGACACTCTAAAAACCAAACTTTGAGTCAGAGTTCCCTAATCAAGTGACTTGGCTCAATTTTCTTCCTGCAGTGTATAAATTCTACATATGGACCTACAGGTGTAGACAGTGAGCCGAATCCCGGAGAGGCTCAGGACCGCGTGAGTGGATCTAGGATTTGTCTAATTTTATCCAGAACACAGTGTGCACTATATGCTTTTCCATTATCTTTGGAGGTGATGAGGACAACATCCAAGTTGGACCCCATGGAGAGATTCAGGGTCATCCAAAACCAGCATTTACACGATATGGTTTTTCCTACACAGGCACTTATGAAGTTGAGGTGTCAATTTGTGATGGGGAGGACTCAATAGCCAGAGACCATATGAAGTATTCATAATCGTGGGCATCTGGACAGATTTATTCACCTACTTAGAATAATGTTGGCTTGATTGTATTTTGCCTTTAGCCACCAGGTGGCACCCTTGTTTAATCTGTATGCAATTAGTATTGAGACCACTAGGTGGCAGCTCAGTTTAAAAGTCACAGATTGCAGGTTTCCTAGAACTGGGATTCATTTGATTTGCATTTAAACAGAATAGATGTATAGATTTTTTAATTTTAGTAAATTACTAACTTGTTAGTAACACTTTATACTAGGATTTATGCGACATGCAGTTTGTGCTCTATTTTTGTGTTATGCACTGTATATGGTATTGCAAATACTAGGAGACAGGGATGTGACATCAGGTGAGGCAGAGCAGGGCCTCACCTGCCCTTAAGTGGTTAATCTAAAAGTAAGTGTACAATAACCTGCAGTTTTAGAAATTCAGCAGCTCTGCTCTTTTTCCCCACTGGCTGCGGTGTGATGTGAATCACAGCAGCCTGCTCTGAGCCTACAAATTGTAGCTGAACACCAAACTAATCACGTAATGTCACACGAATTGCAGGGCAGCACTTCTCACTATGTGGCAGTGCATGAAAGGAGATGAATCCAAGAAAACAAGACCAACCCAGCATTTAGCACATATTAAGGCTTACACGAGTATTCAGATTAAAACCAAAAATTCAAGTTAAATACAGTTTAAGGCTGGGGGGGGGGGGGGTCAGACAAACACTATTACAGCCATGGTAGCAGCAAATTACATCCAACAAAGGCCCACACATGAAGTACAGCCACGCAACAAATTAACACTTTTTTGCAAGAACAAACCACTAGTACTAACATACAGAGTGCGCTGCATCCGCATAGCAGCAGGTGTGTGGGATTAGGAGACGTCAGAAGCTGCTCATGCCCGGCCAACAGAAGGTCCAGACACCCAAAGTTTCCTGGTTTGGATCCGTAACAAATCACAGCTGAAATTGCACATCACATGACCGCCATCATGTCTTCCATGAAAAAAAATGCATTGACACATTGACGCACTTTTTGACAGTAGACATGAAAAATGCATTCATCTGACCCTAGTCTTAAAGCATAAATATAATGCGAGCGCAGGGCCACACGTTAACCACAAAACCATTTTACTAATCAGAAAAACCAATTAAAGTATCACTTCCAAACCTCACACTCACCCAATGGGCAGCTCAACACAAGAATCACCAGCCCTGCTAACAATGCCTTCATCTTCCTGTGCATCAAACTCCTCTGCTTCCCCTCACTCTGCAATCCCTCCTTATAAACCCATTATCATGTGCCCCCCCCTGTGATCTCCCATTAATTGAAGGCCCTCCCAAAGGCCACAGATTGACATAATAACCCTCAGCTTGTACCCCATGTGTTCCTCCCCCCCTCCTCCTCCTCCTCAGCCCAGCTCTATCAGAAATGATTATTCCACATTTCATGATAATACATTTTTTTTAAAATACATAAAATTGTGAATATTCAATCCAGGGTAAATCTCAGCATTCTCAGCCGGCCAAGGAGCTGAGCCTGACAACAAGGCCTGTATCTTCCAAGGCGCAGAGCCCTTTCCAGCATAACGAGGTGACGCGCCATGTGATCACCGCTTCTTTCCGAAATATTGCTCTAATGATAATGAGCCAAAATGTGATGTTTATCCCCAAATCCTGCAGACTGGTGACATCAACCCACGCTTATACAGGAACCTGTGATTTAGGGTTGCCAGGTCGGCCATGTTTTCCTGGACACATATTACTATTTCTGGCAGAGGGGGAGCACAGGGAAAAGTGCTGCCCTGCAACATGTATAACTCATATGCTGCAGGAAGGAAGTCAAGGCAGGTCACCTGGGATTCCTTTATGATTTCTTACCTGCAGCGTATACATGATGCGGGGTGGCATTTTACATGACCTGCCCATCAGCATGAATAAATTATATGTGTCCAGGAAAACATGGCCGATCTGGCGACCCTACTGGGGTTAAACTGCAGGAAATGGAATTTATTGGAGTTTATTTATTGCTGCAAAGTTAAAATTAAATCCAAAGCATATAAAAAGAGGTGTCTGATCACAAAAGAAAACACAGACTGCTCCGCAACTTTTATTTACATTCAGAAAAATGGTGTAAGTACTGTATTAACTGTTCTATTTTTATCATCCTTGCACGACCGCGTACAGGAAGTACAGATACATTCTATTATGCAATCACTAAAAGCGGTTAAAGGATTATTATGCCTTAGATTTTGGGTATTTTTTGTGAAAAAATTGTAATAATTGAAAAATTTTAGCAAAAATTGAGAAATAAATGAAAGAATATAATAAACAGGACTTTTTGTGTTATGTGTTTATATGAGTACACACGGTATGTGCTGGCGGAAAGAAGAGGCAGAATCTGTTGCTTAAAAAAATGAAGCATAAATAGAGCAGAATATTAGGGTTTGATTTTATGGTATAGTTGGTTAAATAATCTAACCCTAAATGTAACCCTAACCCTAAAAAACAAAAAACAAAACTCAAATGGTAACCTAAACCTAATTTCTAGCCCTAACTCTGACATTTAATAAAATGTGTCTAAATTATTTTATTATTTATTTTATTTATTTATTTAAATAATAAAAAGCTCTGTTTAAAAATAAAAATGAGTCTTTTAACCTCCCTGGTGGTATTCCCGAGTGTGACTCGGGGTTAAATTTCATTACCGCGAAAGGTAACCCTGAGCCACACTCGGGCTGGATGCATACTCACCTCCTCCTGGCTCCCAGGCTGTCCCCGCAGTGTGATCGCAGCAAACTGCTTCCTGGTAAGGCTCCCTGCGAGTCACACGATGCAGGGGGTGGGACCTGCAGCAAATTTAGAAAAAAATCATTTTACACTGTATAATCCAATGTGCAATGTTTATGAATCGCCACTAGGTGGCACTACAGGATAAGAAACAGACCATACATCGTCTCACCCTTGTTTTCAGACAGATTTAAGTGTTTTTTGTTGTATTTTATTGAATATCATTTAATTGCATTATTTTGGATAATTATTTTTGGTATAATAAATTATTATGTCATGTTTCAAACTTTATCGGACTCAGTGTATTTACTATTTATTTATTTATTTATTTATAAAGGATTTTACCAGTAAGGACTCTTGATTGCCCGGATTTCAGTGCGTGATTCCTAATTATTACAGGCTAACTATGTACAAAACACGTTTCCTTAAAAAAAAAATTGAGACGCTTTTAGACATGAAATTTTGAAAAAATTAGACCGCCAGGGAGGTTAAAAGAGCACCGAAATTCCACCACAATTTTGAAACTCTTTCATTCCCTGCAATTCGGGGAGTCGAATTCCCCGACCCCGCGGTGAATTCAGCATTCACCGCAGAGTCCCGAAGTGCAGGGAAAATCCGCAAAATGCATAAAAAAAACCGCCTTAAAATATTGAATTGATCCGATAAGCCGCCGAAAAAAAGATGGACGCACCCGGTGATCCGCCACAAAACCACTGAATGCATCCGAAAAAAGCCGATGATCTGCCGAACAGAGCGCTCAACCAGCTGCTGGAAAAAGCCGACAAACGGGGTAAAATAAAAAAAAAAGACAAAGCAACTTTTATACCGCACCAAAATGCCTGAAAATAATATATCAGGTAATATCGATAATAATAATAAGGTCTGTTAAAAAAAAAAAAAGGGGGAACATCTGGCATAAAAGTCTACTCCAGGGGGTGTTCAACCTCGGCCCTACAGATGTTTTGGAACTACATTGCCCACAAGGCTCGGACAACTTAATGATCGGGATGAGCCGAACCCCCCCTGTGTTCGGTTCGCCTTCGAACTTGAACAATTTCAAAAGTTCAAGTTCAGACGCAAACACGATCCGAACTCAATGCAAGTCAATGGGACTCGAACGTTCGATTTTGCCATAAAGATAAGATATTTGCCATAAAAGGTGTTTGGGGGTCTGGGTAGTGCCACAGGAAATAAGGAAATAAAGTTTAAAAAAATACGTTTTTAACAAAACAGTGATTTTTCCATGAAATAAAGGTTAAGAATAAAAACAAAAAAATCCTTCAAATATCATGCCTAGGAGGTCCCCATAACCTGCCCGTGAAGTGGCGGATTTGTAGGATGTATAGAAACATTTAAAACAAAAAAATGACATTTCAAATGACGGTAAATGGTTTTCCTTTTAATCTATTAATAAACAACTGCTTGGGGTGGCAGCCTGTATGAAAAGAGGAGACGTTTTAGGACACGTAGAACAAGTTTAGTGATTTTTTGGCAAAATTATGGTGAAACTTATGCATGCTTTGGAAGAAAGTAACAACAGGTGCATTAAAATTGGGCCTTTGGTGCCAGCTAGTGCCTTCACACCGTAACCCCTCTGTGGTATTGTGGAAGAGTGGAGCGGTGGACCCTGCGGTCCAATATTAAAATGATATGAATCTGGTATAGGCGTCAGTGGCAGTGCACCCAAATATTAGGTCTTTGGTGCCAGCTAGTGCCTTTACACCATAACCCCTTTGTGGTATTGTGTAAGAGTTCAGTGGTGGAGGTTTTGTGAATGCAGAAGAAATCCCTGATCTATTCCGTTACGTCAGTATCAGGGGATTGATAGCTGCTGATCCAGGACTGATTCATTTTTATAAATGTCAGCCGGTCTACAGAGTCGGTGGACAGACGCACTCTTTTGTCTGTGACAAAACCTCCAGCGGCACTGAACGTCCTTTCAGAAAGCACGCTGGATGAAGGGTAACCTAGTAGCTGCATAGCATATTGGCTAAGTTCTGGCCAGTGATCCAATCTCAACACCCAGTAAGCCAGTGGATCATCTGCTGGAAAGGTATCCAGGTCTGCCCTTGCCCCTAGGTAGTCCTGCACCATACAGTGAAGACGCTTGCAATGGGTGCCTACATTTGACTTCCCTGGGCATCGTGGACTAAAAAAATTTAAAAAGGCATCAGTCAAGCAGCCCCAGCCTTCACCACTATTCCTCTGATCATCCGTAGCCTCAGAAGCACCTGTGTCATCACTTAGTAACCTACCAAGCCTGGAAAGGTGTTACACAAGTGTCGCTTTAGAACGTCCTCAAGTTTTTTCATCCTGTCCTCACTCTGTGCGGGCAGGATGAGCTCTGCAACTTTACCCTTGTATCGTGGATCAAGAAGGCTTGCCAACCAGTAATGATCCCTCTCTTTGATAGCACGAATCCTGGGGTCCTTTAGCAGGCTTTGCAGGATTAGGGAGCCCATGCAGCGTAGGTTGGAGGTGGAAATTAGCTTCCGAGTCTTCCTGGTCAATGATGATGACCCCATTGTGCACTTCCTCCTCCCAGCCACATACTAGTCCTTGGGTTTCTGGGCACACAAAACCCTCTCTTGAGGAATCCCCACCTTCAATGCCCCCACTACTTAAATATTCCTCCTCCTCCTCCTGTCTGATCTGAGGAGGACCCGCTGGAATGCTGTCTGCATAAAGACTGGCTCCTTGAGAGCTAGGGAAGGCCTCCTCTTCCTCCCGCTGCTCTGCCTCTAGAGCCACATCTATAATTCCCTGCAGAGTGTGCTCCAGCAGGAACACTAAAGGAATTGTGTCACTGATGCATGCACTGTCCCTGCTCACCATCCTTGTTGCCTCCTCAAATGGTGACAGTACAGTGCATGCATCCTTGATCAAATCCTGAGCAAAACCCAGGAACCTCCTATAAATCAGTGAGACCCCCTGATGGGTGGCAGTGAGAACACACAGATTACAATAATTCCCAGATATTTTGTAGAAGTGAGACCCCCACATTTGCTGGTGGCAGTGAGAACTAGGGATGAGCTGTTCGGTTCGATCGGTTCGGAGTTCGATTCGAGCATCGTCTGTTCGCATGTTCGCGAACTACAAACATTTCCGCGTGTTCGCCGCATGTTCGCCCACATTTTTCCGATGGCCTGAAGCTTGTAATTGGCTACAGCCTTGCACCTGACCACAGGTCAGGTGCAAGACTATGCCAATCATGGCTCAGAGTCCTGATTGGGCAAATTTTGCCCAATCATGGGCTCACAGAGCTAAATCCTGCAGCACACTATATAAGGCTTCACACAGCGCTTCAGCCCGTGTTTGAGAGGAGATTGTTCTTGTGTTAATGTGTGTTCTCACTGCCAGTCTGCCACCAGCTACTGGGGGGGGGGGTCTCATTTCTACCAAATATCTGGGAATTGTTCTAATCTGTATGTTCTCACTCCCAGCAACTATTTTGGGGGTCAGTAATTTCTACAAAATATCTGGAATTGTGGTAATCTGTGTGTTCTCACTCCCAGCAACTATTTTGGGGGTCAGTAATTTCTCCAAAATATCTTGGAATTGTGGTAATCTGTGTGTTTTCACTCCCAGCAAGTATTTTGGGGGTTAGTCATTTCTACAAAATATTTGGGAATTGTTCTAATCTGTGTGTTCTCACTGCCACCAAATATTTTGTGGGGTCAGTCATTTATACAAAATATCTGGGAATTGTTCTAATCTGTGTCTTGTCACTGCCACCCATTAGGGGGTCTCACTGATTTATAGGAGGTTTCTGGGAATTGTAATCTGTGTCTTCTCACAGGTTTATTCAAGCGAATCCCATACAGGTTAATTCAAAGAGATCCGAATTGCTTGAGAAAGGTAACCGAACGCTGAAAATCAGTGTTCGGTTACCTTTCTTGGCCATTCGGCTATCCAGCGAGCAGGCAATTCGCCAAATCCTGGCGAATTGCCTGAACATACGGTGCCTGTTCGGTGCCTGTTCGAGGGCAGTGAAATCCCCATGAAAAAGCAATGCTTCGTCTATTTAGAAAACACAAAACCAGCAGTTAAAGGTTCCCGAAATGCCCTGCCATTCGGTGGTTTAAACGACAAGTTTATTCAGGCGAATCCCATAGACTTCAATGTTAAAAATATTCCCGTTTTAATTCAATATCTAATAAACCGTTCATTATAAAATTCTGCAGTAAAGAGTCTCTTTGTTTATAGATTTTTTAGGATATTTTAAGCATTTTTCTGGATTTTTTTTTTTTAAAAAGTCTGTTTTTTTTAACTTATCTTTTCTGTAACAGTCCTTTTTATTATCATTCATTGGATCATATGTAAATTTCAGACATTTTTGCTCAGTAGTTTCTTTGCAAACAGCGTTTCACTTTTCAAACATTCAAGCAAACTGTTTTCCTAAGGCTAGGGACAGATGAGCGCATTTTCTGCGGCCACCGTCAAAATGTACGTCGATGCGTGCGCACGCATTTTTTCACGGAATACGCTTAAGTGGTCAGACGATGCGCAATTCTGGACGTATTTCATGACGATGGGGTGAAAAGAAGTCTAGGGAAATCCGGCTGTTTGAACGTTATGTTGGCCGCACACTAGCAGCGTCTGACATCTCCTAATCACGCACACACGCTGCTATGCGGCCGCAGCGCACTCTGTACGTCAGTACCAGCGGTTTAACGTTCTCGAAAAAATGCGTTCATTTTCCACTTGCGTTGCGCGGCCGGACTTTTGTGCGACCGTACTTCGTATATTGGCTGTCATTGCCCGTCATCTGCTGCTAGTGCGGCCGTGATTATGTGCGCCAGAACGCGCGTTCGCACTGCCTCAGTCTGACCCTAGCCTTAATTATTCACTGCCTCTTCTGCTGTGTCGGCTTTTTCCGGCGGCTTCGCTGCCTGTGATCGGCTCCTACTCGGGTTTTTCCGGCGTCTTCAACGGGTTAATCCAGATGTTTTTGCGGGTTTTCGGTGTGCATTCGCCGGGTTCTGCGGTTAGTTTTCTTCGGGTTTGCGGCGGCTTTTCCCTGCAATCCGTGGACTCTGTGGTGTTTGCTGAATACACCGCAGGGTCACCGAAATGGGATCGGCAAAACGAACCGAATTGAAGAGAACGAAAAGTCACTGAACATGCGGTATCTCTTCGAATTACCCTGGTAGACTTCAATGTTAAAAATATTCCTGTTTTAATTCAATATCTAATAAACCGTTGATTATAATATTCTGCAGTAACAAGTCTCTATAAATAATGATTATTTAAGGATCTTTTAGATATTTTCCGTTTTTTTTTTTAAATCGTTTGTTACAGAAAAAAAGAACAGACCTTTTTATTATCATTCATTGGATTTTATATGTAAATTTCAGACATTTTCGTTCTGTAGTTTCACTTTTCAAACATACAAGCGTACAGTTTTTTACTTTTTCACTCCATTCGTCTGCGGTGTCGGCTTTTTCCGGCGGCTGCTCTGCGCTGTGATCGGCGGCTGCTCGGGTTTCTTCGGGGGATTAATCCAGATATTTTTGCGGGTTTCGGTGTGCATTCGCTGGGTTTTGCGGTGAGTGTTCGCCGGGTTTGTGTCGGCATTTCCCTGCACTATGACAGCCCTGTGGTGCTTGCTGAATACACCGCAGGGTCGTCGAAATGGGATCACCAAATCGCAAAGAATTGAAGAGAACGAAAAGGTATACTAACCCCACGGCCAGACTTAACGTGAATGGGGCCCTTTCGCCCCCATTTCGCATCAACAATGCCACGAGGCAAGGCTGCCCCCTTTCCCCAATTTTGGTTGCCCTCACCCTTCCTGCAGGCGATCTGCTCACACCCCCAATTACACGGAGTGTCGGTGTCAGGGAAGGAAGTGGAACACCGTGTGGCGGCATATGCAGACGACATGCTATTCTTCGTCCATAGACCAGCGGAGTCATTGCAACACTTAACTAAACTCTTCACAGATTATGGCACCATTAGCAACCTCCGTATTAATATGGAAAAATCGGAAATCCTACCCATAAATGTCCATGCTGAACTACAGGCAACTCTTAAGCTGTTGTTCCCTTTCCGGTGGTGCAATAGTGGCCTTAAATACTTAGGGAGCACCCTCACAGCGACCTGTAAAGATCTATTCCATACGAACTACAAACCTTTGCTTGCGGCCCTAGCGGTAGATTTACAACAATGGTCCTTTCCGCATATCTCGTGGTTCGGACATGTTAATGTGGTGAAAATGAACATATTGCCCCACGTCCTTTACCTCTTTCAGGCACTCCCTATCCTCATACCCCCAACTTCTTCGCGCAGCTCCGCAAAATGATTTCCATCTATGTCTGGAATTCTAAAAAAAACACGCATCAGTTTGGCCTTGCTGATGGCCCCTAAACAGTTGGGAGGCGTTGCACTCCCGCACTTTTGGCACTGTTATGTGGCCTCACACCTACAGCGTATAGTGGAATGGTCCACCAGCTTGATAAATCCAGGTAAAGTATCCATGTAATTGGGCAGACTAGATGGGCCGAAAGGTTCTTAACTGCCGACATTTTTCTATGTTTCTATGTTTCTATGTTTCTCACTAACTAGACCATGGGTTGCAATAGAGCAGGGGTTGGCGCAGTGTCCCCTGTCCTGCCTCCCCTGGCTGCCAATTTCCACACAAAAGACCATGGTGGATCCACATCCCCTACTACACGCCTCTTTGAAAGCCTGGCGCTCTTTGAAGCGCTCCGCCGGCATTGCTCCCTTTCCTTCGCCTCTCCTGCCCCTGCAGTGATTACCAGCCTTTTCTAGATCCGTATCCCCAACGACCACGGACCCCTATCCCTCCACGACCTAAGCACTTTCTGAACGAGTCAGGCCCAATCCCTTGTGATCACCTGCCCATCCCTCATGCCGGCTCATTCCTAATGCGGTTCCAACATCACCGACTCATTCAGTCACTACGATCCTTCGCCCCACTACCAGAATATATCAGACCGCACACGCAATACGAGATGCTGATAGAGAGGGGCAAATACCCATCACACTGTCTCTTTAATTTATGACATACTCCAGGCCACGTCATCTCAGACCATCTCCGCCCGCGCTAGCTGGGAACGTGAATTAAATTTTGCCTTTGAGGACCACCAATGGTGTGCTATTTGTCAATTAGCACACTCTAGTTCCACAGCAGTGAGGATTCAGGAGGCCAATTATAAAGTTCTCACGAGGTGGCATAAAACCCCTCAAATCTTGAGCCACTACGCTGATAGGGATGCCAGCAAATGCTGGAGAGTTGATGCACCTGACGCCTCAACACTCCATATATGGTGGGACTGCCCTGTTATTTCTGAGTTTTGGCGCTCCGTCCATGACGGTCTTTGCGATGTCGCAGAACCGTCACCCCTGTTTACCCCAGGATATTGCCTACTTAAATTATTCTGAGGACCCGCCCGAGATATTCCGGAAATTGATCACTATCAGACTTCTGCGCGCTTGGTTATACTGATGTTACATAGTTACATAGGCTTAAAAAAGACGTGTGTCCATCGGGTTCAGCCTCTCCCACATAACCTACTGCTGTTGATCCAAAAGAAGGCAAAAAACCCAGTCTGAAATATGCAACGTACTGGGAAAAAATTCCTTCTTGACCCCAGAATGGCAGTCAGATTTCTCCTTGGATCAAGAAGCTTTTACCCACATATTAAATATTATAACCCTTAATATTCTGTGTCTGCAGGAAGTCATCCAGTCGTTTTTTAAAAGTCTGTACAGACTCTGACCCAACCACCTCAACAGGCTGAGAATTCCACAGCTTTATTGTTCTCACCGTAAAATAACCCTTCCTATGCTTTAAGCTAAATTTTCTTTCTTCCAGTCTAAATGGATGACCCCTTGTCCTGTGTATAGTCCTGTTAATGAACAGGTTATCAGACAATGGTTGATAATGGCCCCTGTGGCAGATTAGACCTGTATTTCTATCTATATAAGGGTCTGCCTGTATATATGTGTCTATCTGCCGGTTCATACATATCTCCTCTCCTCCATATAGAGTTATATTCATATTTGTGTCTGGCCATTTGGTAAGTGTATCCCTGTGTCCACAGCTGAAATGTAATCAAAATGTTTAGCTTTCTCCCTTGGGGGGAGGATATAACACGTAGCTGTAACAAAGGAATTTCTTTGTACACTAACATAGAAAATCACACCTTGGCAGCCAGCACGGCCCCAAGAGAGATGGACCCAATCTTCAAAGACAGGAAGCACATCCTTGATCTTTAAGGGGAGTCTGGAGGGAAGAGGGACGCCTTTAGGCAATTAAAGATTAATTGACAAGCTTACTGAGCATGAGCGAGAATTGCACTCTGGGAAATGGAGTCCAGGACACTGGGCCATTGGTGGGTGGGGGCTGGAAAGATCAGGAAGTGTATAAATTCGGAACACTGGCCATGTGCTTTTGCTGATCACTTGGGGCACCTTCTAATCCGATCTGTCCATGTTCCTACCTCCAGGCCCCAGGCGGCACCGATGCTAGCTACTGATTATTCCGTCGTAAGTAAGGCTCTGTGATTAACACCTTTTTCTTTATATTTTGCTGTGTAGAGTGTAATTAATTGATATATTCTAGTTATAATTTTTTATGTGACAAAGCACTGATTTTTCTATCATAAATAAACAAAAAGTATTTAAGTTTTGACTCTGGCTGATGAAATCCACGCTAACTAAGAGGTTGGGAGTATTGCTATTTGTTTTAAGCTCAGTTATATATAAGAAATTGCGTGTTGCGGTCGTCGGGAAACAGCAGGGAATTGTGGGATCCGTAGTCACTGTCCGAGTCTAGGATAGTGCGACTGCTAAGCCTTGCGTCTCCTGTTGCGACGCGCATAGTGTCCGTGAGGACTGGTGGCAGCGTTACTAATAGAATAAGAAAGTGAGCTCTGGGGTTGTGAGAGACGTAGTTAGTACGCGCTTCAGGAGAAGACTTGTACTGCGTTGCAATCCTGGGATCAGTATATCGCGCGCTACGTGCCTGTTGTGAGAGAAAGTGTGGCCGGGACGGGTAGAGAAGTTCGCATAATTATCTGGGTCTAGGATAGATAGCTAGTGCGCGGCTTAACCCGGCGTCTTTGCGCAGCAGCGCGCGTAGTGGGTCGTGACAGCCCCGTATATATTTATATAAGGTTATCAGATCCCCTCTAAGGCGCCATTTCTCTAAACTAAACAGGTTTAAGCTTGTTAGTCTTTCCTCATAACTTAACCCTTCCATTCCCCTTATTAATTTAGTTGCCATCTCTGCTCTTTTTCTAGCGATATAATATCTTTTTTTAAGACAGGTGCCCAAAATCACTCGGCATATTCAAGGTGCGGCCTGACCATTGATTTATACAGAGGCAAAATTATGTTTTCATCCCGTGAGTGAACTCCCCTTTTAATGCATGCCAATACCTTGCTGGCCTTGGCGGCTGCTGTTTGACATTGCACATTGTTACTTAGTTTGAAGTCTATGATTATTCCCTAATCCTTCTCCTGCTTGTATTTCCCTAACTCCGTACCATTTAGGGTATAAATTACTTGTGTGTTCTTCACTCCAAAGTGCATAACTTTGCATTTATCTAGATTAAATTTCATCTGCCATTTAAGTGCCCAGTCCCCCAATCTATCTAAATCCCTCTGCAGCGAAGTAACATCCTGCTCACATTGTATTCCTTTTCCTAGTTTTGTGTCATCTGCAAACCCTGATACATGACTTTCAATGCCTATCTCAAGGTCATTTATAAATAAATTGAATAGTATTGGTCCTATAACAGACCCCTGAGGGACACCGCTTACCACTGGTGTCCATCTTGAAAATGTACCAATCTTTTAGCCAGTTTTCTATCCAAGAACAAGTATTTTCATCTAGACCAATTTTTCTTAATGTTCTGGCGTAAACATACTGCCCCACCTCTTACTGTATGGTTGCGTGAAGTGGAAACTATTCAAAGGGTTGCTCTATCACTCTTGGTATTACTGGCTGAGCACATGCTTGCCGCGTGTGGGATGGAACGCCCCCTAACCTTGTAAGGTTTGCTCCCCGTACAGCTCCCCCCCACCATCCCTCCCCGAAAATTCTACCTACACCCTACGAAGTTCATACCACCCAAGCATAGGAGTTCGCTTGATGTTCATGCCCCTCGGCATTGTATCTAAAGCAAACGTCACATTTTATGCAATGTTATATGTTTTATGTTTTATTTACTGCTACATTCTGCACTGATGATATTGACTATGTATGACTTTTCAATTTCTCAATAAAGCACAATATGTTAAAAAAAAAAGAGAACGAAAAGTCACCGGGACCCAAACCCCCTGTCCACGACGTAGCCGAATGTAACAGTATGTTACATGAGGTTGTAAATATAACAATGGCCACCCTCGGCATGATACATTGCATTAACCATATTCCCAGCAAACTCAGTTACCTAAATACAAGTGAAGAGGCTTTTCCAGCTTTAAAAAAAACTTGGTAAAAAAATAGAAATAAAACGAGGAGTCCTTTCATTTAACTTGTCATAATGTTTTATTGTAAGATTGATTTCATGGTGTGGCCGGCGTTTCATTATCAGAGCCTCTTCGGGTGGTTCTTCGGTTCAACGTCCACAGAGTCAAAGGTGGCAGTGGTGGAATTTTGGAGGCGCTGGTGGATGAGGCTGTTAAAAAGGTTGGATTTACAGCAATAACCTTGGAACCCAACTGGCCGATGAGCGGCAGCCACTCTATAGGCATGACTTAAATCCTGAAAAAAAACACACAAAAAAAACTGATATTAAATTGTTATTATGGATTGTTTTTGGTTTTTTTAACTATGCAACATGGTTGGCTCCTGTCTTGACTAAAATAAAACAATAAGTCAGCAAACGCATTTTAAAAGTTGCGGCGGGGGGGGGGCTTACCCCGTTCAGCGGCTTGTCAGCTGAATCATCAGGTGCGTTCGGCATTTTTTCAGTGGCATTAAGCGATTTTTAGAAAAAAAAATGTAATCGATTTGTGGTGGTTTTTTCGAATCGATTTGGCGGTTTTTCAGATTGAATCGGAGGGTTTGCGGAGGCATTCGTTGGGTTTATTGGCGACTATTCTACTGTGTCTGTCACTTACTTATTATTCTCATCTAATTTCTTTGTATTATTGTAGAGACTGGTGGGAGAGGAGATGGAGGATTGGCGGAGGGGATTATTGAGTAGGAGAGTGGGAGTGTCAGAGTGAGAGCACGCCAGAGATGTGGTGTTGAGGTGGTACTAGGGCATGGTAGTGGGCGTGGGTCTAGCGGTGGCGGTTGGTGAAGTTTGAACCTGGGGGAGAGACTGCACCCATCCCTTTAGTTAGGCCCTCCCAATAGTCAAGTTTTAACCATACCCTTTAATCAGCAGAATTCCACTTACAAAGAGCAGGTAATGGAGGTCAGCAGAACTTTGAAACTAAGTCAAAAATTAGCTTAAAGAGCATCACTGCAAAGAGAAAGGTATATATTTAGTCACTGTTTTAGCTGTATGTTAAAATACAAAGTAATCACTGCATGTAACAATATTTTTAATCACACAGCCATGTCACACGCAATACACATACTATTACAGTGGACGGCGCTCTACTTAATTAATATTACTATCAGGGTTATTCAGAGAGCGGTGAAAAGCAGGAGAATGACTGGAGAATGAAAAATTCTAGGTCAAAATAGCCAAACCAGAAAAATTCTCCCTTTCATCTCACTTTCCAAATCGGCTATTTTGACCTAGAATTTTTCATTCTCCAGTCATTCTCCTGCTTTTCACCGTTCTCTGAATAACCCTGTATGTGTTTCATAAATATGGAGATCTGTGATGCACTACTATACACTGAACATTAAGGCTGGGGTCAGACGAGCGTAGTGTTCACGTCCGTGATTGCGCCTAAAAGTACGTCCGTGATAGCATGAAAGAAAGCCCATTGGAGCCTGACACATGAAGTACGTCCGCACTGAACTGCGAACGCAAGACGGACGCTGCAAACGGACGCAAGGCAGGCAAGAACGTACAACCCCTAGAACGGCCGCACAAAGTGCGCTGCGTCCGCAACGTCCGCATAGCTTTGTGTGTGAGTGATGGAGCGTGGTCAGACGGACTGCATTTATACGTCCAGCATTTTTCACAGACAGAATATTTTTGCTTTTTAATTTATTTTCTCTCCTACATCCGTCAAAATATACGTCAGTGAATAAACGGACTGTGTGGCCACTACTGCGTCTTCCGTACTGACGTACGTCCGTAGAAATCACGCTCGTCTGACCCTAGCCTAAGATACGCTTATACACACTGCACATTACTGTGAGCTTTATTGCTGTGGAGCTCTGTGATACGCTCATACACACCACACATTACTGTGAATTTTATTGTTGTGGAGCTCTGTGATACGCTCATACACACTGCACATTACTGTGAGTTTTATTGCTGTGGAGCTCTGTGATACGCTCATACACACCACACATTACTGTGAATTTTATTGCTGTGGAGCTCTGTGATACGCTCATACACACCACACATTACTGTGAATTTTATTGCTGTGGAGCTCTGTGATACGCTCATACACACTGCACATTACTGTGAGTTTTATTGCTGTGGAGCTCTGTGATACGCTCATACACACCACACATTACTGTGAATTTTATTGCTGTGGAGCTCTGTGATACGCTCATACACACCACACATTACTGTGAATTTTATTGCTGTGGAGCTCTGTGATACTCACATACACTACGCACACCACTGCATATTAAATCATGGGCAGACTGACCACAGCTGTCAGGAGTTCACAGACTGAATCTTTCAGAATATGACATTGAGAGGCATTTTTAAAAAGTTCTGGTTCAAGTTACAAGAAAACATCATCAGATCTTTCTTTACCTCTGTAACTCTGCTCAGACAGTTCCAAGAGATACAGTCTGCCATCCACACATATGCATTTTATAAATAATAAAACATTTTAAAAGTTGCTTTTTCTTACCAAACAAGCCTCCCCATTTCACTATTTCTGAAGATTTATTTTTCCTTGAAGTTTTCATTGTTCTTCTCAGTTCTTCTCCGAGTATCTGTGTCTCCTCCAATCTCCCTCCTAATATATAGCAATATGCAAAGTGGATGGTGTAGTGGGGGCCGCTCCTACCCGCCCCACCTTTACAATCTCCTTCCTCAATGTCTGTCAATAACATATAGCTATTAGGGATAGTGCGGCACATTTTATTAGGTCATAAACATTTCTGTCAGTGCTGCAACTTTCAAACCGTTCCATTATCACAAAAGCCCTGTCGCATGTCGCGCGTCGCAGAAGCATGTCGCTGGTACATGACCCTTTTTTTGCGATTTGCTATCTGCGATTTTGTGATTTGTATTGGTGGTGCTTTGCAAAAATCGCACAAAACAGCGATGTCGCGCGACATTATCGCACCATGTCGCGAATATGAAAATCGCGCGGAAAGTCACGCGACTTTCAAATCGCACAGTGTGAACGGGGCCTTAACCCCAGAATACTGCGAAAAATAAAAATTACACAGAGATTTGCAGACAGCTTAGATATATTTAATCATGCGTTTTTATGTTCTCAAGATGGCTAAAATGACTCAGAAAACAAATAGAACATACAGCGTGTGAACCCCTTAGAAATTACTTCAATCATGTACAAATTCGCCTTAAAATCTAGTTTAATCTTCATAAAAGTAACAGTAATCAAACACACTGGGCAGTGTTCCAAAAATGGTGCTAACCTAACCAGAGCTGTTGTAAAGTTACCAGAACCATTATAGTCTATGGGAGGTTTTAAGTTTACAACAGCTCTGGTTAAGCTACAGGTCTATTGAAAGAAAAGTGAAACTCAGGAGAATGACTAGAGAAGTGAAAATTCTAGGTCAAAATAGCCAAACCAGAAAAATGTTCCCATTTATCTCATTTTCCAAATCAGCTATTTGGTCTAGATTGTTCTCTTCTCCTGGTTTTCACTTCTAGTTGAATAACCCTGTTAGCACCAACTCTAGAATATGGCCAAATCCAGGGCTCGAGTCGAGCGGGAACGCGCGGGAACGGCGTTCCCGCACTTCTCCCACAGCGGGAACGCTGCGGGAACGCAGCGTTCCCGCTGTGGCCCGAGCCCGAACGCTTAGCAGGCGGCCGCCGCACATTACCGGCGGCCGCGTGCTTCCTATTCTAACGGCCGGTGACCGGAAGTGGAGCCGCTCGCCTGGCTGTTTCATAGATCCCAGGCGAGTGGCTGCACTTCCTGTCAGCGGCCGCTGAAGCAGGAAACACGTGGCCGCCGGCAGTGTGCGGCGGCAGCAGCAGCAGCAGTGGTAAGTTGGGCTGGGGGCAGTATCCATGAGACCAGGGGCACTATCCATGAGACCAGGGGCAATATCCCATGAGACCAGGGGGCAGTATCCATGAGACCAGGGCAGTATCCATGAGACCAGGGGCATATCCATGAGACCAGGGCAGTATCCATGAGACCAGGGGCAGTATCCATGAGACCAGGGGCAATATCCCATGAGACCAGGGGCAATATCCATGAGACCAGGGGCAATATCCCATGAGACCAGGGGGCAGTATCCATGAGACCAGGGCAGTATCCATGAGACCAAGGGCATATCCATGAGACCAGGGGGCAGTATCCATGAGAGTTGGGGCATTATCCATGAGAGTTGGGGGCATTATCCATGAGAGTTGGGGGCATTATCTATGAGACCTGGGGCATTATCCATGAGACCGGGGGCATTATCCATGGGAGCTGGGGGCAATTATATCCATGAGAGCTGGGGGGCAATATATACCCATATGAGCTGGGGGCAATTATATCCATGTGAACTGGGGAAAATATATCCATATAACCAGTGCTGTGCATATTATTCTTGGGGTTCAGTGCTGTGTATATTATTATGGGGGCTCTGTGCTGTGCATGTTATTATGTTATTGTTGGGGCTCAGTGTTGTGTATATTATACTGGAGGCTCAGTGCTGTGTATATTATTCTGGGGGCTCAGCGCTGTGTATATTATTCTGGGGCTCAGTGCTGTGTATATTATTCTGGGGGCTCAGCGCTGTGTATGTTATTCTGGGGGCTCAGCGCTGTGTATGTTATTCTGGGGGCTCAGCGCTGTGTATATTATTCTGGCGGCTCAGCGCTGTGTATATTATTCTGGGGGCTCAGCGCTGTGTATGTTATTCTGGGGGCTCAGCGCTGTGTATATTATTCTGGCGGCTCAGCGCTGTGTATATTATTCTGGGGGCTCAGCGCTGTGTATATTATTCTGGGGCTCAGCGCTGTGTATGTTATTCTGGGGGCTCAGCGCTGTGTATATTATTCTGGCGGCTCAGCGCTGTGTATATTATTCTGGGGGCTCAGCGCTGTGTATGTTATTCTGGGGGCTCAGTGCTGTGTATATTATTCTGGGGGCTCAGCGCTGTGTATATTATTCTGGGGGCTCAGCGCTGTGTATATTATTCTGGGGGCTCAGCGCTGTGTATGTTATTCTGGGGCTCAGCGCTGTGTATGTTATTCTGGGGGCTCAGCCTGTGTATATTATTCTGGGGGCTCAGTGCTGTGTATGTTATTCTGGGGGCTCAGCGCTGTGTATGTTATTCTGGGGGCTCAGCGCTGTGTATATTATTCTGGGGGCTCAGCGCTGTGTATGTTATTCTGGGGGCTCAGCGCTGTGTATATTATTCTGGGGGCTCAGTGCTGTGTATATTATTCTGGGGGCTCAGCGCTGTGTATGGTTATTCTGGGGGCACAGTGCTGTGTATATTATTCTGGGGGTCTGTGCCTGGATATATATATAATATATAAAATGCGTTAGTCCAGTTGCCACAATCACGAGTATACCTGTACGTAGTGATACCTTTCACTGATCAGTATAGTTTCCAGTTTACACACTCTTGAAAGTTTGTCTTTAAATGTAAAGTTAACCCATAAATGGTAGAATCACCGGCTCGTCCGGCTATACTCGTGATATATATATTTTCTTAAGGTAATGGGGGTTGTGGAATTCGTGGGTGAGTTCTGTTATGATCTCTGCTTGTTCAGATATGAGGCTGGGCTGTCAGGTTCACCATTGCTTTATTGCAGGACACTTACTGTTATATACAGGCTTGGATAACTGCAGGAACACAGGATCATGCATCTGCCTTCATTACTGCATCACACTGACTGACCCTGAAGATGGCTGCTGTGCCTCTGACCTGTGTCATCCTGGGCGGAGCCACTAGTTAAAGTGATAGCACAGGTTTAGTATAGTCAGCTATAACACCTTCCTCCCCACCCCAAAAACAAAACCAGAACAACATAACAAAAACCTAGTAACAAATCAACAACCAGAACAATCGAACACAGTTCATCTGAGGAACTTGGAGAGTGTCACTGAAAAACTGATGACTAGTCTTCTGAAGAAAATTGCGGGGCCAAATCATCATCCACATCTTTCTGGGCCCTACGCGAGGACCGACGGAAGTCTCTTATCCGTTCTTGAAGAAGTAAGCGGTCAGGAGGGCGTCGGTGACGTTGGGGACGTCCACCAGCAGGCGGGGTGTTGGAGGCAGTAGGATTGGATGAAAGATCAACTGGTGGGGTCAAGGAGGGTACAGAGGGGTCAGGGGGAACCTCTGAACCAGAGTCACAAATACCCACAGGAGACGAGTCCAAAGTTTCCGAGTCAACCCAGACACCATTCCAGATGTCCTCCGACGCATTAGATGTGGACACCGGACCCCGTAGCGTTGGGGACGTTAAGGGTTCAGGCACCCGTAAACGAGACCGTAGCTGGTCTACATGTCGTCTGGTAATGGAACCATCTTCCAGGCGGACTCTGTACATCTTGGGTCCCAAAGATTCTGCAACGGTAGCAGGCAGCCACCGACTGTTGGCAGATCCATACGATCGAGTCCAGACCTCCTGGTGGGTTGCAAAAACAGGAGACTCTTTGGACTTCACCATCTTTTCTTGGGATTGTAATACATGTTCATGAACGGTCTGAGGGCGAAGCATGTCAAAAGCAGTCCATGGCTGTCTTCCCAACATAAGCTCAGCTGGTGTCGTACCAGTGGTGGCATGTGGTGTAGTTCTGTAAGTAAACAGGAAAGAGTCTAACTGCTGAGGCGATATGGACCTCTGGCTAGTCACAGCCACTGAGGCCTTGAAATAGTTCTTGAAAGTTTGTACAAACCGCTCTGCTTGCCCATTGGTGGCTGGGTGATAGGGGGCGGTTAATTTGTGCTTGATATTATGCACCGTAACAAAACTCTGGAACTCCTGACTTGTGAATTGGGCACCATTATCTGTGACAATCTCCCTGGGATACCCAAACGAAGCAAAAAGATGCAATAATATGGCAACTGTTGCCTTTGTAGTCAGCTGGGTAACTGGAATGACCTCTGGCCATTTTGAGTGGGCATCAATTATAATCAAGAAGGTTTGTCCCCTTATGGGACCCGCAAAATCCAAGTGAAGGCGAAACCAGGGAACCGTGGGCCAAGTCCAGGGTTGAATGCATCCTCGAGGAGGGTCTCTGGCAGTTTGTGCACATCCTACACAAGCATTGACATATGCCGTGATATCTGCATCTATGTTCGGCCACCACACATAGCCCCTTGCTTTCTGTTTCATCCGCGTGGTTCCAGGGTGACCAGTATGTAGCAAGTCCAAGATGTGTCTCTGGAGGGTTTTTGGAATGACCACTCGGTCTCCCCATAAGACACAATTATCCTTCACAAACAATTCCATTCGCTTCCTGTAGTAAGGTTCATGTTCCTGTGATACCGTCGCAGGCCAGCCGTCTCGTATAAAGGTAAGCACGTTTGTCAGAAGGGTATCCTTCACAGTATGGGCTGCTATCTCTCTGGAAGTAAGGAGGTGTGAGGTGGTGTACCTACAACTCTTGACTGATGGTGTCGACTCTAGAGGCAGTTCTGTGAGACGGGACATTGCATCTGCATTTGCATTGTCATCATGACTTCGATACTGTATGCGGTAGCTGTATGCTCCCAAGAACAGGGCGTAGCGCTGGAGACGGGCTGCAGTTGTCTGAGAGATTCCTTTGTCAGGGCTAAAAATTTGAAGAAGCGGTTTATGATCCGTTAATAATGGTAAACTCTCTACCATACAGGTAAAGGTGAAACTTCCGAATTGCCCATATCAATGCAAGTGCCTCTTTATCAATTTGAGAGTAATTGCTCTCTGTCTTCGTCAAGGATCTGGAGGCGAAGGCCACCGGTTTCTCAGAGCCATCCGGTAGGATGTGGGAAAGAACAGCGCCCAGACCATAAGGAGAGGCATCACAAGCCAGGGTGAGAGGCTTCTGGAGGTCGTAGTGCACAAGCATACGTGACGCTAACAGTTTCCGTTTAGAGGACTCAAAAGCATGTTGACATTTAGCTGACCAGTCCCACCTGGAGTGTTTCTCCAGGAGCTTATGCAGTGGAAACAATGTATGAGCAAGGTCTGGAAGAAATTTATTATAGTAGTTAAGCAGGCCAAGGTAGGATCGTAGTTGATGGACACTTGTTGGGGCTGGAGCTTTGACTAAAGCATCGACCTTGTCTTCAACAGTATGAATGCCCTCTGCATCTACTAAGTGGCCACAAAACTCCAATTTAGGCACCATGAATTTACATTTTGTCAAATTTACCTTGAGACCTTGGTCCTGAAGTCTTTGTAAAACGAGCTCTACATTCTGCTTGTGTTCTTGGTCCGTGCGACCAGTGATGAGCATGTCGTCTAATAGACACTGAGTGAAGGGAATGTCTGCTAAAATTTCATCCATCTTTCTTTGCCAGATGGCTGGTGCAGATGCAATGCCAAACACCATTCGATTGTATTCGTACAAACCCCTGTGAGTGTTAATGGTGAGGTATTTTCGAGAAGAGGGGTGGACCTCAAACTGTAAGTAAGCTTGTCGTAGATCAATCTTGGTGAACTTTTGTCCCCCAGCAAGTGAAGCGAAAATGTCATCTACTCTGGGTAGAGGATACTGGTCAACCTCCAGTTGGCTATTCAGCACCATGCGAAAATCCCCACAGATGCGCAATTCACCATTTGATTTCTTTACTGGAACAATAGGTGATGCCCAAGCACTGCGCTCTACCTTGGAAATGACACCCTGTTCTTCTAGCCGGATTAGTTCAGCGTCCACTCCCGCTCTAAGGGCAAACGGTACTGTCCGAGCCTTGAAGAATTTGGGATGAGCATCCGGTTTCAACTTGAGCCTCACACAGTCATTTTTGATTTTCCCTAACTCGTCAACGAAAACCTCAGGGAAACGCTGTTTTAAGGATTCCACCCATCCATCATCATGTCCTGACGGAACTGTCAGGGTGTTGCAAGGATTCTTGATGATATCTGGCATTCCCAGATGAGTGATCCAATCTCTGCCAAAGAGAGGCGGTCCTCCGTTTCTCAGGATATATAGTGGTAGTCTCTTTGTCTGGCCCTTGTATGATACCTTTACCTTTGCAAAACCAAGTGGATGGAGTACTTGCATTGAGTAGGTCTGCAGCTTTATTGGAGTGGGGCGGACAGTTGCCTGGATCTGAAGATGTTTCCACTGTTTTTGTGTGATAACTGACACTGCAGCTCCTGTATCAACGTCCATCTTTAGTCTCTTCCCTTCAATGGTTACTTGTACTGTCATTGCAGGGTGTGACGAGTGTATACGATGTATAGATAACTATGTAATGCCTCATCGTTGTCTGAGTCAGATGAAGATGATGTCAATTTCTGTACCTTGTAAGTCTTCTTCTTAGGGTACTGCGGCTTTTGTCCTCGTACATTCCTATTACGGCAAACCCGTTGGAGATGGCCCATTTTTCCACATTGATGACAAGGTTGATCCTTAAACCGACAGATTTTGGAGTCGTGGTCTGTATTACCACACCGGTAACAAGCTGGCGTGGGTTTGGGTCTGTATCTCCAGTTGGCTGTAGCAACTGCGGTTCTGAAAACGTCCTCTTTCACCCCTTCTTTGTGAATCTGAGGGTGCAATTCCTCCGTATCCCTGACAGCCATCTCCATGACTGATGCTATCTCAACTGCGCTTGTAAGGGTGAGTCCCTTTTCTGTCAGAAGTTTCCTTTGAATCGTTTCACTATTCAGTCCAGGACAAACTTGTCTCTCAAAGCTGTCGGTAGGTACTCCCCAAATGAACAGGTGGAGGCCAATTTGCGAAGGGCCACCACATAGGCTTTAATATCTTCGCCCGGCTGCTGCTGCCGTTGATAAAAACGAAATCTTTCTGCAATTTCCAGCGGTTTTGGCTGAAAGTGATCCTCTAATAGTTTCAGGAGTTCCTGTAGAGCCTTGCTTGCTGGTTTCTCAGGGAACAGAAGGTCTCTTAGAGTGTCATATGTGTTAGCCCCCACGGCTGTGAGAAACACTGCAACCTGTCTCTCAGGGGGTATGGTGTTAGCACTGAAGTACTGCTCTAATCTCTCAGCCCAGGAGCTCCAGGAAGTTTTCTCTCCATCAAACTCGTTAATGTGCCTATCAGTGCCATGATCTTGCTGCTGGATGGCAGTGTGTGCTTTATCTGGCTTTCAATCCCTGTTTTTTTTTTTTTTCTTTACTTCAGGCTGAGCAGACCTTTACAAATCTCATTCTCGTCGCCACTGTTATGATCTCTGCTTGTTCAGATATGAGGCTGGGCTGTCAGGTTCACCATTGCTTTATTGCAGGACACTTACTGTTATATACAGGCTTGGATAACTACAGGAACACAGGATCATGCATCTGCCTTCATTACTGCATCACACTGACTGACCCTGAAGATGGCTGCTGTGCCCTCTGACCTGTGTCATCCTGGGCGGAGCCACTAGTTAAAGTGATAGCACAGGTTTAGTATAGTCAGCTATAACAAGTTCCCTCACTTTTTTTCCCAGGACTTGACCCCTGGCCAAATCTGTTAGTGATATCCAAATTTCAAGGACTGCTGGTGTCATGCAGTGTGGGTGGACACCTGGGTTTGATGGGGTCCAGTGCTACAGGCGTAATCCAACAGATTACCAGTTGACAGTTATATCCTGGCATCTAGATGGGGGAACGAGGTGTCAGGTGCGGTATCAGATCAGGACTCAAAATCAACTGATCATGAATACTCATTGACTTGGTTCAAGGGCAACAAAAGCTTAGTTTTAAATGTTACCACAGAAATTATGGCTGGGATGTCCTGATCTGATTGTGCCATTTTTTTTTGTGGCTTGGGAACCTGATCCAAAAGTCCGTGGCATGCCATACTGCAAGACCAGAGCTTTGGCATTCACCGCAACATCCTCCTTGCCAGAGGCGTAACTAGAACCCTCAGGGCACAGGTGCAAGACTCCATGAAAGTTCCCTCTCCCCAATAAATAAACCTATACAAAAAATATGTTTGTTGTGAGCGAGTCTGTGAACTACTCCCCTCTGGCTTATATCAGGTTCTGTGATGCAGATGTAGTTTCTGTCTCCTTCCCAGTATCTTCTCTCAAGAAGTTGCTGGCTGAGCCTCGTTAAGTATTAAGGATTTCACTCCTTACTCTTTCATTACATCCCTTCCTCTCTGCGACAGAATTTACCCCCCACAAATAAACACAGACACAGTAATTGGCGTTTTGAAAAGGTCACGGTTTATTAAAGCCAGATTCATTGCCTTTATGGCAGTCTTAGGCTAAGGTCAGACGAAAGCAGTATTAACGTGCGTTTAGCCGCACGAAATCACGGCCGTGCTAGCAGCAAATGACGTCCAATGCCGGGGAACATACGAAGAACGGCCGCACGAAAGTTCGTCCGCGTAACGCAAGTGGCAAACGAACGCATTTTTTCTAGAACGTCAAACCGCTACTACTGACGTACAGAGTGCGCTGCGTCCGCATAGCGGCGTGTTTGCGTGATTGGGAGACGTCAGACGCTGCTAATGTCCGGCCAACATAACGTCCAGACGCAAAAAGGGTTTTATTGATGATCCGTACAAAATCACGGACGGAAATGCACATCATATGACCGCTATCGCGTATTCCGTGAAAAAATACGTCCATTCGTTCGAACGCAATTTTTCATGGACAACGCGAAAAATGCGTTCGTCTGACCCTAGCCTTAAGAGTGATCTTTTATTATTTTATAACCATCATATAAGTCCAAATCGTAACAGATTTCCAGGCAATTATAAACCACAATGCACCAGCATTGACCCAAGAAATAGCAGGCCTCCCGTGACAGAGTAGCGTGACAAAGCGCTACCCAAGGGTTGTAATTGGCAGATAGCAGGATCTGAGGACCAAGAAGGGCTATAAGTTTGGCTGACAGACCACCACAACCCCCTTACCCCCCAGACCTCCCCCCACTATCGCCACCCCCACGTGCCAGGCCGCATATTTCGCTGCAACACATAACTTGACCATTCGCTAACCATGACCTCTTTAACTAAATGCACTCCCCTGGCTTTGGCCGACAGACCACCAGCTGGCTTTGTGCGCCATGGCATACGCCCGTAAGGGTAACACGTGCGGTCTTAAGATGGCTGGCAAAATCACCACATCATTCGCCCCTATTCGTGCTGCTGGATCACTCAATCTCCATGACCTCTTTTGAGTTGATTATTGTCCCTTGAAACCTTAGGGAGGGAACAAAACACCACACGTTAGATTTCTGGCAGACAGCAGCCTGTCCACAGCTTTTTGTCCCCAGTACGCCCCTTCCCTTTAACCCCCAAACCTCTGGCTTGCCTCCAATCAGTTCTAACTGTACTCCTTCAAAACTCCCTTTACCAAGACTCCTTTCCCTCCAGTGGTTTCCATTTACAGACCAGGGGAAATCCTTAAATTGCTTTTTCCCTATGCAGTCATTCCGCTTGCCTAACGTGATGTCTGATATTTAGGGCTACTGAAGCGGTGTTTTGTAAGCACCTCGTACCAGTTGTTGTCATGTTTAAATGTTATGTGTTAATTCCCTGTTTAACTGTTATAATGGTTATCGATACTGAGCATGTGTGTTGGGGCGGAGTCTCTCGTGTGGTGATTCTAGAATGTAAAATGGCATCAGTCTCTGAAGAATCTAAGGAAAAATGATACATTTCTTAAGCTGTTTGTTGCAAGTTTTTTTATTCGTGTTAACACAGTTGCATAACCCGGGACAAAACAAAATTTTGGGCCCCTCCAAAAGTGGAACACCCTGTCCCTCTGGTTCAACACTTGTAAAGAGCTTTATGTTTCAAATGAATAAAACACTTAATGCAATAGAATAACTGGTGGCAAATTTATGATTGTCGTGGGAACGTCTATGGTACAACAGTTTAGCCCCTTCTCCCGCTCCTGACAAAAACTTTTCTTAGAAAAAATAAAAGACTATGGGGTTTATTCAGAGAACACTGAAATGTCGGCGACATTTCGGTGCTCTCTCAGAATCAAAGTTCCCAAAACCCTGCGGTGAATTCAGCTTTCACCGCAGGGTCCCCGGAGTGTAGGAAAACCAGCCGCAATCCCCCCACACAACCGCTGAAAACCCACTGGAACCGCTGCAAAAATCACGTCAGAAAAAGCCACTGAGCCGCCGATCACAGCGCAGAGCAGGAGCTGGAAAAATCCAACAAGCCGACGAACGGGGTAAAGAAACAAAACAAAACAGTATGCTTGAAAGTGTCAAAATTGAAACGCTACTGAATGAAAATGTCTGGTTCCTATGAATGAAAATAAAAAGGTCTGTTACAGAAAAAAGAAAAAAACACTTTTTAACCCTTTCGCTGCTGAGGCTTTTCACACCTCTGTGCTGAGGTCATTTTTACCAGTTTTGCTCATCATGTTTAAACGTGTTTTTAAGGCTTATTTTCGTATATGACCCAGACATATTATATATCGTTCTTTCCGTCAGACTCGGTAGATTCATAATATGTCATTATTATATGTATACGTCATGACCTGTCTGTATATTATAACAAAAAATGCAATAAAATATGTATTTTCAATAATTTACAATGTGTAAAGTGTTTTTTTTCCCACATTTTAACATGCGAGCAATTGCGGTTATATTTTGTATGGGGTGCGCTTGTTAAAAAAATTAGAGATGGGGTCTCGTTACATTTTTTTTTGGGGAAAGTTACACGATTTTTAACAAACGCACCGCATACAAAAATTGTTAGTGCAGCATCATTGTTCACATTATAATTGAAATGGGAACAATATTGCTACACTAACGAACCAAAAAAAAGAAAAAAAAATGTTTATTTTTTTTTTTATAATTGTTTTTTAATTTGTTTTTAATTTTATTTTTCTTTTTTTTTTTTTACAAAAACTTTCACAGTCGTGTTTGGTATCGTTGGAACGGCCATGCTCTGGCCGATCCAACAGTACCAAACTTTAACCCCTAGCTGCCACGGATCGGGAGATAGGGGATTCATTGGAATCCCCTATCTCCACCGTTGGTGGCAGCTAGGGGTTAACTCCAGGACTGGCGTCATCGTGCTATGCACGATGACGCCAGTCCTCAGGGGGAGTCCCCGGAGGCTTGGCCGACATCCAAGATGTCGGCCAGCTCCGGGAAAGGATCACGAACCGGTGCTTTTCAGCGCCGATTCGTGATCCGGCACCCCAGGGGTTAATGCCAGGTACCATTTGGAAGGGCAGGCTGTGCCCTTCCAAATGGTGCCTGGGTTAACCCCCGCAACGCCGCCGATCGGGAGGGAGAGAGGTCCGAAGGACCTCCCCCCTCCCTTTCAGGCGCCTCCTCCGCACATGCGGGGGGGGCGCCTCGCTTCGCCGCGATGACACCTAATGTCCCCGCCGGGCTCCCGAGTGCTGGGCTGACATCCAAGATGTCAGCCCGCACCGGGGGGGCCCAGCAATCTGCCGGAATCCGGCGGATTGCTGCCTCCTGTGCTCGGACGCGCTGAGCGCGTCCGTAGCACAGGAGAACCACTTGGCTGGACGCGCTGAGCGTGTCCATAGCAGCCAAGTGGTTAAAAAAATGAAAACAATTCAGAGAAATTACTAAAAGATCCTAAAAATTCTATAATTAAAGAAACTTTTTAATGCAGATGAAAATAATAAGCGGTTTATTAGATATTGGATCAAAACTGGAATATTTTTAACATTGAAGCCTATGGGATTCGCCTGAATAAACCTGTCGAATTAAACCAACGAACAGCAGGGCAATTCGTCAACTTTTCACTGCTGGTTTTTGTTCTCTAAATAGACGAACCATTGCTTCTCTATGGGGATTTCACTGCCCTTGAACAGGAACTGAACTTGCTGGCAGTTCGCCAAAATTTGGCGAACTGCCTGCTCTCTGAATAGCCGACTGGACCCAAAATGTCACCGTACGCCGAAATTCACTGTTCTGTGACATTTCAGGGCCAGACTGGCTCTCTCTGAATAACCCCTTATAACATTTTTATTTAATAGCGGATTGCACCTCATAAAATGGTAAGCGAATTCCATCAATCCAAGTTATTTGGAGTTTCGCTTACCTTCGATATAGGTTTTTGATTTACTAATGGATCGACCTCGGCAACCTTTTTATGATGACTTTGTAGTTGCTGTTTCCTTCTAACAAACCATAATTTATGAGTCGTGAGAAAGTGTTTGACTTTTACAAGCAGTAAAATGATATACATTTACTTTCTCTTCCCAGAAATAATGGGCACGAACGATAAGAGAATGTCAGAACTTTGGAGCAAACTGTTACCAGTTATGGCATGAGATGAATTAAGTATCTTTAACTGATTTCCTGAAGACTCTTTGCTATGCATGCTATATTCTAGGTGTTTGTATGGAAGGATTAGCAGTAAATCATCTTTTTACTTTTAACAGGTGCCATTCCTTGCTGTGTACAATGAATCCAGACCTACATACATCTACTGATAGTACGGAACACATTTGCATCCGTAGTAGGTCATTGTTTTGTGCTAAAGCTGGTAAAAGTGGGATGTTTTAGCCACTGTCTGCAGGAGAATGTTTTAGACCAGGGCAATCAAACTCATGGCCCCCAAATGTTGGTGCCTACAATTTCCAAAATTCTTTCAATGGAATAGATGGCCAATGAACCATGGGCGTTGTAGTTCAGAAACATCTGGGGAGCTGGAGTCTGATAGCCCTGTTCTAGACTTTTAGTGAAAGTATATTGACCATATACAAATATACTGTATGGTTCTCTACAAAAATGTCTACTCAGTGGAATTCTGTCTAGTGAAGCATGGAGTGCAGCGCTCCATAAGGTTTTTTTTTGGGGGGGGGGAATTAAATAAATATTAGAAAATATCAGAAAAAAAAAATTATTTGTGTGTGAACTCTAGACTAGTATCTTTTCTTTTTTGGGGGGGGGTTTATTATATATATATATAAAGTCAGGTCCATAAATATTGGGACAACGACACAATTCTAACATCTTTGGCTCTATACACCACCACAATGTCTACAAGTGCGTGGCCAACTCTCGCCTCCAAAACTTCTCAAGGGCAGCTCCGGTCCTGTGGAATGACTTGCCTCGTCCTATCAAACTCTCCCCTGACCTTAAGGCCTTCAAGAGATCCATCAAAACCCATCTCTTCAGATTAGCGCCACATCACTGACGCATCTCATCCCTCTGCTCACCTACTCACACAGGATTGAAGCTGCTTCTATGGCCCCACCAATCCCAAACCACTGGCACCAATGATCCTGAAATTTCCCAGTATGCTGCATATTGGTGAGCGCTTCAAACTGGGTTTTTTGCCTTCTTTTGGATCAACAGCAGTAGGTGATGTGTGAAGGCTGAACCCGATGGATGCACGGCTTTTTCAGCCTATGTAACTATATGTAAATGATGACAATAATAATATATATATATATCTCCTCACGCCATGACCCTACCGCCTTTCCCCACTTGCTCTTCCACTTTCCTTACACCGTTACTGTAGGGCTTCACATACTATATACATCACCATATTTATACACTTATCTATACACTATACACACATATCTATACACTTCTTCTACACATCACCATATCTATAGCACTCACATTGCGTTCAGCCCCTCATTGTCACATTCACTTTTCATCTCCGCTGTAGGGCATCACCTACCATACATGCCACCACATTCTTCACAGCACCCACATTATGTTCAGCTCATCATTGCCACATCCACTCCCCCTCATCTCATCACCTCACATCACACTACACTGACAGCCACGGTCATTTCAAGGGGTCACTCATCTTTTCCACACTATTTCTTTCCGTTTCTCCCCACTCTGCTCCTCAATCATTAAATATTTCACATGTTCCACCTCCCGGTCACTTTGCACTCACCCCCTGTCAATTTCACTGTCCACTTCACTCACTTATCACTCCTTCGTTTCATTCTCACCACATTTTCTCTCACTGCCCTTCACTCACATTTTTGCACATCCAAAGGTTTCCCCTATGTCTCCTTGGCAGCTAGGGGGTTAAGGCTAGGGTCAAACGAAAGCATTTTTACACGCGAACGTAACATAGTGCGTCCGAACGCATTGACGTATTTTTTCACGGAATAGGCGAAAACGGTCATACGATGCGCATTTTTGCATTTTGATGTTTTACGGATGCAAACCAGGAAACTTTTTGCGTCTGGACGTTATGTTGGCCGGACACGAGCAGGGTCTGACGTCTCCAAATCACACACACACACCGCTAGCGGGCGCAGCGCACTCTGTACGTCCGTACTAGAGGTTCTGCGTTCTCGAAAAAATGCGTTCATTTTCCACTTGCGTTGCGCAGCCGGACTTTCGTGCGACCGTACTTCGTATATTGTCTGTCATTGCCCATCATTTGCTGCTAGTGCGGCCGTGATTAAGTGCGCCTAAACGCACGTTAAAAGTGCGCTGGTCTGACCCCAGCCTAACTGGCCCACTGACATCCTCACACATATGGTGGGCTTGTCAGTGGGTGGTGGGTGACCTGGAGGCTTGGCTGACATCCAAGATGTCAGCCAGCTTCAGGTTTAAATCGCGATTCAGCGCCGATTGGTGCCGAGTCACGAACCTGCAGCAAAATGGTTAACTTCATACATGAGGCTCTCCCCATTCCAGCGGTGCAAAAAGCATTGCTGTAGGTTGAATGGTTGGGGAGATAGAGGGCTCCAAATGAGCCCCCCCTCCCCTTCCTTGATTTCAATGCAGGCGCCGGGGGGCGCCTGCAGGTGACATCACTACGCAGGGTGGTGACTTCATTGTGCCAGCCAGCCCCTCTTAAACAGAGTGGCAGGCTTCCTCCCTGCCAGAACTCCGTGGGAGCCAGCGAGGTAGGTACAGTTGTGTTCAAAATTATTCAACCCCCACTGAAATTGAGTGTTTTGGCCAGTTTGACATTGATTTTGATCATTCAGTCATCTTGCTTACAATTAAATCAAAGAGGCACGTGTAGGTCAGACAAATATAACATAACATTTATAATGAAATAACCACAAATGTCTTTTCTGTGCTCACATCATTATCAGTTTTATTCAACCCCCAAGTGACATTCAATCTTAGTACTTAGTACAACATCCTTTTACAGTTATAACAGCTTTTAAACGTGAAGCATAGCTTGACACAAGTGTCTTGCAGCGATCTACGGGTATCTTCGCCCATCGTCATGGGCAAAAGCCTCCAGTTCAGTCACATTCTTAGGCTTGCGCACTGCAACTGCTTTCTTTAAGTCCCACCAGAGGTTCTCAATCGGATTTAAGTCAGGTGACTGCGATGGCCACTCCAAAATGTTCCAGCCTTTAATCTGCAACCATGCTCTAGTGGACTTGGAGGTATGCTTGGGATCATTGTCCTGTTGAAAGGTCCAACGTCTCCCAAGCCTCAGGTTTGTGACGGACTGCATCACATTGTCATCCAATATCTCCTGGTACTAAAGAGAATTCATGGTACCTTGCACACGCTGAAGCTTCCCTGTACCTGCAGAAGCAAAACAGCCCCAAAGCATGATTGACCCCCCCGCCATGCTTCACAGTAGGCAAGGTGTTCTTTTCTTCATAGGCCTTGTTCTTCCTCCTCCAAACATAGCGTTGATCCATGGGCACAAACAGTTCTAATTTTGTTTCATCAGTCCACAGAACACTATCCCAAAACTTCTGTGGTTTGTCCACATGACTTTTGGCATACTGCAGTCGACTCTTCTTATTCTTTGGAGACAGCAACGGGGTGCGCCTGGGAGTTCTGGCATGGAGGCCTTCATTACGCAGTGTGCGCCGTATTGTCTGAGCTGAAACTTCAGTACCCACATCTGACAAATCTTTTATCAGTTCCTCAGCAGTCACACGGGGACTTTTCTCCACTCTACGCTTCAGGTAGCGCACAGCAGTCGAAGTCAGCATCTTCTTTCTGCCACGACCAGGTAGCGTTTCAACAGTGCCCTTTGCCTTGAATTTGCGAATGATGCTTCCTATGGTCTCTCTTGGTATGTTTAACATCTTTGCAGTCTTCTTATAGCCATTGCCCTTCCTGTGAAGAGTAATCACCTCTTCTCTTGTCTTCCTGGACCATTCTCTTGACTTCACCATGTTTGTAACCACACCAGTAAATGTCTAGAAGGAGCTGAGTATCAGTCATTTTAAAGCTGCCTAATTGGTGCTTATTATGCTTTATTGCTGCTCCGTGACATCCACAGGTGTTTTCAATACCTGATTGAAAACACTTGAATGAACCTCTGTTCTTCAGAGTGGTAGTCTTTAAGGGGTTGAATAATTGTGTCAATGAAGAATTCACAAAAGAAACATTTACTACTGTATTACAAAACCAATTGATGTCATTTTAGTTGCATATGGTTCTTTAACCCCTTAAGGGCCGCTGACGTACCCTGTACGTCCTGAACTCGGGTCTCCCTTAGACCCGCGGACGTACAGGGTACGTCACCGGCGCCAAATCCCCCTCCCGCCCGATACTCACCTCCCTCGTCGGATCCCACGGCGATCTGGCAGGGAGGAAGCCTGCCCATGTGATTTACATGGGCAGGCGAGGCTGATGACGTCGCCACGCTGCGTGGTGACGTCATCAGAAGGTGCCCCCATGTGTTTCAATGGAGGGGAGCCCTCTATCTCCCCAACCATTGAAGCTAGGGAGATGCCGTTTGCACCGCTGGAGAGGGGAGAGCCTCCCCTTTCCAGCGGTGTATGGCATTAACCATTTCGCCGCCGGATCACGTTGCTGATTATGGCCTTTCAAATGATACCAAACATGACCAGGTTTGGTTTTAAAAAAAAATGTAAAAAAAAAAAAAATAAAAAAAAAATAATAAAAAAATTAAATAAAATAAAAAAATGTTTTTTTTTTTAAAGTTTTTTTTGTCTGGGGGAGTTTAATTAAATAGGACCTAGGCTGTCATCTAAAAATAATTAGCACAAAATGGTCAGAATGAGCGCAGCGCACATAGGTGAACTGGCTCAGCAGTGAAAGGGTTAAAAGGTAAAAACATGTAAAAATCGGGTATTTCTATTCTCGGGATAAAATTTGGAAACGGGGTCTTTATTGGTGGTTATAGCTTTAGGGGATTAAATTACGAAAAAGTGTGTTTTTACCATTTTTTTCATCATATTTCATATTTTTTTTATATTAAATTATTGGATATGATGGAAATAATGGTATTTCTAGAAAGTCCATTTAATGGCGGGAAAAAGGGTGTATAATATGTGTGGGTTGAATAAACGAGTAAGAGGAAAATTTGATCTAAACACGAGCAGCGCAGAAATGTAAAAACAGCAGCGGTCACTAAAGGACGGATTTGTGTAAAACCGCCCGGTCACTAAGGGGTTAAAAAGTCCTTGTAGGATTTCATTCTGAATACAATTACAAATGTACACTAAATTCCCTAAAACCCTTTACAGCATTGGGGGTTGAATAATTTTGAACACAACTGTAAGTATCGACAGGAGGGAGGTTAGGAGCCCGCTGACGTACAATGTACGTCTGCAGGTCTAAGGGAGACCAGTGGGCAGGATGTACATGGTACGTCAGTGGTCGTTAAAGGGTTAATATCTTGCATTTATTACTTTGTATTTCTGTAACGACTGTAACATTTCAATGTTCTTAAATCCAGGACATACTGAAAATAAGAGAAATCGTAATGTATCCTTCCTGGTAAAACACTTTATAAATAATATAACAAAAGATGTGTCATAGAATGCTGGACCCTAACCAGTGAAAACCATTGACAACAGCTGGTTTCTACAACTGAAATCAAATATTGTTTGGAAAATTCTTCCCTACACCGTTGCATGAGTTTCCACAGACGTGTTGCTTTGCATTCACTCTTTAGTCCAGTATATCCCAAACCATCTCGATGGGATGTAAGTCTGGAGACTGTGCTGGACATTCCATGGTTTGAAGCATGCCATCTTGTTCTTTACTTCTAGTTGTGACACAGCCTTGAGGTATGTTATGGGTCATTATCTTGCTGTAGGATAAACCCATGACCACCTAGGCTTATACCAGAAGGTATCGCATGCCTCTGTAAAATTAATTTTTCATGTTTGACAACTGATGTCACACACAGAGAACCATCATTTCACTTAATCAACGGCGTACAAAAACCCCAGGAGAATATCTCAAAATTCACTAACAGGGTAATTCAAAGAGATTCGAAAAGTCACCGCACGTTCGGTGACTTTTCGTTCTCTTCAATTCGGTTCCTTTTGCCGATCCCATTTCGGTGACCCTGCGGTGTATTCAGCGAGCACCACAGGGTCCCCGAATTGCAGGGAAAGGCTGCTGCAAACCCGACGAAAACTCACCGCAAAACCCGGCGAATGCATGCCGAAAAAAACGCAAAAACATCTGGATTAACCCGTCGAAGACGCCGGAAAAATCCCGAGCAGGAGCCGATCACACGAGCGAAGCTGCCAGAAAAAGCCGACACCGCAGACAGAGGGAGGTGAATAAATTAGGAAAACAGTTTGCGTGAATGTTTGAAAAGTGAAACGCTGTTTGCAAAGAAACTACTGAGCGAAAATGTCTGAAATTTACATATGATCCAATGAATGATAATAAAAAGGGCTGTTACAGAAAAAATAAGTAAAGTTAAAAAAAAAAAAATATCGGACTTTTAAAAAAAAAAAAAAAAAAAATAAGAAAAATGCTTAAAATATCCCAAAAAAATCTATAAATAAAGAGACTCTTTACTGCAGAATTTTATAATGAACGGTTTATTAGATATTGAATTAAAACGGGAATATTTTTAACATTGAAGCCTATGGGATTCGCCTGAATAAACCTGCCGAATTAAACCACCGAATGGCAGGGCATTAGGGGAACCTTTCACTGCTGGTTTGTGTTCTCTGAATAGACGAAGCAGTGCTTTTTCATGGGGATTTCACTGCCCTCGAACAGGCACCGAACAGGCACCGAATGTGCAGGCGATTCGCCAGGATTTGGCGAATTGCCTGCTCTCTGATAGCCGAATGGCCAAGAAAGGTAACCGAACGCTGATTTTCAGCGTTCTGTTACCTTTCTCCAGCCATTCGGATCTCTTTGAATTACCCTGTAAGTGGTAAGCCTGCCCACTCAGTTTGGCCACATGCAACTAATTTAGCAAGCAAGAAATTCGTTCTTGTGGGAGAGACCTATAGCAGCAATGCTACAAGCTTGTACATTTATGTGCTACATTCACCAAGAAACCCATTTAATTTTGGTTCCAATGGTAATAGTTATAATTTTGCTTTTAGTGATGGAGGCAAGGTGGGACCCTAATGATGAACATTTTGGGCATCATATCACCACTGACACAAACCAACGCTTAAGGCTGGCGGCACACTAGCAAACATTTTGCATCCGTCTGACCGTACTGTTTGCTGTCCGTCGTAGCTTTATAAAAGAGTCAATTAAACACGCCACACGAAGCCCCTGCGCACTTGTTCACAGACGGGCAAAGACTAAAGCCACGGACGCAAAAATAACATCGACATGAAAATGCTAAACGGACGCAAAAACAACGCTGCCATGTATTTTCCTAGGGTGTGGAGACATCAGGCATCACGGACGCACTTTATGCAGTACTCACAATATCTCCCGTGAAAAAGTGCGTCCATAATGGACGCAGTACAGTGTGCTCGTGTGCCGGCTGCCTTAGGCTAGGGTCAGACGAACGCATTTTTCACGTGCGTTTAGCCGCACGAAATCACGGCCGTGCTAGCAGCAAATGACTTCCAATGCCGGGGAACATACGACGAACGGCCGCACGAATGTTCGTCCGTGCAACGCAAGTGGCCAACGAACGCATTTTTTCGAGAACGTCAAACCGCTAGTACTGACGTACAGAGTGCGCTGCGTCCGCATAGCGGCGTGTTTGCGTGATTAGGAGACGTCAGACGCTGCTAATGTCCGGCCAACATAACGTCCAGACGCAGAAAGGGTTTTATTGATGATCCGTACAAAATCACGGATGAAAAGGCGCATCGTATGACCGCTATCGCGTATTCCGGGAAAAAATACGTACGTTCGTTCGAACGCACTTTTTCACGGACAACGTGAAAAATGTGTTCGTCTGACCCTAGCCTTAGAGCATAGAAATTAATAAGACAGTACATTTATGAACCAAGCATATATCAAACAGTCAAAATTGAGCAACTGTTTATCTTTGTGGAATTAAAGCTGGGCGTCTTCCACATTCGTTTCGTTTACCTTGAACAAAGGTTTTTGATTTATTAACAAGAACTTTTACTCTTTAACAGATCGAACGCGGCAACTTTTATGATGAATTTAAAATTGCTGCTTCCTCATAACAAACCATCATTTATGAGTCGGAAGAATACGTTTTTCCCTAAGGGACTTTTGCCGGCAATAAAATACTATTAATTTACTTTTCCTTCCGAGAAATAATAGTCATGAATGACACGGAGGGTGAATGAAAGCCAGGACATTGGAACAGAATGTTACCGGTTGTGGCATGAGAATTAATAGGACACTCTACTCATCCTGACACACTATCAAAGAGATTCGAAAAGTCACTGCACGTTCGGTGACTTTTCGTTCTCTTCAATTCGGTTCCTTTTGCTGATCCCTTTTCGGTGACCCTGCGGTGTATTCAGCAAGCGCCACAGGGTCCCCGAATTGCAGGGAAAGGCTGCCGCAAACCCGACGAAAACGAACCGCAAAACCCACCGAATGCACGCTGAAAACCCGCAAAAACATCTGGATTAACCTGCCGAAAACCAAGCCCGAGCAGGAGCCGATCACACGCAGCGAAGCCGCCGAGACGCAGACGAGGGAGGTGAAAAAATTAGCAAAATAGTTTGTGTGAATCTGTGAAAGTGAAACGCTGTTTGCAAAGAAACTACTGAGCGAAAATGTCTGAAATCTGCATATGATCCTGAAGTGGAAATAGGCTGGAAGACGGCCGCCATTGTACACAGGCGGCCATCTTGTTCAGAATATTGGTTCACTTGTATATAACTAGACAGGTTTGTAGCTGAGACTAGAATGAGGTATACGTAGAAATTTAGGAATGCGTTTAGATTAGCAGAAAAGCAATTAAAGCCTTATGAAAGATCTTTGCTGTTTTTAGCATGGAGAAGTAGATATTCCAAGGTCGTTGGGCCCGTGAAAAGACGAAGGAGTATAGAAGACCGGGCCCCAGGCCATCTGAATAAACATAGCCGATAGGGAGGGAGGCACTCCCCGGAGAAAGACAGCACAAACAAATCACAGACTGTCAAACTAACGAGAAGTGTATCAATTTATAGTTATATGTGGAATGTTCTTTGTGTTCGAATTAATGATGGGAGGTATTAACCCACGTGGGGTGGAATAGAGTGTCATAGGGAGGTGGGCTAATGGGGATGTACCTAATTATGTATTTGGGGCATAAAACCTCATGTCTCTGTGTAATCGGGGCTCACTCTAAGCGATTCAATCCTGTGTGAGCACTTGTGTGACGACACAATAAACTCTTGCCTTTCCTGAAGAGACTCGTGTTTGGACAATCCTTGCTTGTGTCTGGTCCGGCGCCGTTCTGAAAGTGAACCTGTCTGACTCCGGCTACATTTTCTGGGGTCTCGATAGCCGGGATAACGGGCCTTTTGCCAAGACACAGGCAACGGCTGCTGAACACAGTGCGGCGCTTGACTGCAGCAGTGCCAGAATCCCGATGGTTGGGGGCGCCCGTTGAAGGTGAGCTGACATCTGCAGGCGCCAAGCAGGATTTCCTGTACAGTGGACCTCATCTCGTCCCAAACAGACCCCCCTGACCCGGGAAAACTGGGACACCAACGAGTCTGAGGAAACAGCAAGCAGCGCCGGCGATAGGTAACGTGTCTTCTATGTTTTGTATGTCTAAAGGAAATACCGGTATCTAAGGGAAACGTCCGACTGCGATAGACGGATAAGAGGATGCGATGGCCACCATCCTATTGGCATATCTTTCCCGCCGCTGGTAGCGCTGACATTGCTAAGGAGCCAGAGTGGCTAGCGGGCGTCTGGATTCGGGGGAATTGAATGCCAATCAAAGGGTAGTTCTGTATGAGAGGGAGAAGGTAGCTGCGTGGAGTTGCATAGTTCAGTGTTTGTAAATAGAGCTTCGCCACGTGGGTAAAAGGGAAAGGAAGAGGGATTTTTTTTTCTGTGACTGGGCTAAGAGCCTGAGTCAGTGCCTAGTGTGTACGCCGTATAGTGAAAAGGGCTTATAGTAAAGCCAGCGATAGCTACAGAGATAGACAAGGAACGAGGTGCACATAGCCACAAGCAGTCAAGAGTTAGAGTTCAAATTACGGGGTATAAGGAGCCACTAAGGAGGGAATACGTCCTCGGCTAATGGAAAGAGTTGAAGTGATATATGTTCTGTATTGTGCTGAAAGTATCTGATACGGAATGTGTTGTGAATGAATTGACTTGAGTGCTGTGAGTGAACGTGCGCCTACTCGCTCCACGAGGAAGCAAATACGAGATTTGACCCAGATAATTACGGTTTCGGCTCAGGCGACTGCAGTCGGCTACTGAAGGGGGAAGCGTATGTGGATGCGGATAAATTGTTGACTGAAGTATCAGACTGTAGATTTTAACTGTTGTTGAAATAAGATATTTGTATCGCAAAAAGTATTGTTTTCAGGAGTGACAATGGGTAACGGGTCATCTAAGCCCAAGAAGGTAAAGGAGGGTGAGATGCCCCTAGAATATATGGTGCGGAATTTCGAAGCATTATATAAAAACGTATGATTATGGTGTAGAATTGACAAAAGAGAAATTAAAAGTAATGTGTACAGTTGTGTGGCCGTTATTAGTCCCAGGATGGCCAGAGCAGGGGTCAATGGACCCGGAGTTAGTACAGAAGGTACACTCCCAAGTTACAGAGCAGTATGGACATCCTGAACAATACCCGTATATAGATATATGGAGATATTGCATTAAAAACCAGAGTCATTTTATAAATGATAGCGGGGAGGAATAAGAAACAGGACCCCCAAAATAAGGGAGATAGAGAGGCTCCACCAGAAAAGATTGAGATGCCCGATGGGAGCATATATAAATTAATTAATATTTCACGGAGTGAGATAGTTGCGGTGCTGTATAGTTTATATGTGTGGTTCAGACTGATTTTGTCCGATTGTGTTTTTAATTGATCATTAAACTGTTCAATTAAAAGTTGAGATTGAGCGTCGTCCCTGGTGTAATAGGCCCCCTCCTTTTTCTGACAGACTGTTTAAGAGGGGGAGGAGGAGGAGGGAGCAGTTTGTTTTTCTTTGCTCTCTGAAAGGTGGAAAAAATAACCCTTTGTGTACTTGTGCAGCGTACTATGTTTAGCTAATTTTAGTGTGTGTTACAATAGAATATTTGTCTGAAGTCGGTTGAGTGCAAGATATATGTTTATATTTTGTGTTGATATTATTCAGAGCTAGAATTAAATAGTAATAGTATACAATATTGCCTACTAAAATATAAAAATTTATTAACAAACTAAATTGAAATATATGAAACGGTTAGAAAAATAATTCGAGAAATAATTAAAGTAATTTTTCTTTACTGTTTTTACAAGGTATGTTTTTGTTTGATTTTTGATGGAATGATTTATTTTTATTGTTTTTTTTCGATGTAGTATTAAGAGTCTGTTTTGGGCTATGGGAAAATATTTCTGAGAATATTATTTACACAATGTGTATATGTATATGCCCGAATGTCCCATCCAGCTCCTGGGGCGGGATATTTTTTGCAAATTGCAAGCCCAAATTATGTTTTTTTTTTTTTTTTCCCGGGGTCACGTTCAATTAAACCTGCCGGAGGGTGGCAGTTTTGTTCGGTAGTATAATCCAGCCAGCCCGCACAACCCCCAATCTGTGAAAATCGCAGTAGTTATGCCGAGGGAAGAAGAATGGCGCACGGCACCTACTCTGTCTGCCACGCTGGATCCGCACGCACTACTCCTTGGAATTCCTGAGGTGGGGGGCGGAGGACAACCCGCCCAGATTAGTTGAATTAAAGTCCGGCGCAATACCGGTGGCTCTAAGACAATATTATATCCCAAAGAAAGCCAAGCAGAATATACAAATATATTTGCAGAGATTTAAAGACTACGGTATATTGAAATTCTGCGTGTCACCGTGGAACACACCATTGTTCCAGCAAGACAATTTTTTTTTTTTTTTTTCAGTGGGAGGTATCTACAATGGATGCGCGCTCAGCCAGGACCTCTTGTCCTTCCACGCTACAGTATGTTGATTAATTACACTGGTTTCCCCCACAGAAAAAGACTGTTTATCTGTCACAAAAGTTTTGCTACATCTGCTAAGCCAAACAGGTTACAGAGTGTCTAAAAAAAAGAAAGCACAAATATGTAAACAGAGTGTAAAATACCTGGGATTCCAGTTAACAGGTACCAAACGTGCACTAGGGGCAGAAAGGAAAGAAGCAATGTGCCGCATACCCCAACTAAAGACCAGGAGACAAGTCCGTGAATTCCTGGGAGCTGCAGGCTTCTGCCGCCTGTGGATCCCCAACTTCGCAGAAATTGCCAAGCCGCTTCATCAAGCAACCAAGGAAAGAGAATTAGACCCCTTTCATTGGGAAGAAGAGCAAACCGCAGCGTTTCTGAAATTAAAGACTCTGCTGATGGAAGCTCCTGCGCTGGGTCTGCCAGATCATAGCAAGCCTTTCCAGCTGTTCGTACATGAATATAACCAAACAGCAACAGGAGTATTGGTCCAGACCTTTGGCTCGTGGCTGAGGCCTGTGGCCTACCTCTCCAAGCAACTCGACCCTGTGGTCTGCGGCCTACCCCCATGCCTGAAAGCAGTGGCTGCCACCGCAATGCTGATAGCAGAAGCAGACAAGCTGACCCTTGGACAAGTTCTTTATGTCAAGGTGCCCCATGCTGTCAAGGCTCTGCTGGATGTCAAAGGAGGTTACTGGTTTAGCAACAGCCGGATGACGAAGTACCAAGCCATGATGTGTGAAAATCCACGGGTTCATTTGGACCTCATCGCTACCTTAAACCCTGCTACTTTACTGCCTGACTGTGAAGAGGATCCAAATTATGAATGCCTCCAAGTCATGGAAGAAGTGTTCAGTAGCAGGCCAGATTTGAAAGACGTACCCCTAGACAAATACGATCTACAGCTATATGGATGATGGGAAGGAAGTCTCCGGCTATGCAGTAGTCTCAACAGAAGAAGTTATCAAAGCAAAGCCACTGCCAGGCCATACATCGGCACAACTAGCTGAAATAACAGCTTTAACCAGAGCCCTTGAAATTTCTGAAGGCAAAAGAGTAAATATCTATATAGATTCCAAATACGCCTTTATGACAGTCTATGCACATGGCGCACTCTACAAAGAAAGAGGCCTACTCACGTCTTCAGGACAATAAATTAAATATGCTGCAGAAATCACGGCCCTCCTGGAAGCAGTGTGGAAACCAAGTGCTGTCAGCATCATGCACTGTCGAGGCCACCAAAAAGGCCGTGATGAAATTCCAAAAGGTAACAGACGCGCGGACCAACCCGCAAAAGCAGCTGCAAAACCGCCACCACCAACAGAAGCAGAAGCTCAAGCTAAAGTACTGATCTGCAAGCAAGAGCCTCAATCTTCCATGCCAAATTACGAGTTCTATATGAATTTAAAAAAAAAAAAAAATTGAACCCCGGCGAGTTCATTGAAATAATATTGAACAAATGGCAAGATGATTATGAACTGTTAGAACTCAATTATGATTATATCCAATGGTTTTTTCCAACTCGAACGCAAGGCCGAAATTTCTACTCTACTCCCCTAAATCCGCAAGAGACATGCCTAATGGTTAACACCTCAGAAGTTCAGCAAAGACTGCGCAGAGTCTACAAGATGATGCTGAAATTCTTCGGCGTGAAAATAGTGGGGGAGGAGGAAGACAAAGAAATAACTGAAGTTGAACGAGCAGAAAATTGAAATTTCGCGTCACGTTTTGAAAATTTGACAATCAATTCTCACAATAATCTACGAATCACACGAATACTGCACAGTCTAGGAGAATTTATCTGGGGAAATTATGGAGAATTGGCACGATACAAACCAAAACCAGTGGTGGCTGCACTCCTACCGGCGCCACTGAGCGAATGGACATCTGTGTACTCAGAGAAGAAAAGAAGTGGCTGACAGACGAACCCGGAGGGTATGGAGAAGATGGATGGTTCCAGATGGAGAACGGACTAATAGTCCTACCAGCAACACTGGCTCCTGAAATCGTAAGAGCACTTCACGCAAGTACCCATGGAGGAAGAGAAATGATGGAGCAACAGTTGGAGCCACATTTCTACGTACCAGGATTGTCAGCAATCTGCAAAGCAACAGCTCAGCAGTGTGTAACATGTGCCAAGAACAACCCGAGAACAGGCCCCAAAGTTCGGGAAAAGTTGAAAGAATGAACCGTACCCTAAAGACTTTGATGTCCAAACTGTGCCAAGAGACGTCACTAGGCTGGTTGGACTTGCTGCCGATAGTCCTTTTGCACATTAGGTGCAGACCAACCCCCCAATTGAAGCTACGTCCATACGAACTTATGTTTGGACAGCCAACCCCTCTGATTAATGGACTAAGGGGGACCTTCGGGCATTGGGAGAAATTAAACTAAATGATCAGGTAGTAATGCTGGGTAAATCAATGCAGAAGTTAAATATTTGGGTGGGGGATAATATACCGTATTCTCTGTATCCTTCACTGTATGAGTATTGTCCGGGTGACTCAGTATGGGTAAAAGAGTGGAAAAATGATCCACTAGGTCCAACATGGAAGGTTTTTATTTTGTCCTGTTATCAACCCCTATAGCAGTAAAGGTTGCCGAGGTGGTCCCGTGGATACATCACTCCAGGGTAAAAGCAGCCGCAGCCAGTCCTGAACCAACATGGAAGGTTGTTACCAACGAGACCAACCCACTGAGGCTGAAGCTGACAAAGACCACAGCCATGAGCATCTAAATGATCCTAACCCAGATAATACAGAGGATCAACAAGTGGGTGTTTTGATGGGCACAGGTCCTGACCACCCGCCAACGGGGGATACCCACAGGGTGCTTTTTAGGGGCCCGGCCCCCACCCTTGATTATCCAGAAATGTTCTTTACTTTTGAAATTCCAGTGGGGAGGGATTGGGTTTATGTGACTGTAAAAAGAATTGCCCAAGGAATTCTGACACTCGGGGCATTTGTGGTGCTGATTTTATATTTTGCTAATTTGATTTATGGACTCTCGCGTGGAGTATGCTCTAATTGTACGGGCAATGTGGGGAAAGTGGATATTTCCCATATCTGGAATGGTACGCACCCGGTGATGGAGAACCGTACCATGTGGAGACAAAAACGAGAGGCGCTATCTGGAACCAACCCAAGAGGACACTTACTTGTGCAATTCAAATATGACTATGCTAAAAAGTCTGGGCAAACTGTATGCTGGGTGTGTAGTAGACTGCACCCAGAGACAATTTATATACCATTTGCCTCTGTTCCAATGAATTTGAGTATGTTTGTATCAGGGAAAAGACAGAATCAGTCAGTCCCGGGTACCCTATATATAGGACCAGTGTATCCACCAGAATGGTGTTTTCAACTAGGACCAGATAAAGAAACAAATAACGAGGGGGGGTTATGTAACTCAAGTCAGTTCAACTGGACATTATACATTTACATATTCAAAACAGGACAAAAGGCGATTTATTTATATATACGATGCAGGCAACTCACTAGAGACCAAGAGGCGGTGATTGGGAATGTGACCAATGGGAGGCAGGGTGCAGTGGATATGATGAGACGGCTGAGACATTTTGCGATAGAGATATCAAAGGGAACACTACATTTATTGCTATTTATAGTGAAAGGAGGATACCAGGTGTGCTGTGAAAGGGTGTGTTACACATAGGTACCACCAACAATAACGGGAATGTGTTATTTGGCTAAGCTGGTCCCAATCCAGAAACTAAGGGGAGAAGACACAAACACAGACACAGAACTACACCCTAGGTACCCACTGGTGTTTGAAAGACCGAAGAGAGAATTGTTTGCGAAGATGGATCGAATATGGACATGGTTGCCAGTATGGACTGGATGGGGAGGAGAGATGATGAGGAGATTGAATAGCTATGTCAATCTGATGGATGAGATTCTGAATAGGACCAGTATGGATATCCAGCTGTTGAATCTGGAAATGCGTGAGTTATGAAAGGTGCAAATGATACATGAAATGGCGCTTGAGCAGATCAGTGCGGCCTTGAATGGATTGTGTGAAATGACAATGCACTATGAATGTTGCACCTTCATCAGAAACACTACACACGAAGTCCCAGACTATTACCAGGTAATTCAAGATCATCAGGAGAAGGTAGCACAGTTGCAGGGCACAGCCAGGAGGATTGCTGCCGAAGGCTGGAATCCGCTCCGGGGGTTTGGGGCAATGGGAGAATGGTTTGGTTCCATCTTGAGATTCATCTCAAAGATTGGATCCATGATACTCATGATAGTGGTGATCTTGATCATAGGGATACTGATATACCGCATAGGGCTATGCATATGGCCACTGTGCAAGTCAGCACTGATAATTCCACAGGGTATGTTCCCAGTGAAAGAAACCCCCCTTTTTCAGTAGTTTCAGAATAGTGGAGTGTAATGGCTACAAGTGCCAGGAAAAGATCCTGACACTTGAGCCAGGGGGGAATGAAGTGGAAATAGGCTGGAAGACGGCCGCCATTGTACACAGGCGGCCATCTTGTTCAGAATATTGGTTCACTTGTATATAACTAGACAGGTTTGTAGCTGAGACTAGAATGAGGTATACGTAGAAATTTAGGAATGCGTTTAGATTAGCAGAAAAGCAATTAAAGCCTTATGAAAGATCTTTGCTGTTTTTAGCATGGAGAAGTAGATATTCCAAGGTCGTTGGGCCCGTGAAAAGACGAAGGAGTATAGAAGACCGGGCCCCAGGCCATCTGAATAAACATAGCCGATAGGGAGGGAGGCACTCCCCGGAGAAAGACAGCACAAACAAATCACAGACTGTCAAACTAACGAGAAGTGTATCAATTTATAGTTATATGTGGAATGTTCTTTGTGTTCGAATTAATGATGGGAGGTATTAACCCACGTGGGGTGGAATAGAGTGTCATAGGGAGGTGGGCTAATGGGGATGTACCTAATTATGTATTTGGGGCATAAAACCTCATGTCTCTGTGTAATAGGGGCTCACTCTAAGCGATTCAATCCTGTGTGAGCACTTGTGTGACGACACAATAAACTCTTGCCTTTCCTGAAGAGACTCGTGTTTGGACAATCCTTGCTTGTGTCTGGTCCGGCGCCGTTCTGAAAGTGAACCTGTCTGACTCCGGCTACAATCCAATGAATGATAATAAAGAGGGCTGTTACAGAAAAAATAAGTAAACTTAAAAAAAAAAAAAATCGGACTTTTAAAAAATAAAAAAAATTAAGAAAAATGCTTAAAAAATCTATAAATAAAGAGACTCTTTACTGCAGAATTTTATAATGAACGGTTTATTAGATATTGGATTAAAACGGGAATATTTTTAACATTGAAGCCTATGGGATTCTCCTGAATAAACCTGTCGAATTAAACCACCGAATGGCAGGGCATTAGGGGAACCTTTCACTGCTGGTTTGTGTTCTCTGAATAGCCGAAGCAGTGCTTTTTCATGGGGATTTCACTGCCCTCGAACAGGCACCGTATGTTCAGGAAATTCGCCAGGATTTGGCGAATTGCCTGCTCTCTGGATAGCCGAATGGCCAGGAAAGGTAACCGAACGCTGATTTTCAGCGTTCGGTTACCTTTCTCAAGCAATTCGGAGCTCTTTGAATAACCCTGTATATATTTTTCTCCCCACCCTCTCTGCTGCCCCAATCTGGCATAATCACTGGGTGACGTGGAGCAGTTTCTTCCACCCCCTCAGCAACAGCTGGGATTTTTGAATTTCCCAGCTGCTGGTCACCAGATCGGTCACTATTGATGGCACACACTTAGAGTGCGGCCGACGTCGCCCTCTGAGACCAATCACTGTGGCGTGCCTTCTCAGAGAGGCAGTCGATGTAAAATATAAATTTCATATTCATATTTACCAAAACACGCATCCCAGAAGATTTCTGTATTCCTTTCTACCTCATACAAGGTGTGGCGCAGCACTAGCTAGTGGGAACCAATAAAGACACATACACAAGCGTGTGCAGAGTAATCACTTCAATTTGATGATCCGTGGATTTGGCTTTATATAGCATACATACAATGGAGTAACAGTGACCAATCAGTGTACAGATATATTTCCATTTTCTATGTCAGAGTTGGCAGCACAGTCAGCCCAAAGGCACTTTTTATTACCATATATGAGTTACATTTATCTTTTAGGTTTAGACAAAAACATTCTTTATGCCCATAATCACGGGTCGTAGTATGGTAATAGAAAGGTGAGGGGGGGGGGACTAAGTCATATCATCCCACATTCCTAAGACTTTCTACAGCAAATAATCGTCAGTTACATTTATTTAAGAAAAGGGCTTATTAACTAAGTGGTATATTTGGATAATCTTTTATATCTATAGGACAGGGAAATTATTATTTATCATCTGCATATGCCCTTCTGTGTGCCTTTAGCTCTTTGTTAAACCATGATTTCCCTGGGTGTGCAGGTTGATGTACATTGCTGGAGCAAGGGATTCCATCTTACTTTCCTTTGTGGAGACAGAAGATGAGATTGGGAACTGTCTGAGATATCCATACTCATGGGGGAGAAAGTGTGAGGAAAACATGGAGTATGGTGCACAGCTTATTTTGTGTTTTGGGGTTTTATTTTACTCTCCTGGCTGCCTCACCCCCTGCTCACCTACCTGCTGAGAGATCCTAGAATACAAAAAAGGCAAAGTGTGGCTGCACAATGAAAGCCGGTAGCATGGGCTGGAAGTAGGGATGAGCTGTTCGGTAGACATGTGCATTCGTTTTAGTACTAAAACGATTTAGTCTGAATTTTGGGATAATTTAGTTTTAGTATGACTCAAGAGAAACGAAACTGCTCAGTACAAAAAACAAAAGAAACTAAAATAAAATGCACTACATTTTAGTTTCAGTCCTTTTTGTGATATTATATTGATGAGTGAAGGAGACCAGCAATGAAGAGCGCAACATCGCAACATCCGAAGTTCTGCACCCTCCACATGCCAATGCAGGAGGATGTTCTATACAGAGAGGGACATTAATTCAGGAGGATGTTCTATATATTATACAGAGAGGGGTATTAATTAATGCAGGTGGATGTTGTATACATTATACAGAGAGGGGTATTAATTAATGCAGGAGGATGTTCTAAACATTATACAGAGAGGAGCCTTTTTTTTTAGCCCTTTAGGCTGGGGTCAGACGAGCGTAGTGTTCACGTCCGTGATTGTGCCTAAAAGTACGTCCGTGATAGCATGAAAGAAAGTCCATTGGAGCCTGACACATGAAGTACGTCCGCACTGAACTGCGGACGCACAACGGCCGCGGCAAACGGACGCAGGTTAGGCAAGAATGTAATACTGCTAGAACGGACGTGCGGAGTGCGCCACGTCCACAACGTCTGCATAGCTTTGTGTGTGAGTGATGGAGCGAGGTCAGACGGACTGCATTTATACGTCCAGCATTTTTGACGGACAGAATGTTTTTTCATTGTAATTTATTTTCCCCTCCTACATCCGTCAAAAAATAACTTCAGTGAAAAAACGGACTGTGTGACCACTACTGCGTCATCCGTACTGACGATGTCCGTACTGCACGGACGTACAGTCCGTAGAAATCACGCTCGTCTGACCCCAGCCTTAAATCCAGTGGCTGTGAGCGCGGAGATCGGCTGCTTGTTACATTATCTCTCAGTACAATGTATCAGGCTCAGCTGTTACAGTAACTGACTGTAACAGCGCTCAGAGTTTCAGTAAAACAAGGAAATAATATTGTTTTAACCTCTTACATATAAAAATATTATTTACTAGTTTTACTGAAACTCTGAGCGCTGTGATGAGCAGCAGTCAGTTACTGTAACAGCTTTGCCTGACACGGGGCAGTATTACAATGTTGGTGCTAACTTAACCAGAGCTGTTGTAACTGAAAACCTCCATAGGCTATAATAGCTCTGGGAAGTTTACAACAGCTCTGGTTAAGTTAGCACCAGCTATATAATATGGCCCACATTGTGCTGAGAGTGAGAGATGCTTAACAAGAAGCGATCTCAGCCCTCTGAGGAGCCACTACAATAGTAATTGTATCCACTGGTTTTTGGATGAATGAAATTAGTTTTCATACTAAAGAACTGAAAACGAATTTCTTTAGCAACTAAATAAATTGCATTTTAGTACTAATGCATTAGTTCAAAACGAAATTTTGTGCTGTGCACATGTCTACTGTTCGGTTCGATCAGTTCGGAGTTCGATTCGAACTTTGGTCGTTCGAAAGTTCGCGAACTTCGAACTTTTTGGGTGTGTTCGGTTTGAGTTCGCAAAAAAAAGAAATTTTGAAAAAAGTATAGAAAATGCTTAAAAAATACTAAAAAAATCTAGAAATAAAGAGACTCTTTACTGCAGAATATTATAAGCAGCGGTTTATTAGATATTGAATAAAAAACTAATGTGTACATGCAAAGATTCTCACCTCTAAATGACCTATGTTTTTCAAACGGCATAACAACAACAGGTGTTTTAGTCTGGTCTAATGAATTTGATACATTTTATGTAGAATGAAGGTGTGGTGTCTGCTTCTGTTCTGAGTGAGAAGTGTTAATTTCCCTCCTAAAACTTTCTAATATGCTGCATTTAACTGCTGTGTGAAAAAAATACAAAATTTCCTCATTGCCCGCTTTTAACATCTAAAGCAATGTTATTTTTCACCTCGGGATTAAACATTCACAGGGTTATTCAGAGAGCGGTGAAAAGCAGGAGAATAACTGGAGAAGTGAAAATTCTTGGTCAAAATAGCCAAACCATAAAAATTCTCCCATTTATCTCACTTTCCAAATCGGCTATTTGTTCTAGATTGTTCTCTTCTCCTGCCAGTTCTCCTGGCTTTCACCTCTCTCTCAGGGTTGTTCAGAGAAAGGTGAAAACCAGGAGAATAGCAGGAAAAAAGAACAATCTGGACCAAATAGCCGATTTGGAAAGTGAGATAAATGGGCGAATTTTTCTGGTTTGGCTAATTTGACCTAGAATTTTCCATTCTCCAGTCATTCTCCTGCTCATCACCGTTCTCTGAATAACCTTGACAGGAACCAACTCCGGAGAATGACTGGAGAAGAGAAAATTCTAGGTCAAAATAGCCCTAACCAGAAAAATTCTCCCATTTTTCTCACTTTCCAAATCGGCTATTTGGTCTAGAATTTTCCATTCTCCAGTCATTCTCCTGCTTTTCACCGTCAAAAAAAATCACTAAACTTTTTCTGCGTGTCCGAAAATGTCTCCTCTTTTCATACAGACTGCCGCCCCAAGAAGTTGTTTATGGATAGATTAAAGGAAAAGCATTTACCGTCATTTGAAATGTCATTTTTTGTTTTTTACATATTTCTATACATCCTAGAAATCCGCCACTTCACGGGCAGGTTATGGGGACCTCCTAGGCACGATATTTGAAGGAATTTTTCATTTTTATTTTTAACCCTTATTTCATGGAAAACTCCCTTTAAAAACGTTGGTTTTTTTAATTTTTGTCCTTGTTTCCTGTCCCCCAGGGCACTACCCGGACCCCCCATACACCTTTTATGGCAAATATCTAGCATATATGCCCTCTTGGAGGGAACTCTAAAAATCGAACTTTCAGCCCCATTGACTTGTATTGAGTTCGAGTTCGAATTCGAACATTTGGAAAGTTCGAGTTCGAATGCGAACCGCACTCGGGGGTGTTCGGCTCATCCCTAGCTGGAAGGTATCCAGGTGCTCTATCAAGGGATCCACAGTCCCAAAACTACTGACAAGTAGGGATGAGCCGAACACCCCCGAGTTCGGTTCGCATTCGAACTCAAAATTTTCAAAAGTTCGAATTCGACCTCGAACTCAATGCAAGTCAATGGGACTCATTAGAGATTTTTAGAGTGTCCCCCAAGAGGGCATATATGCTAGATATTTGCCATAAAAGGTGTATGGGGGTCCGGGTAGTGCCATGGGGGACAGGAAACAGGGACAAAAATTTAAAAAAAATAAATAATTTTTAAAGGGACAGTGTGTTTTCCATGAAATAAGGGTTAAAAATAAAAACAAAAAAATCCTTAAAATATCGTGCCTAGGAGGTCCCCATAACCTGCCCGTGAAGTGGCGGGTTTCTAGGATGTATAGAAACAATGTCCGGGTCCGGTAATGCCCTGGGGGACAGGAAACAAGGACAAAACGTTTTAAAAAAAATAAGTTTTTAACCCCTTCACTGCTGACGACGTGTGGAACACGTCCTCAGTTACTCCCGCTGTATGCTGAGGAGGACGTGTCCCACACGTCATCAGCTTTGCAGGACCCCCGGCAGAGATACTCACCTTTCTGTCCGGGGTCCTGCGGCATTCTGACTTCAGCGTCTAAGGACGCTGAAGTCAAGCTCCTCCCGACGTAAATGACGTCATCGCGCCACGCGCGATGACGTCATTTCCAGACGACCCCCCGGCAATGCTGGGAGATCGCCTGGAAGGGAGGGGGGATCCGTTCGGATCCCTCTCCCTCCCGATCGGGAGGTCCCACAAAAAAAAGCCAGGCACCGCTTAAAAGGATAGAGTCTCCCCTTTTAAGCGGTGCCTGGCTTTAACTCCTCAGGCACCGGGTCGCACTTCCGCGCCACAAGGCCTAGCTCCGGTGGGGGCTGCCATCTTGGATCGCGGCTCCACCTCCGGGTCCCCCCTCACTGCCTGATGTCCTCACGCATAGTGTGATGATGTCAGATAGCCGGGGAACCCCTAGCTGCCCGGGATCCCATGGTGGAGATAGGGGGTTCATTTGAGGGTTCACAGAGATGCTGATGGGGTTGTGTATAGAGATGCTGTGAGGCTGTGTATAGAGATGCTGTGAGACTGTGTATAGAGATGCTGTGAGGTTGTGTATAGAGATGCTGTGAGGCTGTGTATAGAGATGTTGTGTATAGAGATGCTGATGGGGTTGTGTATAGAGATGCAGTTTGGTTGTGTATAGAGATGCAGTTTGGTTGTGTATAGAGATGCTGTGAGGCTGTGTATAGAGATGCTGATGGGGTTGTGTATAGAGATGCTGATGGGGTTGTGTATAGAGATGCTGTGAGGTTGTGTATAGAGATGCTGTGAGGCTGTGTATAGAGATGCTGTGTATAGAGATGCTGATGGGGTTGTGTATAGAGATGCAGTGAGGTTGTGTATAGAGATGCTGTGAGGCTGTGTTTAGAGATGCTGATGGGGTTGTGTATAGAGATGCTGATGGGGCTGTGTATAGAGATGCAGTGAGGTTGTGTATAGAGATGCTGTGAGGCTGTGTTTAGAGATGCTGATGGGGTTGTGTATGGAGATGCTGTGTATAGAGATGCTGTGAGGCTGTGTATAGAGATGCTGATGGGGTTGTGTATAGAGATGCTGTGAGGCTGTGTTTAGAGATGCTGTGAGGCTGTGTTTAGAGATGTTGATGGGGTTGTGTATGGAGATGCTGTGTATAGAGATGCTGTGAGGCTGTGTATAGAGATGCTGATGGGGCTGTGTATAGAGATGCTGTTTGCATATAGAGATGCTGATGGGGTTGTGTATAGAGATGCTGTGAGGTTGTGTATAGAGATGCTGTTTGTGTATAGAGATGCTGAGGGGGTTGTGTATAGAGATGCTGTGAGGCTGTGTATAGAGATGCTGATGGGGCTGTGTATAGAGATGCTGTGAGGCTGTGTATAGAGATGCTGTGAGGTTGTCTATAGAGATGCTGATGGGGCTGTGTATAGAGCTGCCTTGCGGCGCCGAAGTGCGGCCTAGCTCCGGTGGGGGCCGCCATCTTGGATGGCGGCTCCACCCCCGGGTTCCCCCTCACTGCCTGACATCCTCACGCATAGCGTGATGACGTCAGATAGCCGGGGAACCCCTAGCTGCCCGGAATCCCCTGGTGGAGATAGGGGGTTCATTTGAACCCCGATATCTCCAGGCAGCTAGGGGGTCATGGAGGGTGTCAATTGAAAGGCCTGAGCATGGCCTTTCGAATGATACCCAACATGACCAGGTATAAAGTAAAAAAATATATAAAAATAAATAAAAACATGTATTTTTTTTTGTGTGTTATTTTTATTAATGCAGCAATATTGTTCACATTTCAATTATATTATATTATACATTTTATAATGTGAACAATGATGCTGCACTAATGATTTTTTTCTACGGGGTGCGTTTGCTATAAATCACGTAATTCCCCCCACAAAATGTAACAAGTCCCCATTTCTAATTTTTGTACAAGCGCACCCCATAGAAAACATAACCGCAAACGCTCATATGCTAAAATGTGAAAAAAAACACTTTACACACTGCAGATGATTAAAAATTCTATTTTTATTGCATTTTTTGTCATAATATACAGGCAGGACATGACGTATACATATAAAAATTATATATTATGAATCTGCGGAGTCTGCCGGAAAGAACGATATCTAATATGTCTGGGTCATTTAATAAAATGTAACTTCAAATCGCGTTTAAACATGATGAGCGAAAGCGGTAAAAATGACCTCAGCACACAGCAGTGAAATGCAGGGTTAAGGGGTTAAACAGCATATCAGGGGAAGATTTGGTAGAGAAATTAACACTTCTCAGAAGCACAGGTGTTGTTTGATACATGTTCAGGAGACACCTCCAGACACCCTCAGTCTACAGACAATGTATCAAATTCATCAGAACAGACTAATTAAAAGCACATGTTATTTCCAAACACTAATTAACACCTGTTGTTTATGGCGTTTGAGAACACAGGTCATTTAGAGGTGAGAATCTTTGCACGTAGACATTATTTTTTAATTCAATATCTAATAAACCGTTGCTTATAATATTCTGCAGTAAAGAGTCTCTTTATTTCTAGATTTTTTAGTATTTTTTTAAGCATTTTTTATACTTTATTCAAATTTTTTTTTGTGAACTCGAACCAAACACGCCAAAAAGTTCGAAGTTCGTGAACTTGCGAACAGCCAAAGTTCGAATCGAACTCCGAACTGATCGAACCGAACAGCTCCTCCCTACTGACAAGCAAAGGCTAGGCCACACTGAATTCTTATCACCCTTTAAATTTTATTCACCGATATTTTTGTGATTTGTCTTTGAAGTCGACCGATTTGCTGTATTTCAGTGTGCTGCATTTCACTAGTTTTCCTCCTGATCAAATGCTTAAATCGCTACCTAGAAGTCAATTTAATAGAGTAGCACGAAATGTATCAGATCCTGAATCTTTAGGGACCAGATTAAACGAAATGGAAAATAAATTTTCAGTGCTTACCCAATTAAATTATTGGAGGATGAATAAGAAAGAGCATTGATGATGAATCGTCTAGAACTCATCGCTCCACGAGTTGATAGGGTTAATAATGCATCTAAGATAATTATTTTCACCACTAACTTTAATAGAGCTATTCGAGGAGTCGATGCAATTATTAGAAAAAATTGGACGATTTTACACAGAGGTTATCCTGGACCCTTTTCTATGGTACAGACATTTTTGGGAGAACAGAAATTTGGGACATATCCCTGCCTCTCCTGTAGCTGCTGCAATGCAGTGATTAAGGGAGAGAGGTTTTCACACACAGACGAAGAGGAACACTCTACTCAAAAATCACCCCCCCCCCCGTTTTTTTATCCTAACCTATCCCTATTCCCTTAATAAATCTTTATTTTTTATTTTTTTTCTTGTAACTGTAATACTTACCCTAAAATCCACTTCTTTCCAGCGGCGTCTTTTTTTTATTTTTTTCATACTCACCTCCCTCCTCTTCCGCTCCCGTCCTTCTTGATGCTTCTTGCCTTCTGGTTACGTGAGAAGCGCGCATGCGCGCCTCTCACATAAGCCAGCCAATCGGCAGGCTTCCTCCCGGCTCCCTCTGAGGATTAGTGTTGCGCGCAAGAGGATGCGCGCAACACTAACCCTCAGCCGCTGCCGCCAGCTACTGCGGCGAGTTGGAGACGTCATCGCGCTGAAAGCTGAAAGCGCGATGACGTCTCCTACGCGGCAAAAGTCGGCAGAAGCGGGAAATATGATTCCCGCTCTGCTGACTGACAGCTGGGAGGGCGGAGTAAACTCCTCCGCCTCTCTCAGCTGTTTTCAGCTTTTTCAGCTGAACTGCCGAGCGGAGGGAGGGGAGACAGAGGGCGGCATACTCAGGGCATCATGACCACCTAAAATAGCTTAGGTGGTCATGTTGCCTATAGTATCCCTTTAAGATCCAAGATTTTTTTACTTGTAGCAGTTCTTTTGTAGTTTATTTGATTAAATGCCCTTGTGGTCTTGTATTTGTGGGTGAACCCATTAGAAAAATCAAAGAAAGAAAACCCTCCTGGACACATTAGGAAGGGGGGGCATGACTGCTGGTCTGGGGCTGGGTTGTAAGGTGGCCTGATTGAAGGTGATTGGTGGTGGTGTAAATATGTTTATAAATAATGTTGGGGTCATATAAGAGTGAGAGGGGAGGGGGTCTTACCTTTTCTGTTTCTTCCAGCGGGGGTGACACATCAGAAATTTCCCACCCTCAAGATCTTAAAGTCACAGATGCGGAAAGAACCCTGGCCGGCGTAAGATATGATGGAAAGGTAAGCCGCTGAATCGTGGGCTCTGGGGAGACGCGCCTGGTGGCTGACTGATGGCGCCACAGGTAGCGAGCTCATGGTTTATGCGAAGGAGAAACTGTCACCCGTCGTTGCTGCGGGTGGGCAGATGTTAAGCATTGGAATATAAGTTTATTAAGTTATGTAGATAAGGTTCTTTAAAATAAAGCTGTGGCCTGCCCTGTGCCCTTCCAAACGAAGAAATGGTGTTGTGTGTTTTGTTAATGGGGGCATGGGCATGTATGACAGATCACAGACATCAGCAGTCAAGAATAATTCAGCACAAGTCAACTATTCGTACAGGCAAAACTGATTTACCAATACCAGAACATTTTTGTAAGGAGAATCATGTAGTATCTCAACTATCAGGGTTATTCAGAGAGAGGTGAAACTCAGGAGAATGACTGGAGAATGGAAAATTCTAGGTCAAAATAGCCAAACCAGAAAAATTCTCCCATTCATCTCACTTTCCAAATCGGCTATTTTGACCTAGAATTTTCCATTCTCCAGTCATTCTCCTGCTTTTCACCTCTCTCTGAATAACCCTGTATGTTTTCAAGTTATTGATCATGTGCCTCAACTAAGATGGAGGGGAGATCGGGCATTATTGTTGAAGAAAAAAGAGAAAAAAAATGGATATTTAAGCTGGACACACTTTGGCCATGTGGGCTTAATAGGGAGTTCATGTGTAACATTGATCCCATACTCACCCTTCATCCCATGGCAAAAAGGGTGGCCCGATCCACTACACCAGGTGTCAGCAACCTTGACTCCCTGATGTATTGGGAACTACATTTCCCATGTGGCTCAGTCAGCCTAATGGGTGACTGAGCATCGTGGAGGATGTAGTTCCCAAAACATCAGGGAGCCAAGGTTGCTGACCCCTGCACTACACCTTTTCGCCAGGAGCAGTGTGAGACTGGGAACAAATAGTTCCTAGTCTTCCTCCGCAATCACTCCGCGGTGCAGCATGTTCTTGCGACGCCACAAGCTGATACATGCAGCGGAGTAGCACGTTACTGCTGGTATCAGCCAGATTTGCGGTTCGTTCCGGGGCGAGGTGCTGAGATAACATCATATTCCAGGGAAGGTGCTAACAAGGAGATGGTAAAACGGTAAGACGGCAAGCTGCTTACCATCTCCATGTTATCTTCCACTATAGAATAGAGTTCGTATTGTTTCTGTAAATGTCTTGTCAACAAAAAACATAAGAGACCATGGAATGGCCATCTAGACATCATATAAGGGGTTATTCAGAGAGATCCGAAATGTCGCCGAAATGTAACCAGACACTGAAATTCAGCATACAGTGGCAAGAAAAAGTATGTGAACCCCTTGGGATTACGTGGAGTTTTGCATGAATTGGTCATAAAATGTGCTCTGATCTTCATCTAAGTCAAAACAATTTGAAACACACAGTCTGCTTAAAATAATATAACACAAACAGTATATTAGAAAACAGAAAAAGGGGTGAAGCGCCCACTGGAAACGAGTGTCTCACCCACTCGCTATATGTTGTGTACGGAGGTTTCTCTAAACACCTAGAAAATTGAGCAAAAAGGATTACAACATAGCGCTCAAAAGACCAAGGTCCATGAGACAGTAAGAGAGACACACTGTATGTCCACAGACATGCCTAATGTTTTTAATATGATATATTTTACTATATGTATTTTATGTTTAGTGGCTGCTGATATGATATTTTTTCCTCTTTTGCACTCCTTATGTATGAGGTTTTTTAAACCCCCTCCCCTGTTTTTTATCGATCATTTGACTGTTGATTATGCATTAGCACTTATTTATCTCTCCTTCTGTTGAAGAATACAATAATGTAATTCCACTGCTATTTGCACAAGTATTTGGGAGTTATGGTACCCATATTTATATATCTTGATCCCTATCATATATATTTATATATCTTGATCCACAAGGGTTAAGATATATGTGATATAGAGTATATATATTTTGCAGCATTTGGTGTTTTCCCTCTGTGCCCTTGTTGGGCGCCTGGTGGTGGTTGAGGGAGTCGCTTTGTTTTGGCGCTGTTCTTGTAGGAGAGGATGATTTGTGGTGGTGGTCGTCCGTTTCCGCGTTCCAAGGTGGGATGCAGGGTCGATGCGCATGCGCAAAATGGCGGGCGCAACATTTGTATTATCAAATGAATAAAAAAATATTTTTACTTTCTTTTCCCCTTCCCCTGTGTTTCAGGGTTAATAACCCCTCTATGCCCTTGTTTGGCACTTGGAGGTGGTTAAGGGAACCGCTCTGTTTTAATGCTGTTTCTATAAGGAAGGATGATCTGCAGCGGCAATCGTCCATTTCCGCGTTCCAAGGTGGGATGCAAGGCCAGTGCGCATGCGCAAAATGGCGGGCGCAACACTGGTAACACTTAATGAATAATAAAAAAGTTTCCTTTTTTCTTCCCCTTTCTCCTGCGTTTCAGGGTTAACAACCATGTGCAAAATGGTGGGTGCTGCACACTATGCAGCTGATAGCAATTGTGTTTTAATTGTATTTTAATTGATTTCTAAGGGTCTAATAACTCCATTTTCTGACATACATTGTATAAAAAGGCAGCAGCAAGTACAGTTTTGTAATCTCCAGCTGAGGAAGCCATTAATGGCGAAACGCGTCCTGGTAGATATGATGATTTTCTTACAATAAATGTTTTTATTTTTGATTGCTGCTTGCCTTTTTTGATCCTGAAAAAGAAAAGAAGGTTTGGGGAACCCCTGTATGATTCCCTGTGCGAGTTATGACGGAGCCAATAGAGGCTCTTTGTTTGTAAGTGCAAATTTGGCTTCTCTTAATCATCAAGGTGATTTGTGATTTACCGCACCAAGAGGTGCTCCCTTTTTGCCTTGTCTATTTTCTGCAGTACCACTTTTTGTGACACCGAAGGAGCGGATTGAGGGGTTCATGGGCACCCGATACAAGTCCCTACCCGCTATATTCCCAGGAGCCGGTTGTGGGCTCCCCAGAATGTGAGTCAAATACAAACGAAATTTCACTCCATTGGGTGTTGATGTACTGCGCAATTGTGGCCCTTTCTTTCTGCTTTTTCCTGCAGTGCGTGTCTTTTCATCTACAAACATTATATGTTTTCATGTTTTTATTGAACAGAACATGTAAACATTCACAGTGCAGGGTGGAAAAAGTATGTGAACCTTTGGACTTAATAACTGGTTGACCCTCCTTTGGCAGCAATAACCTCAACCAAATGTTTCCTGTAGTTGCAGATCAGACCTGCACAATGATCTGGAGTAATTTTGGACCACTATTAAATATAACAATATTCTTGGGATGTCTGGTGTGAATCGCTCTCTTAAGGTCATGCCACAGCATTTCAATCGGGTTGAGGTCAGGACTCTGACTGGGCCACTCCAGAAGGCGTATTTTGTTTTGTTGAAGCCATTCTTTTGTTGAATTACTTGTATGCTTTGGGTCATTGTCCTGTTGCATCACCCATCCTCTGCGGAGCTTCAGTTGGCAGACAGATGGTCTTACGTTTTCCTGCAAAATGTCTTCATAAACTCTGGAATTCATTTTTCCATCAATGACAACAATCCGTCCAGGCCCTGAGGGAGTAAAGCAGCCCCAAACCATGTTGCTCCCTCCGCCATGTTTTACAGTGGGGATGAGGTTTTGATGTTGGTGTGCTGGGCCTTTTTTTCTCCGCACATAGTGTTGTGTGTTTTTTCCAAACAACTCAATTTTGGTTTCATCTGTCCACAGAATATTTTGCCAGTATTGCTGTGGAACATCCAGGTGCTCTTTTGCAAACTTCAAACGTGCTGCAATATTCTTTTTGGACAGCAATGGCTTCCTCCGTGGTGTCCTCCCAGGTACTCCATTCTTGTTTAATGTTTTCCTTATTGTAGATGTGTCAACAAAAATGTTAGCATGTGCCAGAGATTTCTGTCAGTCTTTAGCTGACACTCTAGGATTCTTCTTTATCTCATTAAGCATTCTGCGCTGTGCTCTTGCAGTCATCTTTACAGGACGACCACGCCTAGGGAGAGTAGCAACAGTGCTGAACTTTCTCCATTTGTAGATAGTCTGTCTTACCGTGGACACATGAACATCAAGGCTTTTGGAGATACTTTTGTAACCCTCTCCAGCTTCATGCAAGTCAACAATTCTTGATCGTAGGTCTTCTGAGAGCTCTTTTCTACGAGGCATGGTTCACATCAGGCAGTGCTTCTTGAAACCAGTAAACCCAAAACTGGTGTGTGTTTTTAAAGGGCAGGACAGCTTTCAGCAACACATCCAATAATATCACACTGATCGGACTCAAGGTTGGCTCACTCCTGGCTCCAATTAGCTCTTGGAGAAATCATTAGGCTAGGGGTTCACATACTTTTTCCACCCTGCACTGTGAATGTTTACATGTTCTGTTCAATAAACACATGAAAACATATAATGTGTGTGTTGTATTATTTTAAGCAGACTGTGTTTTTCAAATTGTTGTGACTTAGATGAAGATCAGAGCACATTTCATGACCAATTCATGCAAAACTCCACGTAATCCCAAAGGGTTCACATACTTTTTCTTGCCACTGTACAGTGTCATTTCGGGCCATTCGGCTATTCACAGAGCAGGAAGTTCGCCAAATTGTGGTGAATTGCCTGCACGTACGGTGCCTGTTCGACGGCAGTAAAATCCCCCATAGAGAAGCAATGGTTAATCTATTCACAGACACTGAACAGCAGAGAAATGTCAGTAAAGTGCCCTGATGTTCGTTGGTTTCATTCGGCAGGCTTAATCAGGTGAATCCCATAGGCTTCAATGTTAAAAATATTCCCGTTTTAATCCAATATCTAATAAACCGTTTATTTTATTCTGCTGTAAAGAGTCTCTTTATTTATAGATTTTTTTTAGGATCTTTTAGGCATTTTTCAGGTGTTTAAAAAAACAAAAATGGATTTTTTTTTCCCAAAGCGTTTTTTCAGGATCCAGGGGAAAAGGCACGGCAGGAACACTGGATGCACAAGGAGCTTCGGTAGCACACGAGTGTACTTGAAGGGCAGGCTGGAGATAGAATGAGGAAAAAGGCTACAATGTCGAAGCACTGGCTAATTGGAGACGTGGGCCCCTATTACACACTTTGCGCAGCGCATTTGCGTGCGTGCAAATGCGTTTTTGCGCGAGGACAAAACCATTTGCGTGGAACGTCGTATTACGATGTTCGCGCAAATGATGCGCGGTATAGTCTACCGTGATTGACCATGCGCGAGCACGCATCCCATACTTACCATTGTCAGCGCGAATGCGTTGGAGCGGATGGTAGGGATGTGCGATCCGGGTTTCGGAATTTCGGAATTTTCACGAAATTTGCCGATTCGTGTTTTCGGATGCGGCCGAATTTCCGAAAAATTTTAGATCCGAAAATTTCAGGTCCGAAATGTTTTCCGAGCCGAAACGAAATATTTTTGGATTTTTCGAATGGACTTGAAATGTGTCAAACGAGGAGAACAGATGTTCCGAAAAACGTAAATTTTCAGAAAAACGAAAATTTTTCGAAAAAACGAAAAGTTGATACAAAAAACGGGCAAAATTACACGAAAAATACGAAAAATGGTCGATATTCCGAAAAATGTGCAATTCCGAAAAACGAAAAGTCGATACAAAAACCGAGCGCAGTGACACGAAAATACGAAAAATGGTCGATATTCCGAAAAAAAAATGTACCCGAAAAACGGGCCGAACCGAATCGAAACCGAAATCGGTCGAAACGAGCCGAATCGAAAAGTTTAAAAATCCGAAAAATCGAACCGAATCGAACCGAAAAAAAAATCGGTGCACAAGCCTAGCGGAGGGTATTTGATCTTCGCGCAACGTCGTACGAACGACGTTTGCGTGAAGTATCGTAACGACTTTGAAAACCTGGTGTTAACTTACATTCTGAACGTTCTGGCCGAAACTAAATGAACCTGCACAACAAAAAAAATAAAAAAAATACAGCACAGTACAGTTACACATTCTACACATACCCAAACAATAAAATTAATAAATTGTTTAATTTATTATTTTTGTTGCAGCACATATACGCAGATTGACTTTGACAGGCGCAACAACCGAAACCTAGCAAATGATGGTTCTTAATTCTGATTGCCCACCGATTCCTGCATGCAACGGTCATTCGAGACCCGGCAACATCTGTCCATGAGGTAGTCTAATATTTTAATCCCTTCACTACTGAGATCGAGATATCTCGCCCTTCAAAAGGCACCATCTGGTGCCTGAGTTTGAGATATTTCAATCTGCAGCCCAAAAGCAAATGAAATTTACTTGATGCAAACGGATTTAGTTGGCTCTTGGGCTGTGGAAGGTGCCCCCAAAGTTTTAGACCTGGGGGCACAATGCCCAAAGAGCCAAAAGCCCTGTATTGGTAGAGCGGGAAGTCCTATTGTTCAGTTAGACTCAGAATGAAGGAGTAGGATTTGATTTAGGCTTTTTGTTTTTTCATTTGGTCACTCTGCCAGCGACTGTTGTTGGAAAAATAAAGCAAGCCTTCAGACATTAGATGGTCGCTGCAGTGGCTACAGGTTAAAGTTTTGTAACAAAGTTTGATGTTGGCCTGAGGGTGTAAAGAAAAAACTGTTGGTTAACATTCTTTACAAATTTTAAAGATCTGAACCTCCCTGTCAATAAAATAACCTCTGTGTTCAGCGGGACAGCTGAAACTAGAACTTGACTCTCACAGGTCTGATCCTCTCAATGATACTCTGTCAGGGTAATTCAAAGAGCTCCGAATTGCTGGCGAAAGGTAACCGAACGCTGAAATTCACCGGTTACCTTTCCTGGCCATTCGGCTATTCATAGAACATAAACCAGCAGTGAAAAGTTGCCAAATTGCCCTGATGTTTGGTGGTTTCATTCGACAGGTTTATTCAGGCGAATTCCATAGGCTTCAATGTTAAAAATATTCCCGTTTTAAAAATCAATATCTAATAAACCGTTGATTATAATATTCTGCAGGAAAAAGTCTATTTATAGATTTTTTTAGGATCTTTTAGGCATTTTTTCAGGATTTTCTTGCAAACATTATTTCCCTTTTTTTAAAAATCTTTTTTCTTTTTTCTGTAGCAGCCCTTTTTATTATCATTAATTGGATCTTATATGTAAATTTCAGACATTTTCGCTCATTAGTTTGTTTGCAAACAGTGTTTCACTTTTCAAACATTCAGGCTAGGGTCAGACGAGCGCATTTTATACGGACTGTGCGTCCGTGCAGTACGGACGTACTTTCTGACTGACGACAAGGTAGTGGCCACACAGTCCGTTTTTTTCACTGACGTATTTTTTGACTGATGTAGCAGGGAAAATAAACTACAATGAAAGAACATTCTGTACGTCAAAAATTAGACTTGTGCACCGATTTTTTTTTTGGTTCGATTCGTTTGGATGTTTAAAATTTTCGATTCGGCTCGGTTCAGCTCGTTTTTCGTATACATTTTTTTTTCGGAATATCGACCATTTTTCGTGTCACTTTGCTCGTTTTTTGTATCGACTTTCGTGATTTCGGAAATTTTCGTTTTTTTCGGAACGTCTGTTCTCCTCGTTTCAAAGTGTCTAACTCTATTCGTTTTGACGTAAACTACTATGGTTTACTTTTTTTATACTTTATATATTTTTTTATAATTAATTTTTGGTTTGTTTTTTCGGATCCGATAATTCATTCGGTCGATATGATAATTCTGGCGATTCTATCATTTTTTTTTTTTTATTAAATAGAAGATCCTTTTTTTCTTATGAATATACATTTCCTAACTTTATTTAATCATATTAAAATGGTATGAAAGCCAAGGAACAAAAAAAAAATAAAACGATTTAAAAAACGCTAAACTGACCCGAATGGTCTGACTTTAAAAATAAAAACCAGAACAAAAAGGTTTTGATACGCATTTACAAATACAAAATTTACAGAATCCGCGATATAACCGATAATAGCTAAATATATGGATGTCCAGAATTACCGAAATGGAACCGAAATCACGAATAGAGCAAAAATAAATTTCGATTTGACACATTTCAAGTCCATTCGAAAACTCCGAAATGTTTTCGTTTCGGCTTGGAAAACTTTTTGGATCTATCAGTTTTCGGATCCAATACAATCTGGAAATTTGGCCGAATCCGAAGACACGAATCGGGAAATTTCGTGAAAATTCCGACACCCGAAACGCACATCCCTTTCAAAAATGCTGGACGTATAAATGCAGTCCGTCTGACCTTGTTGCATCACTCACACACAAAGTTATGCGGACGTTGTGGACGTGGCGCACTCTGCACGTCCGTTCTAGCAGTATTACGTTCTTGCCTAACCTGCGTCCGTTTGCAGCGTCCGTCAGCCCCCGCACTTCTGTGCGGACGTACTTCGTGTGTGGGGCTCCATTTAACACAATTGTATGCTATCACGGACGTACTTATGTGCGGCAACACGGATGTTAACACTGCGTTCGTCTGACCCCAGCCTTAAGCGTACTGTTTTTTTTTCCACTCCATTCGTCTGCGGTGTCATGTTTTTCCGGCGGCTGCTCTGCGCTGTGATCGGCTTCTGCACGGGTTTCTCCAGCGTGTTTGGCGGGGTTAATCCAGATTTTTTTTTGGTTTCGTGTGCGTTCGCCGAGTTTTGCGGTGAGTGCTTGGCAGGTTTGCGGCGGCTTTTCCCTGCACTACGACGGCCCTGTGGTGCTTGCTGAATACACCGCAGGGTCGCCGAAATGGGATCGGCAAATCACACCGAATTGAACAGAACGGAAAGTCAAATGTGCAGTGGCTTTTCGATTCTCTTTGAATAACCCTGTAAGGGAATTCTGGATTTTCAGAACCCCCGGCAGAAAATCCGTAGGGGTTATTCAGAGATATCCGAAATGTCGTTGAAATGTAACCGGACGCAAAAATTCAGCGTACGGTGCCATTTCGGGTCCATATGGCTATTCAGAGAGCAGGCAGTTTCCCAAATTTTGGTGAATTGCCTGCACGTACAGTGCCTGTTTGAGGGCAGTGAAATCCCCCACAGAGAAGCAATGGTTAATCTATTCAGAGATCCCGAACAGCAGAGAAATGTCAGTGAAATGCCATGATGTTCAGAGGTTTCAGTCGGCAGATTTATTCAGGCAAATCCCATAGGCTTCAATGTTAAAAATATTCAATTATTAATATTATAAATTATATTTATTTAATATCTAATAAACTGTTTATAGATTTTTTTTAGAATCTTTTACCCATTTTTTGGGATATTTTCTGAATTTTTTGTTTTTTTAAAGTGTTTTTTCTTTTTTCAGTCACAGAACTTTTTATTATCATTCACAGGATCTTATATGTAAATTTGAAGGCATTTTCGTTTAGTAGGTTTTTTTTGCAAACAACATTTCAATTTTGACACTTTCAAGCGTACTTTTTGGGGGTTTTTTCTACCCCGTTCAGCTTGTCGGCTTTTTCCAGTGGCTGCTCTGCCCTGTGATCGGCAGCTCGTCGGCTTTTTTCGGCGGCTGCTCTGCGATCGGCGGCTTTTTTTTTGTGTGATTTTTTGCAGTGGTGTTGGTGAGTTTTCGGTGAGTTTTCAGCAGGTGGTCATCAGGTTGTCCCTGCACTCCAGGGACCCAGTGGTGAATGCCGAATTCACCGCAGGGTGGGGAACTTTGATTCGACGGAGTGCAGGAAAGCGCAGAGAACGAGAGAGCACCAAAATGTCGGCGCTCTCTGAATAACACCTCGTAATTCAGATAGCTTAGAAAAAGGTATGGCGCATGAAGTCAGACTTAGAACATGTTGAGGGTCCGTGTCAAATTTGGTGGTTGTAGCTTAAAAGGTCTAGGACGAGTTACGCGGCGAAGTTTGGGTCTCAGAAGAATAAGATTAGAACTGATAATGGTTTATTGGACTTTCAAAGCCAACATAAAAAGGCTGTAAATATAACAATGGCCACCCCCGACATGATACATTGCATTGACCATATTCACGGCAATCTCAGTTGCCTAAATACAAGTGGAGAGGCTTTTCCAGCTTTAAAAAACTTCTAAAAAATAAATAAAAAAAAGGAAGTCAAATCATTTAACATGTCATAATGTTTTATTGTAAGATTTATTTCATGATGTGGCCGGGTGTTTCATTATCAGAGCCTCTTCAGGTGGGTCATCGCTTTAATGTCCACATAGGCAAAGGTGGCAGCGGTGGAATTTCAGACACGCTGGTGGATGAGGCTGTTAAAAAGGTTGGATTTACCGCAATAACCTTAGAACCCACGGGATGATGCGCTGCAGCCACTCTTTGTTAGGCAAGACTTAATGATATTCCCTGAAACAAAAAAAAAAAGACCAATATTAAATGAGTAGCATTTTTTTTTTTATTATTTAACTATACAACATGGCTGGCATCTACCTTGAGGAAAAGAAAAAACGAATAACTCAGCATAATGAAATCACATAGGATTATATTCAATAGTTGTTGAGAAGATAACTACAGGAAATGTTAAACTAACTATAGGAGACGCTATGTGTATCGACAAATGCCATTCCATTACTGCTGCGAGCTCAGCTTGTGGCTCGGATGCGGCGTTTCCCTGCACGAGGTGATTGTACATTAACAGTTACAAGTATTTATAAAGCACCAGCAAGTTACGTAGGGCTGTACAATGGGAGAGACAGAACAACAAATATACATACATGTTACACACAGACTGTATAGCCGTGCGTGATGGTGAGGCTGGTGGCTGTGTATACATGATTTAGCAGTGTGTGATGGGGAGGCTGGGGGCTGTGTATACGTAAGGTATGTCAAAAATCAGGTACCCCATTAAAATAAAACAGGTACCCCATAAACATACACTAATAAATGTTACATTATAAAGTAAACTAATGGCATTTCTATTAAATCACCAGTAGATGGCAGCAGAGTGAAAAGCCTGAATGTAAGATGCTTCCTGAGCAGGTGGGAACCAAAAAGCAGACCTTATGTTTCTGGTAGGAACAAAATTATTTAAGTACAAATCCTACCAGAACTGAAGTCATGCTTTATGTGTTGCAGGTAAGAGGGAGCATATCCAGGGTTATAAACAGGGCAAAAGTGATTCAATTCACATCCCTGTGAGGATAAAAGGCTGTTGCTACTGTTGGGTTGTACTGATGTGTCATAGCTCACCAGCATACAGGGAATGTGATGACTATAGAATAGCATGTTATACTATATTGATTGTATTGCACCAATAGCCTACTATAATGTAGATTAAGTAATTACATATCTGTACAGGTTTAATTGTTTATTATTTTCTATAAGGACGTTATTCTTGCATAGGTGAAGGTTACTGTTCTACAGTCAGGTCCAGAAATATTGGGACATTGACACAATTCTAACATCTTTGGCTCTATACACCACCACAATGGAGTTGGAATGAAACAAACACAATGTGCTTTAACTGCAGACGGTGAGCTTTAATTTGAGGGTATGTACATCAAAACTCAGGTGAACGGTGTGGGACTTACAGCAGTTTGCAGATGTGCCTCCCACTTGTTAAGGGACCAAAAGGTAAATGAAACTTTCCCTTAAAACTTTGATTGCAAAGGATTTGCAACCAATCACAGCCTGAAGTCTGGAACGCATAGACATCAGATGCTGGGTTTCATCCCTGGTGATGCTCTGCCAGGCCTCTACTGCAACGGTCTTCAGTTCCTGCTTGTTCTTGGGGCATTTTCCCTTCAGTTTTGTCTTCAGCAAGTGAAATGCATGCTCAATGGGATTCAGGTCAGGTGATTGACTTGGCCATTGCATAACATTCCACTTCTGTCCCTTCAAAGACTCTTTGGTTGCTTTTGCAGTATGCTTTGGGCCATTGTCCATCTGCACTGTGAAGCGCCGTCCAATGAGTTCTGCAGCATTTGGCTGAATGTGAGCAGATAATATTGCCCGAAACACTTCAGAATTCATCCTGCTGCTTTTGTCAGCAGTCACATCAATAAATACAAGATAACCAGTTCCATTGGCAGCCATACATGCCCACGCAATGACACTACCAACACCATGCTTCACTGATGAGGTGGTATGCTTAGGATCATGAGCAGTTCCTTTCCTTCTCCATACTCTTCTCTTCCCATCGCTCTGGTACAAGTTGATCTTGGTCTCATCTGTCCATAGGATCTTGTTCCAGAACTGTGAAGGCTTTGTTAGGTGTTGTTTGGCAAACTAATTTGGCCTTCCTGTTTTTGAGGCTCACCAATTGTTTACATCTTGTGGTGAACCCTCTGTATTCACTCTGATGAAGTCTTCTCTTGATTGTTGACTTTGACACACATACACCTACCTCCTGGAGAGTGTTCTTGATCTGGCCAACTTTTGTGAAGGGTGTTTTCTTCACCAGGGAAAGAATTCTTCATTCATACACCACAGTTGTTTTCCGTGGTCTCCCGGGTCTTTTGGTGTTGCTGAGCTCACTGGTGCGTTCCTTCTTTTTGAGAATGTTCCAAACAGTTGTTTTGGCCACGCCTAATGTTCTTGCTATCTCTCTGATGGGTTGGTTTTGTTTCTTCAGCCTAATGATGGCTTGCTTCACTGATAGTGAAGGCTCTTTGGATCTCCTCTTGAGAGTTGACAGCAACAGATTCCAAATGCAAATAGCTCACTTGAAATGAACTCTGGGCCTTTTATCTGCACATTGTAATTGGGGGTAATGAGGGAATATCACACACCTGGCCATGGAACAGCTGAGAAGCCAATTGTCCCATTACTTTTGGTCCCTTAACAAGTGGGAGCCACATCTGCAAACTGCTGTAAGTCCTACACTGTTCACCTGAGTTGGATGTACATACCCTCAAATTAAAGCTGACAGTCTGCAGTTAAAGCACATTGTGTTTGTTTCATTCCAACTCCATTGTGGTGGTGTATAGAGCCAAAGATGTTAGAATTGTGTTGATGTCCCAATATTTCTGGACCTGACTATATCTAAATGTGTATTAATGTATAAGGAACAATTATTCAAGTACAAATCATACAAGAACTGAAGTCATGCTTTGTGTTGCAGAAAACATTTAAATACACTTCTGGTTTCACCCAGCCCGCTCCCATCGCACATTGGAATTATTGACCATACTTTCAGCATATGTGCCATATACATGGTACAGTAGACGTGTGTGATTTGTTTCAGAACGAATCGCAATTCGTCCAAAATTTTGACTATTTGTATTTCAGAAGAATTTCCGAAATTACGAATCATTTGCAGATTCATCCGAAACGACAAAAATCAATATATAACGGATTGATTCAGTATAAAAAACAAACTTTTAATAACAATTAATCCTAATTCAACGCTAATTAAGCAGCATATGTGGAGTTATTTTCTTAAAGAAATGAGCCGAAAATTCTTCTGGCTTGCACAAGTCTATGGTATAGCAGTCAGTGGTGGCTGCTGAAGCTTGAACCTGGGAGGGCATCTGGACCCGCCCCTTTTGTTAGGCCCCATTCATTTTTTAGCTTTAAGCATACTCCCTTAAGCAACAGAAATTCACTTACAGATAGCAATGTTCGGGATGGGTGTTAGCGATCCTTAAAGTCATTCGAAGGGCATTCACAAAAGCCCGCACTGCAAAGAGAGATATACATTTAGTAGCTTACAAAACAAATAAAGTACTAATAACTATATGTAAGGATGTAACAATATTTTTCATCACACTCTAAAGACATTATCACAATGGAGTTCCACATAATCATTGCTGTGGAGCTGTGTGATACCCTCATACACACCGCACATTACTGTGAGTTTTATTGCTGCGGGGCTCTGTGATACACTCATACAAACCGCACAATACTGTGGAGCTCTGATACATATGGTATAGCAGTGTCTGATTGGGAGGCTGGGGGCTGTGTATACATGATACAGCAGTGTGTGACAGGGAGCAACACCATTGCAAGTGTATGTAAGTGCTGCAGGAAAAGCGTTTTGTTGACCCCCCTTTCCCAGACACAGAGTCACAGACACATACATAAACACAGACACAAAATACCAGACCAATACAAACATTCATAAATAGACACATAGCTAGGCCATCCTAGACATATATACTGAGGCAAATTCACAGATACCAAAACAATATATATATATATATATATAATACACGCCCAGAACCAAAAACACACCCTTATGCACAGAAACAAACATACATACACAGACATTTATGTACATATATATACACAGAGGCGAGTATTTTCCCGTGTATAAGACAATACTTTTGTCTAAAATAGTTAAGCCAGTAATTGGGGGGGGGGGGGGTCATCTTTTACACAAGAGTAACTGTATCAGATACCAGAAGTGGGTCTGTTCTGAGTGATACCATGCTTGGCTCACATTACCACGCTTGCTTTAATGGCTGCAGAGCGGAGTAACTGGCGTTACACTGGTGAACCGCGTAAGGTTCAAAGCTGCCGATACCTTCGCTCTGCACGCAGGCTTCCTCCAATCACGAACCTTGGGTACTAGATATCTGATGCTGAACAAACCAATTGCAACTCTGGAAGCATCCTGTTGGAGGGCTGTTGTGTAGGCATCGTGCAGATGTGACGATGTCGAAACACCGGTATTTTGAGCACTCTCCGTGAAAATGGCAGAAAATAAAAAAAAAAATTAAATATATTTTTTAATTTAATAAAAACGTCTTATTCTGCAAAATTTAAGCTAAAGGTGTTCTGTTTTATGTTTAAAATATTGATTTCTTCATGTTGGGTTAGAAAAGCAGGGGTCGTCTTATACACGGTATACACAGGTCACCAGTAAATACATACTGTACAAGCACAGGTTAATACACACAAAAACAGACACAGACCCATACACACATAAAAAAAAAAAGAGACACTCACACACAGTCAGGTCCAGAAATATTGGGACATTGACACAATTCACAATTGCAAGTGAAATGCATGCTCAATGGGATTCAGGTCAGGTGATTGACTTGGCCATTGCATAACATTCCACTTCTGTCCCTTCATAAACTCTTTGGTTGCTTTTGCAGTATGCTTTGAGTCATTGTCCATCTGCACTGTGAAGCGCCGTCCAATGAGTTCTGCAGCATTTGGCTGAATGTGAGCAGATAATATTGCCCCAAACACTTCAGAATTCATCCTGCTGCTTTTGTCAGCGTCACATCATCAATAAATACAAGAGAACCAGTTCCATTGGCAGCCATACATGCCCACGCCATGACACTACCACCACCATGCTTCACTGATGAGGTGGTATGCTTAGGATCATGAGCAGTTCCTTTCCTTCTCCATACTCTTCTCTTCCCATCACTCTGGTACAAGTTGATCTTGGTCTCATCTGTCCATAGGATCTTGTTCCAGAACTGTGAAGGCTTTGTTAGGTGTTGTTTGGCAAACTCTAATCTGGCCTTCCTGTTTTTGAGGCTCACCAATGGTTTACATCTTGTGGTGAACCCTCTGTATTCACTCTGGTGAAGTCTTCTCTTGATTGTTGACTTTGACACACATACACCTACCTCCTGGAGAGTCTTCTTGATCTGGCCAACTGTTGTGAAGGGTGTTTTCTTCACCAGGGAGAGAATGCTTCGGTCATCCACCACAGTTGTTTTCTGTGGTCTCCCTGATCTTTTGGTGTTGCTGAGCTCACCGGTGCGTTCCTTCGATTTTGTTTCTTCAGCCTAATGATGACTTGCTTCACTGATAGTGACAGCTCTTTGGATCTCATCTTGAGAGTTGACAGCAACAGATTCCAAATGCAAATAGCACACTTTAAATGAACTCTGGGCCTTTTATCTGCACATTGTAATTGGGGTAATGAGGGAATATCACACACCTGGCCATGGAACAGCTGAGAAGCCAATTGTCCCATTACCTTTGGTCCCTTAACAAGTGGGGGCACATCTGCAAACTACACCGTTCAGAGTTGGATGTACATACCCTCAAATTAAAGCTGACAGTCTGCAGTTAAAGCACATTGTGTTGGTTTCATTCCAACTCCATTGTGGTGGTGTATAGAGCCAAAGATGTTAGAATTGTGTCCATGTCCCACTATTTCTGGACCTGACTGTACATGAGAGGATGTGTTCTGCTTGTTGAATAGACTCTCCAATTTGATCTCAGCACTTTAAAGCCTTTTCCGCTTTCCACATATTAAAAGGATTCTACATTTTGGCCTATATTAAAGTTGGTGCTAACTTAACCAGAGCTGTTGTAAACTTTACCCCATAGGCTATAATGGCTCTGGGAAGTTAACAACAGCTCGGGTTAAGTTAGCACCAACTTTGTAATACTGCTCTTTGTCTCTAGAGAGGTCCAAAATGTCGCCAAAATGTAATTGGACACTGAAAATTCAGCATACGGTGACATTCCGTGGCCATTCAGAGAGCAGGCAGTTCGCCAAATTATGGTGAATTGCTTGCACGTATGGTGCTGTTCGACGGCAGTGAAATCCCCCATAGAGAAGCAATGGTTAATCTATTCACAGACACCGAACAGCAGAGAAATGCCCTGCCATTTGGTGTTTTCATGCAACAGGTTTATTCAGGCGAATTCCATAGGCTTCAAATGTTAAAAATATTCCCGTTTTAATTTCAATATCTAATAAACCGTTTATTATTTTATTCTGCAGTAAAGAGTCTCTTATAGATTTTTTAGGATCTTTTCAGCTGAAAAAATATTCTGTTCTTTTAAATCGTTTTTTTTTTTTCTATAAGACCTTTTTATTATCATTCATAGGATCTTAGGTGTAAATTTCAGGCATTTTCGTTCAGTAGGTTTTTTTTGCAAACAGCGTTTCAATTTTGAAATTTCAGGGGACCTTGTGGGTTGTACTTGAATACACCGCAGAGTTGGCAAACTAGAATTGCCGAATAGCCCCGAAGTGTGGGGAATGAAAGGGCACCAAAATGTCGGCGACATTTCGGTGCCCTCTGAATAACCCCTAGTGTCTACCATCCACACATATGCCTCTTCTAAATAAAAAAAAATTAAAAGTCTGTAAATTTCTTACCAATCCGACGCACCCAACGCCATTTTTTAGATTTTTGTTGTACAGGTTTCATTTTCCTTGTTCTTCTCAGTCCTTTATCTTCTGAGTCTCTGTGTCTCCTCCAATCTCCCTCCTAATATATAGCAATATGCAAAGTGGATGGTGTGGTGGGGGCCGCTCCTACCCGCCCCACCTTTACAATCTCCTTCCTCAATGTCTGTCAATAACATATAGCTATTAGGGATAGTGCGGCACATTTTATTAGGTCATAAACATTTTCAGTGCTGCAACTTTCAAACTGTTCCATGACTGCCTAAATGCCCCACCAAATTATACCACCACCACCCAAGCCCCAAACACGCCATTAACACATGACACGTTAAACATGCCCCCTGAGTTACGAAAAACAGTGAGGTGCCAGATATGTCGGAAATTACATGCAGCTGCTCATCTACGTGACCCTCATTAAATAACCAACATTTAGCCGGCGTGCCCACAATATCACCTGTGGACAACTCCTTGTAAGGCCCTGCAGGCCGGCAAAGAGTCATAAGCAGTAACCACAAACCTCCATCCTGCACATCAAACCACATATCCTGACGGGAAGCCATCTTTTGCCTAAAACTCTGATCATAATTAATCCAGCACTGCCCCCCCCCAAATACTTTGTATGCACCCCATATTAAATCCAAGTACGGAAATCTCTGCATAGCCATAGCTGGATAACGCTCACAAAGCACAGAAGAATAAACTAGGGCTGAAACAACTAATCGATGATTAAATTAGTTGTCAACTGTTTCCATTATCGATTAATCGGTGTCGATTAATCGTCCTGTGTGCAGCACACACTGTTTAGAGTCAGACCGAGTTAAACGTAAATAACATCAGCGTCGGAGCTGATTGGAGAAGACTCGTCGCTGCTTTACTAGGTTTGATTTAGTTCTAGGGTTATGTCAGACACAACCAGTGTCACGTGTAGTGCCACAGGTCGAGGTTGCAAGCCCAGGATGCAAGTGATACACAGGAAATACTTGAGATGTTGCAAATCAAATGGGGATTTATTAAAAGAAAACAATAAACATGGAGAAGCAATACTGGAAAGTCTCTGGTTGGGGAGTGCAGAAGGGAAGTCTTGGGACAGGTGTAATAAAAGGGGTCTCGAGGCACAATACCAGTAGGGATGATCCAGAATGCAGAGTCCAGGGGGAAAGCCAGGGGTTCGGTACACGGATATCAGAACAGCTATGGAGCTTCTGGACAGGCTTGATGTCAGACTGGGAGTGTTGGCACTTTGCAAGCAAAATGCAGAAGCATCCTGGGACAGGCGTGCCTCTGCTAAATAGTCACTGCAGGTCCTCATTAGGTGCACCTGCTGATCCTGCAAGTGTGAGTCTCTGGAAGCAAATTCCAGCAAGACAGGGCTTGAAGGGTGCTGCCTGGGGAAATCAGGATGGTGCAGCACCAGATCTGCCTTTCTTCTGCCGGCGGCAGCGTGGCACGTGACAACCAGTTTGATTTTATTCCGTTTACAGCAGTAGAAGAACTATAACACAAACAATAGGATACTGCCACTGGGTGAAGGAGCTGTATGCATGGGTTTAATCCTTATTTGAAGCTTGAGTCCTGTGCCACCACCCCACTCTCCCTGCCACACTCTTTGGTCAGGGAGCTGCCATTCCCTCCCTTTGGTCTGGTCCCTTTCCCCAAACTCACTCCCGGTCTTTTATCCATTCCCACTCCCTCTCACACTCAGGTCAGTCACTTGAGCAAAGTCACTCCCTTCCACCTCCAGTCCCTCCTCCCACTCAGTTTGTTCATGAAATTATTAATAAAGGGACACTCTACGCACCCTGACCACTTTAGCTTATTAACCCCGATTTCATGCTGACATTATCATCTATGACCAAGTGCTTGTAGCCGCGTTCATTTGAGAAAGCAAACATGGGCTTAAGCTGCGCGTGCAGCATCAACCCCTCCTTCTGACCAAGCGCTCGCAGCATCAACCCATCACTGTGACCACTCGCAGCATCGACCCATCCCTCCGACCAAGCGCTTGCAGCATCAACCCCTCCCTCTGACCAAGCACTCGCAGCATCAACCCATCCCTCTGACCAAGCACTCGCAGCATCAACCCCTCCCTCTGACCAAGCACTCGCAGCATCAACCCATCCCTCTGACCAAGAACTCGCATCAACCCATCCCTCCGACCAAGCGCTCGCAGCATCAACCCATCCCTCCGACCAAGCGCTCGCAGCATCAACCCATCCCTCCGACCAAGCACTCGCAGCATCAACCCATCCCTCTGACCAAGCACTCGCAGCATCAACCCATCCCTCTGACCAAGCGCTCGCAGCATCAACCCATCCCTCTGACCAAGCGCTCGCAGCATCAACCCATCCCTCTGACCAAGCGCTCGCAGCATCAACCCATCCCTCTGACCAAGCACTCGCAGCATCAACCATCCCTCTGACCAAGCACTCGCAGCATCAACCCATCCCTCTGACCAAGCACTCGCAGCATCAACCCATCCCTCTGACCAAGCACTCGCAGCATCAACCCATCCCTCTGATCAAGCACTCGCAGCATCAACCCATCCCTCTGACCAAGCGCTCGCAGCATCAACCCATCCCTCTGATCAAGCACTCGCAGCATCAACCCATTCCTTCTGACCAAGCATTCGCAGCATCAACCCATCCCTCTGACCAAGCCCTTGCAGCATCAACCCATCACTGTGACCAAGCACTTGCATACCTTGTGCATGAAAAGTACGCAAGATATGCAATTTGCGTATGTACGTACACTACGCAAATTGCTTATGAAGAGAGGGGGAGGGGTTGTGGTTATTTTTTTTTTACTAAAAGGAATTTTATGTAAAAAAAATAAATTTGTATAAATTTTTTTTATCTGATGAATCTATTAATCGAAATAATAAATCGGCCAACTAATTTGATCGGACCCAGTGTTTGGCTTCAGGATATTGTCATGGGGTCCCAGGCAGATGCCAAGGAGCGCCCTTGGTACTGAGTGCTATTAAGACCTTTAGGCATGTTTGTTGCTTGCATGATGCATAACCCAGAATACACAGTATGCAGGAACAGAACCAGAGCAAGAGATGACAGTACAGAATACAAACACAAGAGGGGACCCTGTACTGGGTAAGATTTCTGTACTAATACAGATTACAGGGTTCTGGGTAAACAATACAATACACAACAGAAGTTTGCGATAAATCACAAGAATCATCAGGGAATAGCCAGGACTTAAACGCCAGAGAGGATGTCAGCCAGAAACCGGGGATCAGGAGCCAGAAGAGCAGGTCACACAAGCCGAGGTCATACACAGAATATCAGAACCAATAACACAGATACAAGCATGCAGTAAGGAAAACCTATCCTGAAGCAAGGATCTGATCCACTGCTGGCCATATATATAGGGCAGGGCTGGTCATGTGACCACAGACTATCAGCCACAGGGGAGATGCTCTGCAGAGGCTATCCCAAAAACCCACAAGAGCTGCTGAGCGTCGCTCTCACCACCAGGGGGCCGGGCTGTGATGTGGAAACGTGACACCCGGACTACAACATTAATACCTGCAGGAGCAGATTTTCTTGCTTAATGACTCCATATAAGCATCAAGAATTAAACATAGCCTACAATATGTTAATAAAGTAAAGAAATAAAGTTTACTGGAATTGAACGTGCACAATATTGACACCCCCAGGAATACCACTCCCACACCTATCACTTCAACAGCAACAAATTAAGTAAGGGGGTGGTATACAATATAAAGGATGTGAATGCGCTGTTAACACACAGTGTACACCACTATAAAATATATTTTTCAGAAACAGGTTTCTCATACGCCAGGTACATGGAGCAGAAAAAAAGGGCAAAGGTCAAAATGCACCAGTTTGTACCGCAATTAATAGCATTCACACTATTTGGAGCTCACTCACATGACTGAGCAACAGGTTTGCTCTATCATATGAGGAGGACCCAATCTCTCCACTACTGTCTCAGACCTTCACGGTGGGAGAACTACAGCCAACCAGTAATCTCAGGGAAAAAGAAAAAAGCAAAACATGTCATAGTGTACCACTTTTATGAACAAATAAAGACGTTAAAAAACTGCTTACAATAAAAGATGGTGGGTCTGAAAAACAACATAATAGAAAACCCACACATATGTTCAAACACAAGATCCTCAGTCCATAAAGCAGGTACTAGTGTCCCCACATAATTCCTGTTTATTGGTGGTCTTCATCTTTGGTAAAGTTCAGCACCTTCCGATACAGAAGTGGACTTGTGAAGTGGAAGAAGTCAGCTGACACGTTTTGCCTAATTACTGGGCTTTCTCAAAGCCTTTGTGACAATCTGGTCGGCTAACCAGATGGGTTAGCCTCGTCACTTTGGCTCCCTCACTTCTGGGATAGCTCTGTGTAACATTATAGCCCCACTCACCCAATGAACAGACACGACTAGCATCGGGCGAAAAGCTCAACAGATCTATTGCAGAACAGGCAGGGCGTTTATACCCTACACTATCAGATAAGAGCATAGTCCAATTAAGTTAACTAGAACAATGCCCACCCCAGACAGCTGAAAAATTTAGCACTGTGGCTACTACAGAGGCGTACTTAGGTATAGCAGCACCTATGGCAAGTACTGCAATTCCTTACATTAAAAAAAAAAAAAATACTTTTCTTAAATAAATAAAGCCAAAATCTTTTTATTATTATAATTAGATTCCTTTTCATAAAATGGTAAGCAAATTCCTTCAATCCAAGTTATTTGGAGATTTACCTTCAATATAGGTTTGATTTACTAAACAAGAACCTTTATTCTCTAATGGATCAACCAACCTTTAATGATTAATCTGTAGTTACAGATTCCTCATAGCAAACCATCATTTATGAGTCGTAAGAAAATGTTTATGTCAGGCACTTTTACAAGCAGTAATATAATTTACATTTACTTTCTCTTTCCAGAAATAATGGACACAAACGATAAGAGAATGGCAGATCTTTGGAGCAAAATGTTACCATTGTGGCATGAGAATTAAGTATCTTTTACGGATTTCCTGAAGGCACTTTGCTATGCATGCTATATTGGGGTGCCAGACAAAATCCCTACAACCAGGTAGCCCAATGCCAACATCCCGACGGCAAGATTCACTGAGCCTAACTCACTAAGCCCACACCTAACCATAGGCGTCTCTACAGGGGGCAAGGGGGGCAATTGTCCCCCCTAGGTTATTCCTTGCCCCCCCACCAAAAATCAGCATCCAGCTTCCCACACTTTTCGGACCATGGTATCTCCGTTCCTGTGCATCGTATATTCTGTCATTGGACAGGGCAGATTCTGGCCTTTCCAATGATACCCAACATGACCATATTCAGTTTAAAGTAAAGATCATAAAACATTAAATAAAAACGTGCACTTAAAAACGTAAACATTTTTACAGGGTTGAAATGGCTCAGCAATGAAGTGGTTAATGTTCAGACCATGCATTACATTGTGTATTACGTTAGTTTTTGCCTTGGTTTTAGTTGAATATTAAGGGTTAATGGGTAGGCTTCATCCCTCACAGTATAGATTTTATTTTTTCCTTGATTAATGGCATTTTAGGGGTTAATGGGTTGCTACATTCCTCACAGTGTATTCATTTCATATTTTCCCTTGATCAGTTGCATATTAGGGGTTAAGGGGTAGCTAAATGCCACATTGTTTATTATTTTTTTCTGGGTTTATGCCATTTTTAGGGGTTATTATGGAAGTTAAAATCCAAAAGGTCTAATCATCTTTAGATCATCTGCTTTTAGTCATAGTTCGGGGGAATTTATTTTGCCGAAAATAAGGTGAATTTCCTATTTAGCGAATGGTCACTGTAATTTGCTAAAAGTGGAGTCGCTGAAGCAGCAATCAGACATTCAGTGAAAATTGCCGAATTGCGACAAATAAAATATTGAATTTAATTATTCTTATTTAGGGCACTATTACCTGGTGTGAGCTAACCCTAGCGTTCGCATGGTTTTGCGTTAGCGCCAGGTTAATGGAGTCTAGCGCCTGACCAACAGATTGTTTGCTTCCGCTACAAACAGGGAAAAATCACTTAGCGCGCCACTATTAGTGATTTGTACGGCGAGCTTACTGTACTTTCTGCATCCTTTACTTAACATGGGGAGCGCTAGAGATCTCTAGCGCTTTTGTAGCTAACAGATCAATTGGTGCCAGCGCTAACTTTTTGAGGGGTGCTAATTGCAACATTTTACCTACTGCTCAATCATGGTGCTAACTCCAAAAAATCCCCAGAAAAAACAGGTCCTCCCCCAAAATTAACAGGCAATTAACAGGCAATTGAAAGGAATGCAGCGCAGGTGTTCTCTTGGCCCCATACACCATAGTAATGGATCTGGTCAGCAATGTCGTTGCTGTTGCAGTAGGCTCTATTATAAATGTATCCTTTATCCACATATATCCGAATTCTAATATATTGCCTAATTTTAAACATTTTATGCTGTAGTAGTATGGAAGCGGTTGATTATTAGGGTGACTGTGTGGACCATGTTTAAAGGGACACATGAATAAGTCTTGCCCTGAAACATGTATTTATATGCTGCAGCAGGGAAATTTTGTGTCGCTCAACTGGCCTTCATTTTGGATCTATTAAATGCAGTGTAATGATTCTAAATGCTGCTGGGTGGCATTTATCATGCAATGCCCATAAGCCTTAATATATGTGTGCATCAAAACATGGATGATACGACCACCGTGTAGGATTTTAATAATGCAGGGGTGAGAGGTTATTCACTGGATGTGTTCATATTCGAGCTTGTGAGGGCGGGGGATAGGTATGGCCCGGCACTCTGCACTGGAAAAAAGACAGTTCTATCCTGTACACAACCGCATTAGTTTCCCTAGCGTGCGCTAAACGACCTTGTTCATGGACTACCATGGACAAAGTGATCTGTTAGCAGGTCGTCAGGCACTATGTTTTAGCAACTCGCTCTAAATTTTTCCTTTAGTGATGGTGTTTTAGCTCACACCAGGTGATAGGGCCCTTACATTTATTCAGTGGTATGATTTAATGGTGAAAATTATTAGTGCCCCCCCAGTTATGACTGCAATATCCTATGTGCCCCCCATAAATATTGTTCCTAGAGTCGCCACTCGCCACTGCACCTAACTCACTAAGCCTAACCCTAACTCCGAGGGTTAGGGTGTTAGGATTAGGGTTAGCCGTTGGGATTTTGGATGTATGGAACTTGGTCGTCAGGGAGTTGTCTGTGTAGGGAACTTGGTATGCACTTGTTCTCTCTGGAAGTTGGCTGTTGGCATTAGGGAACCTGGTTGTAGGAAATTGTAGATTAGAGTAACAACGGGCCACATTACAATCTATGTGCTAACATTAATGCTCACCTGCGTGAGCATTAAAGTTAGCCGCGGTGCCTACCGCATATTAAGTAACCCGTTAGCATTTGGTACCTTGCGCTTTTCAGCGCGAGGTTACTGTACTTTGCACTTCCTATCCTTAACATGGGGAGCGCAAAGTGTTAATCAGCGCCGGATTACAAAGTCCTAACACTGATTAACGTCTGGCTCTGGTCAGCGGAAAGTTAACCAGAGCCAGGACTTGGTGTTAACGGATTCAGCTTCTGCAGAATAATCTGTTAATATAAAAAAAAAAAATTAAATAGTAATAAAATAATAACCGGGGGTGGTAGTGTGAAAAGTGCGGGTACAACTTTTTCTCCCTACCACCCCCCGTTTTAACACGGGGTTTGTAATGTGGCCCTACGTGTCTTCCATGGTCAAAGGGGGTAACCCAAAATCAATACTGAATGCCAGTGGCGTAACTAGAAACCTGAGGGCCCCGGTGAAAGAATCCATGAAGGCTCCCCCTCACCCTCCCAAAAAAAATCTACATTTTGACTTTTTTCCCCTGCAATATACAAAAAAGATAGTATTGCCCTCAGCTCACTTGGATATATATATTTGCCCCAGCTCACATGGATATATATTTCCCCCAGCTCACATGGATATATATTGCCCCCCAGCTCATGGATATATATTGCCCCCAACTCTCATGGGTATATATTGCCCCCAGCTCACATGGATATATTTGACCCAGCTCACATGGATATATTTGACCCAGCTCTCATGTGTATATATTGCCCCCAGCTCACATGGATATATTTGCCCCCAGCTCTCACCTCTGCGGCCGTTCTTCGTACGAGCGAGTGGCCGCCAGCATGCAGCTTGGCCACTCGCGGGGAACCACCTGACCAGCACAGCCGCGTTCTCGCAAGAGAATCTTGTGTGTTGGTCAGGTGGTTCCTATCCCACGCGAGCTGCCAAGCTTCAAGCCAGCGGCCACTCAGGGAGAGGAATGGCCGGCGGCGCTGCTCCCAGATTCTGGCGCTGATTGCCGGAATCTGGCGGCTGCCTGGGCCCCCCCCTCCAGTGGCAGAATGCCAGGGCCTGGTCGCAAGTGGACCCTGGTACTTCCGCCACTGCTGTATGCAAGGGAAGAAAAAAGTGTTGCTACAGACACAGGGTCTGCTGGATTAAAACGTAACTTTTACTATTCAAAAAATAAAAACATGTGAGTCACCAAACATGGATTAACCCCTTCGCTGCTTAGCCATTTCACGTCTGTGTGCTGAGCTCATTTTACCGCTTTTGCTCATCATGTTTAAAAGCGATTTGAAGTCACATTTTATTATACAGTATGACCCAGACATCGACATATATATATATATATATCGTTCTTTCCGGCAGACTCCGCAGATTCATAATATATCATTATTATGCGTATATGTCATGTCCTGCCTGAATATTATAACAGAAAATGCAATAAAATGTGAATTTTTAATCATCTACAGAGTCTAAAGTGTTTTTTTTCCCACATTTTATCATCCGCGCCTTTGCGGTTATATTTTCTATGGGTTGCGCTTGCTAAAAAAAAGTTAGAAATGGGGACTCGTTGCATTTTTTTGGGGGGGGAATTACGTGGTTTTTAGCAAATGCACCCCATAGAAAAAAAATCATTAGTGCAGCATCATTGTTCACATTATAATTGAAATGGGAACGATAGTGTTTTTGTGTGTTATTTTTATTAATGCAGCAATGTTTTATTTATATATTTTTTTTTTTTACTTTGAACATGGTCATGTTAGGTACCATGCTCCGGCCTTTCGAATGATACTCTCCATGGCCCCCTAGCTTCCACCGTTCTGGAGATGTGGGTTCAAAGAACCCCCCCATCTCCAACAGGGGATTTCCTTGGGAAATCCCCAGGCAGCTAGGGGTTCCCTGGCTAACTGATGTCATCGCGCTATGTGCGATGATGTCTAGTAGCGAGGGGGGACCCGGAGGTGGAGCCGCCATCCAAGATCTGGTGCCGAATAGTGATCCGGCACTCAAGAGGACAGACACTGCCCTTCAAAGCGGTGCCCTCCCTTTCAGGCGATCTCGCGGCATTGACGGGGACGGGGGGGGTCACCTGAAAAATGCCATAATTGCGCATGGCGCGATGACGTCATTGATGTTGGGAGGAGTTTAAATTTGGCATCTGACTATCCTGAAGTCAGAATGCTGTGGGATCCCGGAGAGAGAGGGGAGTATCTCTCCCAGGGCTCTCGATTGCGGGTGATGATTGGGGAACGTCCCCTGCATATAGCGGGTTTCAATGAGGACGTTCCCCACATGTCACCTGCAGTGAAAGGGTTAAATAAAACAGATACTATGCTCTGGGATCCTTGATGTGGTCCCATCCAGTTAGTCCCTAATATAAACATACTTGAATGGACAGGAATAAACGCTCTTCCCTTATAATGGACTAGGTGGTAAGCCTGCCCAGAGGGCAGTCTATTGATAAGTGTGGTGCGCATGAATGTTGGTGGAAAACACAGCAGCGTCAAGAAAAGTTAAATATTTTTAGTGACTATTTTGAATAAATTTCTTTGAATACAACATTTTTACTGAAGCATGCATCAGTCCCTGGTAATAAGTAGCCTTGTTCACGTCCATCGATGACTTTGATTTTAACGTCCGCAGAGCTCTTGACTCGAGAGAATGAAACATATAGTTGTCCAAGGCTGAAGACGGGTTCTGGTAAATAGATGCCAACTCTGTCCAAGGTTTGTCATTGGGATTTGTTAATAGTCATTGCAAATGCCAATTTAACAGGAAATTGTCGCCTTCTTAAAACAAATGGAAGTTCGGTGTTATTTGGGGCTAAATCTATTCTAGGAATGAAAACGGTTTTTCGTTCTGAGGTAGGTGTCAATACTTGAGCAATGATCAAATTTTGTCGCATAGCTGTCACAATCAGTCTTGTTCCATTACACAGGCCTCTCTTTGTATTCAGGTTACGCAGGAGCATAATAATACAGGCAATTTTGAGTTTCAGTTTATGAACTGGCATCCCAGAAGGAGCAAATTCATTTAAGAACTCAATGGGGTAATTATCCCTGTCTTCCTGGGATTCATCATCAATAGAATCAGTGCTTAAATAAGTTTAGCTCTCACCTTCTAACAAACTGAGCACTTCATTGATGTTGTCCACATCAATTTTTGGGGCATAAAATTGCGGTTTTCTCAAACGTTGAAATATCGTCAGGGTGTAAATGGTCACCATAAATTTCCTTAGCAATGGAGTTTTTGCAGATCATTTTGGATGGTATCTGAAAAATATCTTGATGGAAGCCATGTTCGTTTGTGAGTTTTCCATCGCCAAGTTTTATTAGCCAAGAGCTGAACTCTGGATCCACAGATCTTACATTTGTTTGCAGCTTTATGATCTTAAATTTATCCCATAGTGTATTGAATTTAATGCTGGATTCAACAATAGCTGATCGACTGCCATGTGCCGCAACAGGTAGAGTTTGTCGGAAATCGCCTCCGAGGATAATTGTTTTACCGCCAAAAGGTTTGTTGTTTTTCATGAGCTCTTGCAGTAGTTTGTCGACGCATCTGAGAGCATCACTTGGAGCCATGGTTGATTCATCCCAAATTATAATTGTTTTTCTAAGGATTGTGGCATCATTAGATGTTTGCCTCATGGAAGATGAAGTGTCCAACAAAGGAACAGGCAGTTTAAATTGTGAGTGATATGTGCGTCCACCCTCTAGCAAATTAGCAGCAATTCCAGTAGAAGCAACAGCTAATGCTATCTCTTTGTTTCCTCTAAATGAATGCAATAAAGTTTGGTATAGGTATATTTTTCCACTACCTCCAGGACCATCGAGAAAGTAACACCTTTGGGGTAATTTATCGTTTTGGGTGGCAGAAAGAATGTCTTCAAAAGTTTCTCTTTGTAGATGATTTAAAGCCGCCTGCATTTGTAGTCCTATGTGACTTTCAAAAACTGCATCATGGATGTCTGGTGTTTTGGTGGTTGAATAGTTGGTTGGAGTTGTTAAACCGAAATCCTGACATTTTTTCCCCGTTAACAATTAAAATGTCTTGAATGTCTAATAGTGCATTATTGAGACATGATTGGCAGTCTGGTGTGTGGCCAGGGTGTCTTGATAAGTCTTCAATGAGTTGTTGTTTATATTTTTCAAATAGGTCTTTTGCATTTGGTGGAGATGCTAGAGCACAAATGTTGGCAAAAAGCTCTCGAAGCAGTTGAGGCATCATCTCACTTGAAGCTTCGTGAAGAGTCAAGTCCCATAATTCTTCATCCTGAAAAAGACTGAGTTTTTGAGCAGCTTCTTTGAATGTTGGAAATTGCACACCACCAAATGTTCGGATATGTTCAAATGAAGTGACTCCTGTAACATGGAGTAAACGTGATCAAGCAAAATCTCTCCACATCCGAATTTATGTTAACAGAGTACATTCGACCAATAGTGTTATTTTCTCGATGTCTCAATCTTCTTGCCCATTTGGTATTTTTCCTTTGAAAGACAAAATGTTGGGGAATATCAGTATACAGGAATTCACGTGCAGCCACATCTTCTCTGTTTAAGGTAAACCAAGCTGTCAAAGTTGTGTCTCTTGATTGGGTTCTTTCTATAGCATTCCTGATGTTATCTTCATTAAAGTATACCGACTGTTCGCCAGGAAGATGGATTTGTAATTGCACGTTGGTATGTGTTTGATATTGCATTTTGAAACCAAGAAGGCGCCATGCTGCTTCTGGAGCTGTCACATATCTGGAATCCATGAAGGAGGTGATCTCGTCATGATGGAGCATTGCATGTTCTTTGATGGCAATATTTGCTCAGTCATGTCCTTTATAGATGTATTTGAATAAGTACTTTACACTTTTTATGGAAGCGCAGCTCTCAACATTTATATGGCAGTTGTATTTTAAAGCTACTAATGGGTTGTACGGCACAACCCAAGAGTTATTGATTATTTTTACATTTACTTCAAGTGAAGCAGCTGTTTGTGTTCTCCGGTACAGTGGATAGCCGTCTATGTTTGGCAAAGTATGTTCTTGGTATGGTTTTGAGAAGTTTTTTGAGCAAACACCATCTACCATACATGGGGATGTTATGAGTCCCACATGGTCCATGTATCATGTGTTTGATGACTATTGCATGTAATCGGGGTTGTGCGTAAATGTCGGGTATATCAACAGCGTCAGCATCTTTAAGCTTATCTTGAGATGATAATATGATTAAAATATGTGCATGAGGTAATCCACGTTTTTGAAACTCTATTACATGAATTTTAGCGACAGGTTTACCTAACACATGTCTCTTTGTGATGTCATGGAGTAGTTCTTTTAGCTTTAAGTTGAAAACTTCGGTATACCACTGCTTGACCTTCTGTAATATTGTCTAAAATTTCGGGCCATTTTGGGTTGCATGTCATTGTTATGAACAAGTCAGGCTTCCCATATTTTCGCACAATAGCCATGGCATCTTGGTAGTTTTGCAGCATGTTTCTGGGACTACCCTGGAATGTTGATGGAAGTATTACTGCATTTCCTGGTATCAAGCCCTGTTCTTCGGCAGCGTTTTGTAGATGATCCATGAGACCTGTGTATTTTTCAACTCGTAATTTGGACTGATTTTGTCGTACATAGTTTAGACGGTTACCTTCGGTCTTAACATATGCGTCTACAAAGTACTGTTGAGTTAATTTGCCTGCATTTAAAAATGGGTTGAAATCATGTCGGATGGAAAGCATGTAGCCATAAAATTGCATTTGAGTGACCCTTTCTCTTGGCTTAGCAGAGGAATGATTGTGTATGGTTTTTACAGTAGTAGGGGTGTAGTTAAGTTTAATGTGAGGTGACCAACTTTGGTCCCCAAATGGAAATATAAGTGGATAGAGCATTGGCTCGAAGTTTGGATCTAAAATGCTTCTCCTTTCTGTTTTTCTTTCGGTGTTTTGAGTTCGGCAATGAATGATAAGATCTTTCGAGAGGAGGTTCTCCATCATCATTTTGAAAAATAATAGCTACTTCATTACTGCGAGGTGCATTGTATCTGCGTTGATCGTCCGTGCGATCTTGTACTATTGCCATGGTGACAGTTGGTGGTATAGTGCCATTTTGTATAGCCTCTTGTTCATCTTACAGGCTTCTGCAAAGGGATTGTTTTTATCCATTAAAGAACTTAGTTCAGGGTTGCATTTGAATTTTCATTAATCATGAGGTGTTGTTTAGCGCCTCGTCGGGATCAAGGATATATAGTTGTGCAAACTTTCGGTTATCCTCATTGTGCAGATGAAGAGATGCAGTTCGGTGGTAAATCTGGCCATTAATTCTAAAGCAGTAAGGTCCATAACCAGGAGGAGGAGTAATGTTTGCCCCCATGGAAGCAAATGCTAATGAGATATTGATGGATCGAATGTTTTGTTTGAAATTTTTGGAATGCTTATGAGCACCTGTCATTAGACTTTCTATCAAAGGAGCAACTTTAATGGGCTCCATGTAGACTTTTCCTTTGCCGCAGCATTGATTGTATAGTCTGATGGCTGCTGTGTATTAAAATGTAGGGCATTGCAGTTGGTGCACAGAACATCGAGTTTTCCACAATAATGTTGTTGCATTTGTTGTTCACTTTCTTCATTGTTAATTTGTTCTTTTATTTTTTGTTGTGCTCGTTGCATCTTGTGTGCTAAAGTGTTTTTCATCCATGTTTGCTCTTTCTTTTTTGTATTTATTGTTTCCTGAATTTTATTTTTTTGGCATCTGGCATGTCGTGTGTGCTACTTTCTGTGTCATTTCGTCTCCTTTTACCGACAGATGCTAATGGTAAATCCATATTTTTTATGTGTGATTCTCTCCGGGTATTGTGATTTTTTTCCGACTCTCTGTGATGGGCTCAGAGCAATAAATAATTGTTTTTTTATTTTTTAGATTTTTTTTTCTCTGTGTGATTTCTTTTTTTTTTGTATTTATTATAATTTTTTTAATGTTAAATCAGGTGCGATGTTGGACAGTGTGTTTTTTTTTTGTTGTGCGATTCTCTCCGGGGCTTGTGGTTTTTCGGACGCTCTGTGGTGGGCTCAGACATTCTGCGCCGTTAGCCGCCACTGCCAGCTACGCGATTCGCGAGCCACCACTGCCAGGCTACACAAGCCAAACAATGAGGAACACTGGTTTAGAACATAGAAATTAATAAGACAGTACATTTATGAACCAAACATGTCTCAAACACTTGAAATTGAGCAACTGTTTATCTTTGTGGAATTAAAGCTGGGCGTCTTCCACATTCGTTTCACCAACAAGAACTTTTACTCTCTAACAGATCGAACGCGGCAACTATTATGAATTTTTAATTGCTGCTTCCTCATAACAAACCATCATTTATGAGTCGAAAGAATACGTTTTTCCCTGAGGGACTTTGCCAGCAATAAAATACTATTTATTTACTTTCCCTTCCCAGAAATAAGTCATGAATGACACGGAGGGTGAATGAAAGCCAGGACATTGGAACAGAATGTTACCGGTTGTGGCATGAGAATTAATAGGACACTCTAAAAATATGTAGTGGGTCAGGATGTGTCAAATGCCCTCTTCTCCCCACCCTCCCTGCTGGCCTGACCTGATGTAATCGCTGGGTGATGTGGAGCAGTTTCCTCCATCCACTCACTGTCAGCAGCAGCCAGGATTTGTGATTTTCCCTGCTGACCAGATTGTATGTGACATCACTAGTTACCAGAGAGCAACTGACATCACCCTCTGAGACCAATCGCTGTAGCGAGCGTTCTCAGAGAGGCAGCCGATGGATTGGTTCAGTGTATGCGCACGTGGCTCTGATCCTTCATTCTGCGCAGTTGCTAATGGAACTTGCATCACTGGCGACTGGATACATACCCAAACTCTGGAAGACTGCGAGAGTGGTACCTATCCATAAAAGTGGAGACAGTACTTTATTATCCAACTACCGTCCAATATCACTGCTCCCTGTAATGTCAAAAATTCTGGAAAAATGTGTCTACACTCAATTACGCGATTACTATCAGCATCGGAACTATTTAACCCCAGATCAATCAACCACAACCGCCCTTTTAAAAGTTTCCAATGATATCCAAGCTGGGATGGAACAAGGAAACCTAACTGGAGCATCTTCCTTGATTTTGCCAAAGCCTTTGACACAGTAGACCATGGCATCCTATTGCAAAAACTTAAACTCGGTATTGGTGATCGCACGTTAACCTGGTTTCAAATCATATGTGTCTGATCGGTCACAATATGTGTCCATTTCTGGTAGCTCCTCCCCCTCCATCACGATGGGTTTACCCCAAGGCTCGATACTCGGCCCCCTGCTATTCACAATATTCATAAATGATCTGCCCAATGTCTGCAAAGCCTCAACTGTACACATGTACGCAGATGACACCGTAATCTATACCAGCAAACCAAATCTCCCGCAGCTGGAGGCCGTGCTGCAAGAACAATTCACAGGGGTAGAAAAGTGGATCAAAGATAAACTTTTTCTAAATACTGACAAAACTGTAACGATGCTCTTTGGAACAGCACCTAAATTGCAAACACCCCATCTAGGTGTGTGGACAAAATCAAATGCACGCTGACCACAGTCACCTCAAATATCTAGGTATGTGGTTGGACCCAAATCTATCTTTTAGCCCCCACATCGAAAAACTCATCTAAACTCTACCCCAAACTAGGCGCCCTGTACAGAAACAAATCCTGCCTGAGCCCCGCGGTAAGAAAGCAGATTGTACAACAAATGCTTATGACGGCTATTGATTACAGAGATCTAGTGTATGCAGCCGCCCCGCAAACACACCTTCAGAAACTTACTACATTGTATAACTCATTCTGCCGCTTTATGCTACAATGTAACTACATGACCCACCATTGTGACATGTTAAAAGAACTAAATTGGCCATCGCTGGAATCCAGATGCATCTTCACCTTTCCAACCTGGTGTTTAAGAGCTTTTCTGGGAAGCTGCCACCCTACCTGAATAGACTGCTTCCCTCATCCTATAACCTCCGATCCAGGACCAGCACCTTACTTGCAATACCACAATACAAAAAGGGTCTTGATCCTCATTTTCCTACAGAGCACCACAATTATGGAATAACCTCCCAGACGCCATCAAATCTTCCCCCAGTCTAAAGTCCCTTAAGAGTCCCCTATTCATACCTCAATACGGAATGCACCTGTAAACATGTAACATAATGACTTTATTTCCTACATATTTATTTTCTGTTAATCTGTATATTTGTTTTGTGTTAATTTCTTGCATTTTACTACTTTGTATTTCTGTAACCATGTTCAACCCAGTACATACTTGAAAACGAGAGAAATCTCAACGTATCCTCCCTGGTAAAATACTTTATAAATAAATGTAAAGTGCGCAAGGTCCTGAGTGATTTGCAATTCCCAGATCCAAACCTATGCAAATTGTGGTGCTGCACGAATTGATTAGAGATGTGCAATTTGTTTCATTCCGAATCCAAATTCGGATGAAAATCATTTTTGTATATCGGGAGCAAAGAAAAAAAAAAAAAACTCCTAGTTATTACTTTTAAAATAAATTATAAAACCTAAGAAGAATAAACAACCAACCTGAAAAATGGCAAAAAAAATCCTAAAAGATAAATAAACTAAATGGCTTATTGCTGCAAGTGAAAATAAGAAATATTTAATAAAAACACGAATATTTTTTTTACATTGAAACCTATGCTGGAAAAAAGCCTTGTTTTCTTTAAAATAAGTTAAGAAACCTAAACGTTAACCCAAAAAATAATTACTACCGACAAAATGAAAGTCTCCTTAATCGGTTTCCCATTCTGAAATAACCAATAATAAAAAATAAAAAAAAACGAAGTAACTTCTAAAAACGAAATACAAATCAATCCAAAATAACACAAAAACGAAAAACTAAAAAGGATCCAAAATTCCGAATCGGTCAGAAGGCCGAAGCGATCCGAAATTCCTAAACGACACAAAAACGGTCCGAAATGCCCTGAAACGAAAAAAAAAAAATCCACAAAAAAAAGGAGTCACGCACATCTCTAATGGATTCTGAAGATCCTGTGCACACAGAAGAATCTCAGACTATACTTTTCTCCATTAAAATTAGGCTCAGCCAAAAATAAATAGTGGGGAAATTTTTTTTTTTTTTTTTTTATATTTCAAAGTTTTTATTTTGAAAAAGAGTCAGTTTAACAGACAAAGCATGGAATGGCCTCGCAGGGCCATGAAATGTCAGAGAAACATATCAGAATAAAACAAAGAAGTCATCTGAGGAAATCACATTTTAGCAAACATCCCCTAAGAGGGGGTCTCATCAAGGGTAGACAACAAACAAAGCATGGAACGGCCTCGTAGGGCCATGTAATGTCATCAGAGAACACATCAGTATACAAAAAGAAGTCATCTGAGGAAAATCACAGTTCAGCAAACATCCCCTAAGAGGGGGTTCTCATCGAGGGTAAACAACAACAAAGCATGGAATGGCCTCGCAGGGCCATGTAATATCAGAGAAACACAATCAGTAGAAAACAAAAAAGTCATCTGAGGGAAATCACATTTTAGCAAACATCCCCTAAGAGGGGGTCTCATCTAGGGCTGGGTCAGCAAATAATCTACTCAAAAAAAAAAAAAAAATTATATTAACGAGGAGGGGGGGGGGATGGGGATATGGCAGAGGCCAGAGTTTGTGCGCCCTGGCAAGTACCCGAGCGGTCTAAAAGACCTCCGGGAGGCCAAGGGGTAAAATGGCACCTGGCCGGGCACTCAGGGGCAAACCGGGCACCAGGCCACGTTTGCATCCCCGAGTTATCCCGGAGTAGCCAAATTAAGAAAAAAAAAAAAAAAAAAAAAAAAACACCAAAACAAAAGCAACAAAAATGTCCGCATATTAATAGGGAAAATCAAAAGTATGTATCAGCCCTAAGAAAGGGAAAGGGGGTGGGAGAGTCTCAGAAAAAACACTGCTTAACTGTCCGCAGCCCGAACATCCAAAACACAGCAAGGGAATAATAAAAAATAAAAAAATAAAAAATCTCTACCAGGTAGCGACGGGGGCCACACACAAAACACGAAGAGGAATAAAGCCGGCAGAAACGGAACTGGTCTCTGTGGGTCGCTCATCCAGTGTCTCGGAACTGTAAAAGCCAGCACTCAGGCAGTACACTGCAGGTTATGCCAGAGTGTCCGGCTACGGCAAATCTTTGTCGAAAAGGATGAACTCCGCACAACGCCAAGGCCTGTGTCATCCCAACTTCACAGGCACGGAGCAGAGTCGGCCACTGCGGCCGAGGAAGAAAGCCGTGCCATTCAGGGATCGAGGGGAGCGGTCCTCCACCCAGGCCCCTTACAGGATCAGCAGTCTTCAACCCCACAAGGTCCCGCCACCCTCGGAACTCCTGAGTCTCCGGGTCACCAACGTCACAGGGGGTCAGGGTCCCCCCGGCGCCGAGATCGTGGGACCAGCTTCCCAGGTGGTTCACCTCCCCGGCACTACTCCCCAACGCAGCCGCGGGGGGCGAGCAGGCCGCCATGCTTCCCGAGCTCGAGTCGACCTCCGGCCTCTCCATCCCCGGTAACACCACTCCCGGACCTCGCAATACTGCCATCACTGGCGCCAGAAGCCCCTGGTGACGGGGCATCGGCATCCTCTGCTTCCAAATTTTCAGGCAGGCGTCAAGGCCAAAGCCAAAGCACCTCACCTCCCAGGTGGGGGGGGGCCCGGCTCCCCGCCGGTCCGACCTCCCCATCCGCCGAACAGTCATCTGAAACAGCCAAGAGACGTGGACCCACCGTCTCCACAGCCCTCTGCATAGTTGTAGTCCGGGGTGGGATCGTACGGCCGGCAAGGCAGGAATCTGGAGCCTGGTTATAGGCCGCAAGATGGCCGCCGTCACCACGAGGCAGAAACCCTCAAAAAAGTCTCTGGTCCGGAGGGGGGGACCAAGCGGGCTCCGGAATGCACAGCACCGACGGCCAGCTACTCACGGATCAAACGGGAGATAATCACTGCAGAAATAGACGGCTATAGGTCCGTTTTCAGAGAGGACATGTGGAGCTCCACCGAAACATGTCCTCTCCTGCGAGCAGCCGGCCACGCCCCCCGGGAAATTTTTTTATGTTACAAAACTCAGCATCAGGAACTAGAAAGATAAACAGGGTAATTCAAAGAGATTCCGCAGGTTCGGTGACTTTTCGTTATCTTAAATTCGGTTAGTTTTGCTGATCCCATTTCGGTGACGCTGCGGTGTATTCAGCAAACACCACAGTGCCCCCGAATTGCAGGGAAAGGCTGCCGAAAACTAACCGCAAAACCCGGCGAATGCACGCTGAAAACCTGCAAAAACAGCTGGCCGAGCTGGCAGATTGCCGAAAACCACGGAAAAACCCGAGCAGGAGCCGATCACACGCAGCGAAGCTGCCGGAAAAAGCCGACACTGCAGACGAATGGAGTGAATAAATTAGAAACAGTTTGCTTGAATGTTTGAAAAGTGAAACGCTGTTTGCAAAGAAACTACTGAGCGAAAATGTCTGAAATTTACATCTGATCCAATGAATGATAATAAAAAGGGCTGTTACAGAAAAAATAACTTAAAAAAAAAAAAAGCTTAAAATATCCTAAAAATCAATAAAGAGACTTTTTGCTGCAGAATTTTATAATGAACGGTTTATTAGATATTGAATTAAAACGGGAATATTTTTAACATTGAAGCCTATGGGATTCTCCTGAATTAACTTGCCGAATTAAACCACTGAATGGCAGGGCATTAGGGGAACCTTTCACTGCTGGTTTGTGTTCTCTGAATAGCCGAAGCAGTGCTTTTTCATGGGGATTTCACTGCCCTCGAACAGGCACCGTATGTGCAGGCAATTCGCCAGGATTTGGTGAATCGCCTGCTCTCTGAATAGCCGAATGGCCAGGAAAGGTAACCGTACGCTGATTTTCAGCGTTCGGTTAACTTTCTCCAGCCATTCAGATCTCTTTGGATAACTCTGACAGTATATGAACCTTTATTTAAAAATGTGTTGACAAAGCTATAGCAATTACTGTTAACACAACGGTTATGATTTTTTATATCTGTAGTTATCGTTTTACAATCTTTTTTTTATTGACTGATGTTAATGAAATTAAAGAATTCACTTTCAAAATATTTGACTTTTCCTGTGGTTGTCACGTATTCCCATAAATCCAAAGTATCTTCAGCATATTCTATTTATCTGTATGAAATGTCAGGGGCTTTGGCGTTGGAGAATTTCTAGATGGGGGAAAAGTTGCAATACTGTCAGACACACAAACGAGGAATAAATTAATTATTAAAATAATGCTAAAGGCTTATTCAAAGACCGCCAAATTGGCCAACAATTTGCAGTGCAATTTCACGGCCATTCAAAAAGCTGGCAATTGGCCAAATATTGGCGAATCGCCGGCATTGGACTCAGAGAAATAACAGTTAATATATTCAGCGACACCGAACAGAAATGTTGGCAAAATGCCCAGAGTGTCGCTGGTTCAGTGCGACAGGTTTAAACAGGTGAATTCACTCATCCCTCCCAGTTTTTATTAATTTTTCAACCTCTTTTCATTTGCAGTAAAAATGAGGTTTCCCTGTTCGGCAGCTGTCTGCTTTCTCCAGCTGTCTGTTCAGGGCGTTATTTTCTGCGTTCGGCAGTTTGAGGATACATTTGACGGTCTGTTCAGCGGGTCGCGTAAGCTGCGTTTGGCAGTTTTCGGATCCATTTTGTGATTTTCCAGTGCTTTATGGGCAGCGTTCGGCAGATCAATTCGGCTCACTTTGGAGACCCTGCGGTGAATGCTGAATTTACCACAGGGATGGCAAATTGAGGTTCCCGAAGGGCGCCAAAAGAATTGAGCACCAGAATTTTGCTGCTCTCTGAATAACACCTAAGGTGTTGAATGAGCGGAAATGGAAACTTTTTTTGAATATAAAAGATAAAGTTCTATTATAAAATATTATTTTAAGTTATTATTCCTATACCTCCACTGGATATGACCAGATTTGCTAGATTGTTCAGTAAAAATGAAACAGATAGTCAGGTATTACAAAAGACAAGAATTTTATACTAGAGGAAAACCCTAAAAAAAAAAAAAAAAAAACCACAAATGGTAACCTAACCCTAATATCCAACCCTAACCCTGACCCCATTTCTAAATTGAGAATAAAGCTCCATTTCAGCCAAGGTGTGCTAATTGGATGCGTCTAATAATGCAAAGTCGAATTCGTCCAAATTGAAGCATATTTACCAAATGAGTGCTTTTTTTCTGCATCATTTTTTGATACAGCTTAAAAGTCAGACTTTCGAAAGAAATTTAGATTTGAATTCAAATATATTTCATATTCAGAAATTTCCAATTTGGAATCTGAAAAGGGGTTTGGGTTGAAATCCCTACAACCAGTTTCCCCAATGCCAAAATCCCGACGGCCAACTTCCCTACACAGACAACTCCCTGATGGCCATCTTCCAGACATCCAAAATCCAGACGGCTAACACTAACCCTACTCCCTAATGACCTAAACCATACCCCTTAAACCTTGCCCTAAACCTAGCCATAAACCCAACCCCCCTAAACCTAGCCCTAAACCCAACCCCCCTAAACCTAGCCCTAAACCCAACTCATTAATGGTTAGGGTGTTAGTATTAGGGTTAGCCGCTGGGATTATGGATGTCTGGAAGTTGGGATGTCCGGCATTTGTTCTGACTGGAAGTTGGCCGTCGGCATTAGGGAACCTGGCTGTAGGGATTTTGTCCGGCACCCTCTGAAAAGATCAAAACACAAAGATCTGGCGGAGACAACGCTTCTTTTCAATCAATATCATGAGAGGTTCCATTATTCTCAGGGCCCGGACCGTTAAACACATACAGCAGAGGGTTCAAGCAATGTGGAAATAAACAGAAGGGATCTAACTCACGTTGTTCAGTGTCTTAGAATCAGACACCAGATGTGCAGGCAGCCGGGTGAATTCAAGGGTGCAACAGATCTCCCTTCAGCCTCAGCCACCTCCTCTGTCGGTAGTATAGACCAGATTCGAGGGTTAAAAGCAAAGGGGGATTTATTAAAGCCAAAATATTCACAAAGCACCAAAACGCGTTTCGCAAAAGTACTTCAGTTGTTGCAGAAGCACCGTCTCCAGACTCTTTGTGAATGCCTGTTTCTCACGGTGGGACAGGATATACCGAGTGGACGTGAGCAGCAGGTGGATTAATCTTCACTGATTAGTATCAACGTTTCAAAAGACATTGCTTTTATGCGGGCTGCCCCGGGTACCACCTTTGCCTGATGGGGGGGGGGGGTGCCACCGAGTGTGACTCCGGCAGACTGACAGCACACTGGTTTGTGTGCCCCCCCCTCTTTCAAGTTGTCATGATCTTATCACTGTTGTTTTATGAGCTTAAGATCTCGGGTGTTTATTTTCCCCATTTAGAACATACCGTTTGACTCTTTACGACATCTAACCCCCACCCGTGTGACCCTTAATGTTGAATTTTAGGATATTGCTCAGTATAGCATTCAGGCCTGAAGAAGAAAAGATACATTTAAAAGACAAGCTTTTGAGAGTGTAACATTAGGCCAATAAAATAAAGTGTATCACTACGTATGGCTAAACTCTTGTATATATAATATATACACTCTTTAATAAAAGGATTAGGTTTTATTTTTAAGAGATCTGTATGAGTGTTTTTTGGAGCTCTTCAACGTGTGGGCTGACAGGGATATTTGGCTGGGGCTGCTTTACAATAAGTAAATCATACCATGCGGTTTGCAAGAAGTTGCGATGTGGGAACTTTAAACTATAGAAATCTCAATGTATCCTTCCTGGTAAAGTACATGTGTCCATAAAGTCTGTTTACAATTTCAAAACTTTATTCCAAAAGGCAAAATGAAAATTATTACACAAGACGTATATATTTAAGTTTTTTTTGCCTCATTTAATGCACCTCTATATGGGCACCATTAGTTGCACATCAAGACGGTGCTGGATTTCTTGCCATGTTGGCTGTAGCATCACCTCAATGGTGGCAATGGCATCAGTGATCCTCTGCTTGAGGTGAATGTGTGCTGTGGGATCATGTGCAATCGAATCATTGCACCAATTTTCTTCCGCGAGACTGCAAATTTTTACCTTGACCTTTTGACTGAATACGTGGCACCACAACCACATGTCCTTCAAACATCATTTTCCAGCAAGATTAATTCGCCGAGCTGGTCTACTTCAAAATGAACAGCTTAGTTGACCAGAGCCAGTTTCGCACTGGCCATGGACCTGCGACCAGCCACCAGTCTCTGCATGAGCACAGTTGCAACACTATCAGCTGAGTTTCTGCAAGATCATACAAAACGTAGTGTGTAAAATCTCAGATGGCGGCAGGTCTGTGGCCGGTCAACTGAAGTGCTCATTCTACTGTAGAGGGCCCAGCTTGCAACACTCCAGCAATGAAAAGCGCAGGAAAAGTTAAAATGGGGGGGTGTTAATGAAGAGGTGCCCGAGAATTATGGAAGGGGGGGGGGGAAATATATAAAACAGACTGCATCTTTCTGGGATTAGATCCATGGATGAGGGGGGGGGTGTATCATGAATTACTGCACCTGGTGATACCAACCCTAGTGATGCCACTGATCCAGAGCATGCCAAAATCATCCTGAGACAGGGTTCTGCCCCATGGGCAAGCCACCATCATATTTTTTGCAATAAACCGATTTGTCGTCATTTAACACATGCTGGATTTTAAAAATGTGCCATGTCTGGGTCTTACCTTGTTCTGCAGTGCATGAGAAAAACAAAGTGCCCATCTGACTGGTAGTCAGAAATCTGGCAAGATCTCCCATAGAATCACCAACCTCAACTACTCCGACCCCTAGCGATCGTGTAGGTGCAGGGACTTCCCAGACTTTGAAGTATCTGGAGATGTCCTGTGACAGGAGTGGCTCAAATTTTGATGTTGAACAGGGATACTAGATCACATAGGTTTGGTATTTGACATTATGGGCACGGAGGCCCCATTTTTCAGAAAACCCAAATCACTGGTGTCCTGTAGCAATTTCCTGCTCTGAGCAAGGTTTAACCTAGATGTGTCAAAGCAAGTCTGTCAACACTTGTAGAGACCAGTTTCTGAAGCTCCTTCCAGAGCTACAAACCCACAAGTTACCAGGTGGGGCTTGGAGGTACCATCTCACTCATGGCTGGCACTCTTTCTGCCAAGAAGCCACATTTGCACAGGTTACCACACACATGCAGTGAGGTTAGACGCCAGCATGTAAAACACGTGTGCACTATGTGAAGCTGACCACTTCCTATACGGTGTGTTTAATAGAGCTGCTGCTGGATACAATGCTTCCCGCAGTGTGTAATCGAGAGCTGCTGGATTGTTAGTCTAACCCTATGCAACAGTTTGTAGGAAGCATTATATACAGCAGCTCTCTCTATAACACATTTTGTAGGAAGCGGTCTGCTTCACATGCCAGTTCCTTTACTGGCCACTAACCTCACCGCATGACACCCTCTAACAGCAAGAGTGCCAAGACTGAGAAGTCCACAAGGGCTGAGTTTAGGGCAGTTTACTAGCAAGAGACTATTCCATGCAAGCCATTGCTACTGTAATCCACACCAAGCATGGATAAGGGGTCCTGAAAAAGGGACACCTGCTCCATTTTGAGGAGCTCTAGCTCCATCTAAACTAGATCAGGGCTGTTGACCTCCAGTGATTACTATTCTGTCCTTGTATTGCATTTTTGGTGCCAAGAGGGTTGTTTGATGAATGCAGAAGTCATGGCCAGTCCAAGGATGAGATGCTGCCCCAAGAAAAAAGTAGAGCCCACACATCCCCTGAACAGTGTTAAGGGCAACCCTGGCAAAAGTGACATCTGGAGCCATGACACCCCCCCCCCCATTGATGGGCTGGCCCTGCCTCAGTCACAGGAAAGGTGATGACAACTTTGTTCGGAAGACAGATGGAATTCGGACAGAGAACGACTTAAGAATTATCCCTGGATTCTGCGAAAAAGCAAAATGGGGATGAGTTTCCTTGGTCTATGGGGAACAGGCATGGTTTCTTAGTTCTGAGGGATTAAGCATGGGCTGTCCCTGATTGGGTACCCTCGGGAGATAAGCAGGAAAGGGGGAGGGGCGTAGGGAGTAGAAAAGGATGTGTGCTGCGGGCTTGACACTTTAGTTATAAGGGTATGAACAAGGGATAAGGTTTTTACATTGTGGGAAGAACAGGTCTAGGTATTGTCTAAAGATCCAGTGAGACTGATCAGCAAAGCCAGATGATCAAGCATGGAGTAGCTTAAGCAGGCACAGGGCAACCAGGACGACAGTGATGCCAAGAACAGACACCCTGGGAGAGGCTGCAGAGCTAATGGGGTCACCGTAGTAGGAGGGGGATGACCTTCATGGTGATCCCCATAGTGGTGGGGGAAGGAGTTTTTGTAGTGCATGTCAGGGGTCTCGTAGCCCTTGTGCAGTCCAAGTCCACCTGTAACAGATACAAGCTGTTAGTCACTTCGTGCAGATCTCTGGAGCCCATAAGGCCAAGAATTGAGTGGAGGGGCCACCATTACTTCAGAATACATGTCACCGTTAAAGCCAGATCCTGCAATTCCTGCAGATTCTCTAGAATGCAGTGACTGTCAGGTCACTTTCTGGCCAGTGAGGAAGGTGCATGGGGTACTGAGCTGGCACAGTGACACCCTGGAACCCATGCTGAGGTTCACACTCAAGGTAACCACAATAGGTTATTGGCACAGTTCACCTAGCACCGTGTATTCTCAGTATGAAGAACCATGAAGTCTAAATCCAGGCTGCAAGATATGAAATGCGAGGGGAGACACAGGAAACTCTGTACTGGCTTCTCCTCCTGGTCATCCAGAGCTCCCAGGTTTGAGCCTTATGAGTAGGGATGGGCCAAACACTCCCGTGCTCGGTTCGCATGCGAACAATTTAAAAAGTTTGAATTCGAACTCAATGCATGTCAATGGGACTCGAACATTTGAATTTTAGAGTGCCCTCCAAGCAGGGCCGGCGCTGCCGCTAGGCGAGCTAGGTGGCCGCCTAGAGCGCATGCCCGCCTAGGGCGCAGCGCCGGGCCCGAAAAAATAAAAATTTGAGTGTGTCCCGCCGCGGGAGCGGCCTGGGGCGCCATGATCAACTTGCAGGCCGCGGCGGGCTGTGCGACTGACACGCACGGCGTGAGTGTGACCCCACCCAGCAGGCTCCGACTCTGCTGCACACAAGATGTCAGCAGCTGCACGTGTTGGGGCTGGCGGCAGGACGCGCGCCCCACGTCTGGCACCGCTGGAAGGGGGAGGCGGAGACTCGAGGGCCGAGGAGAGTTGCGCCGGAGACGGGAGTTGACAGGAAGCTGCTCTCCTCGGCTCCTGGAGAGTCCACACGACAGCCTAAGGCCTCACGCCACTTGAGGGTTCAGGTTCCGCCAGCCACATGGCCGGAATAGCGTGAGGCAGCCCAGGCTGGCAGAAGGCCTCAAAGAACCGGTGCACCGTGCAACTGGAGCACACACACTGAGCTCCGCTGACGCCAATGAGTGCGGTCGGGGCAACAGGCGCACTCTGATGACCTCTGAGTGCACTGGCGACAACGCCCAAACTCCCTGTCAGGACTGGAGGAGGTGAGCGCCGATCCAGACCACCAGGGAGACATGCCTCCCTCACTCCCACTGGACCACCATTGATTTGGCCCCCTCCCTGAACAAAAAAGTAAGCAGGAGAGGGGCCTATAGTTTATTATTTATTTTGGAGGGGGGGGGAAGGGAGGGTGTTTGAGAAGGAGGGGGGAAGGGAGGGTGTTTGAGAAGGAGGGGGGGAAGGGAGGGTGTTTGAGAAGGAGGGGGGGAAGGGAGGGTGTTTGAGAAGGAGGGGGGGAGGGAGGGTGTTTGAGAAGGAGGGGGGGAAGGAGGGTGTTTGAGAAGGAGGGGGGAAGGGAGGGTGTTTGAGAAGGAGGGGGGAAGGGAGGGTGTTTGAGAAGGAGGGGGGGAAGGGAGGGTGTTTGAAAAGGAGGGGGGGAGGGAGGGTGTTTGAGAAGGAGGGGGGAGAAGGGAGGGTGTTTGAGAAGGAGGGGGGAAGGGAGGGTGTTTGAGAAGGAGGGGGAAGGGAGGGTGTTTGAGAAGGAGGGGGGAAGGGAGGGTGTTTGAGAAGGAGGGGGGGAAGGGAGGGTGTTTGAGAAGGAGGGGGGAAGGGAGGGTGTTTGAGAAGGAGGGGGGAAGGGAGGGTGTTTGAGAAGGAGGGGGGAAGGGAGGGTGTTTGAGAAGGAGGGGGAAGGGAGGGTGTTTGAGAAGGAGGGGGAAGGGAGGGTGTTTGAGAAGGAGGGGGAGGGTGTTTGAGAAGGAGGGGGGGAGGGTGTTTGAGAAGGAGGGGGGGAGGGTGTTTGAGAAGAGGGGGGAGGGTGTTTGAGAAGGAGGGGGGGAGGGTGTTGAGAAGGAGGGGGGAGGGTGTTTGAGAAGGAGGGGGAGGGTGTTTGAGAAGGAGGGGGGGAAGGAGGGTGTTTGAGAAGGAGGGGGGAGGGTGTTTGAGAAGGAGGGGGGAGGGTGTTTGAGAAGGAGGGGGAGGGTGTTTGAGAAGGAGGGGGGAGGGTGTTGAGAAGGAGGGGGAGGGTGTTTGAGAAGGAGGGGGGGAGGTGTTTGAGAAGGAGGGGGGGAGGTGTTTGAGAAGGAGGGGGAAGAGGGTGTTTGAGAAGGAGGGGGAGTGCATGAAAAGAAGGAGGGGGGGGGGGGGGGAGTACATGAAAAGAAGGAGGGGGAGTGCATGTGTAGCGCTCACTCCCGGAGGAGCCGCTGAAAATGAACCACAGGTCAGTCTCCCCGCACTAGGGAATAAATATACTCCAGCACCGTTGTGGATTTTTATCATTTAAATAGTTTACTAAAATATTTGGCAGATGTTGAGATACGGTATTCAGATATTATTACAGTACTTTCGTATTGCGATAAAACGTGTAGTGGAAAAGAAACGAAACACGAGGCTTCGTATTTCGGAAAATAAAATATTCGTAACCGAACATAAAAGAAAATGCAATTGCACGAATATTCAGAAAAGGGACACGTAGCGGAACCCCAGAATATACAATCACTTCGTATCACGGAAAACGTGCAGCGGAAAAAAGAAAAATATATTCGGAACGTATCTTTAACCCCTGTTCCGATTCGTAACAAAAGTGAGTCCTGCACAGGTTAAGTCCCAGAAGGTAAAAGGTGTGTATGTGTGTATATGGTACCCGGGTACTGTTCAACTGGCCAGTGAATTTACTTAAAGAATGTCTTCGACTAGTCAAGTTGGGGCCCTGTGGACTTCAAAGAGAAAACAGCAGCGTATTCTTTGTATTACAAACGGCCTTGGAGGCCTCTCACCCATCCACCGGTTGCTTTAGGCTCCGCTGACCCAGGACATCTCTCCGCTCGATCTTGACTGGGGATACTAGCGGCCGGATCCGTTGTCTGACTTCCCGTAGCTTGTCAACGACTTTGGCCCAGCTCACCGCCTGCTCCCAGTACCCGATCAACTTGCGGTGACTCCTTACTCGAGGTCTTCGGTTGGTTCAATCTGCAGCAACTCTGGAACCTTGGAGGGCTCCTTCTCCTTAGGCGGAATCACCCGGTAAAAGACTTGACAGGCTCTCTTGCTCTCAGGCCCAGGCCTTCTTACGATCTATCGCACTGCGTCTGCTCTCTCGTTCCCTGGCGCGTTCTCCACGAGGCGGAGGATGTAAGGGTCCAGTCCCCACCCACTTCCTGTCTCCTTGCAAAGCATGCCGGGAATTGTAGTCCCAATGTCCAGTGTCTCTGATCGCGATAGTCTCCATCTTGTGGCCAAAAATAGGTACTGCCACAGCAAGATTTTAACAGCGCTACACTTGAAAAGAAGGAGGGGGGGGGAGGCATGAAAAAGAAGGAAGGGGGGGGAGTGCATGAAAAGAAGGAGGGGGGGGAGTGCATGAAAAGAAGGAGGGGGGGGGAGTGCATGAAAAGAAGGAGGGGGGGGGGGGTGCATGAAAAGAAGGAGGGGGGGGAGTGCATGAAAAGAAGGAGGGGGGAGTGCATGAAAAGAAGGAGGGGGGGGAGTGCATGAAAAGAAGGAGGGGGGAGTGCATGAAAAGAAGGAGGGGGGAGTGCATGAAAAGAAGGAGGGGGGAGTGCATGAAAAGAAGGAGGGGGGGAGTGCATGAAAAGAAGGAGGGGGGGAGTGCAGGAAAAGAAGGAGGGGGAGTGCATGAAAAGAAGAAGGGGGGAGTGCATGAAAAGAAGGAGGGGGAGTGCATGAAAAGAAGGAGGGGGAGTGCATGAAAAGAAGGAGGGGGGGAGTGCATGAAAAGAAGGAGGGGGGAGTGCATGAAAAGAAGGAGGGGGAGGGAGTGCATGAAAAGAAGGAGGGGGGAGTGCATGAAAAGAAGGAGGGGGGGGAGTGCATGAAAAGAAGGAGGGGGGGGAGTGCATTGAAAAGAAGGAGGGGGGGGAGTGCATGAAAAGAAGGAGGGGGGAGTGCATGAAAAAGAAGGAGGGGGGCAGTGCATGAAAAGAAGGGGGGGGAGTGCATGAGAAGGAGGGGGGAGTGCATGAAAAGAAGGAGGGGGGGAGAGTGCATGAAAAGAAGGAGGGGGGAGTGCATGAAAAGAAGGAGGGGGGAGTGCATGAAAAAGAAGGAGGGGGGCAGTGCATGAAAAGAAGAGGGGGGAGTGCAGGAAAAGGAGGGGGGAGTGCATGAAAAGGAGGGGGGAGTGCATGAAAAGAAGGAGGGGGGGAGTGCATGAAAAGAAGGAGGGGGGAGTGCATGAAAAGAAGGAGGGGGGAGTGCATGAAAAGAAGGAGGGGGGCAGTGCATGAAAAGAAGGAGGGGGGAGTGCATGAAAAGAAGGAGGGGGGAGCGCATGAAAAGAAGGGGGGGAGCGCATGAAAAGAAGGAGGGGGGGAGCGCATGAAAAGAAGGAGGGGGGAGTGCATGAAAAGAAGGAGGGGGAGTGCATGAAAAGAAGGAGGGGGAGTGCATGAAAAGAAGGAGGGGGAGTGCATGAAAAGGAGAATGGAATGAAGAGGTGATGAAATCCATTGTAATGAGAAGAGGGTGTGAAATGAAGAGGGGTGGAATGAAATGTAATAAACACTGCACATTATGAGGGTGTTACAGAGCTCCACAGTAATGTGCAGTGTTTTTGTTAGGGGGGGGGCGCAAGTAGCTGGTCTTGCCTAAGGGTGCAAAATAGTCTAGCACCGGCCCTGCCTCCAAGAGGGAATGTATGCAAGATATTGGCCATAAAAATGTGTATGGGGCTCCGGATAGTGCCCTGGGGAAAGGAAACAAGGAAAACAAGTAAACAAAAAACTTTTTAAAAAGGAACAGTGATTTTTCCATGACATAAAAGGTTAAGAATAAAAACGAAAAATTCCTTCAAATATCATGCCTAGTAGGTCCCCATAACCTGCCTGTGAAGTGGTGGATTTGTAGGATGTATAGAAACATTTAAAAAAAAAACAAAAAAAAACAAAAAAAACACACATTTCAAATGACGATAAATGGTTTTCCTTTAATCTATTCATAAACAACTGCTTGGGGCGGCAGCCTGTAGGAAAAGAGACGTTTTAGGAGACGCAGAACAAGTTTAGTGATTTTTTTTGGCTAAGTTATGGTACCTCTTATGCAGACTTTGGATGAAAGTAACAATAGGTGCTTTAAAAATTGGGCCTTTAGTGTTGGCAACAGTGCCTTCACACCTTTCGTAACCCCTCTGAGGTATTGTGGAAGAGTGCAGTGGTGGAGGTTTTGGGAATGCAGAAGAGATCCCCGATCTATTCAGTTACATCAGCATCAGGGGAGTGATAGCTGCTGATCCAGGTTTATAAATGTCAGCCGGTCTACAGAGTTGGTGGACAGACACTCTTGTCTGACAAAACCTCCAGCGGCACTGAACGTCCTTTCAGAAAGTACGCTGGATGAAGGGCAACCTAGTAGCTGCATAGCATATTGGCCAAGTTATGGCCAGTGATCCAATCTCAACACCCAGTAAGCCAGCGGATCATCTGCTGTAAAGGTATCTAGGTCTGCCCTTGCCCCTAGGTAGTCCTGCATCATATGGTGAAGACGCTGGCAATGGGTGCCTACATTTGACGTCCCTGGGCGTCGTGGACTAAAACAAAAAAAATTGGAAAAGGCATCAGTCAAGCGACCCCCTTCACCGCTCTTCCTCTGATCAACCGCAGCCTCAGAAGCACTGGTGTCATCATTTGGTAACCTACCAGTGCCTGGAAAAGGTGTTACACAAGTGTCGCTTTAGAGCGTCCACAAGTTGTTTCATCCTGTGCTCCCTCTGTGCGGGCAGGATGAGCTCTGCAACCTTACCCTTGTATCATGGATCAAGAAGGCTTGCCAACTAGTAATGATCCCTTTCCTTGATAGCACGAATCATGGGGTCGTTTAGCAGGACAAGGGAGCCCATGCAGCGTAGGTTGGAGGTGGCAATAGCTTCTGAGTCTTCCTGGTTGCTGAGGATGACCCTATCCTGCACGCACTACCTCCTCCCAGCCACGTACTAGACACAAAACCCTCCCTTGAGGAATCCCCACCTTCAATATTCCTCCTCATCCTCTTCCTGTCTGATCTGAGGACCCGCAGGAATGCTGTTTGCTTAAGACTGGGGGAAGTCCTCCTCTTCCTCCCACTGCTCTGCCTCTAGTGCCACATCTATAATTCCCTGCAGAGTGCGCTCCAGCAGGAACACTAAAGGAATTGTGTCACTGATGCATGCACTGTCCCTGCTCACCATCCTCGTTGCCTCCTCAAATGGTGACAGTACAGTGCAGGCATCCTTGATCAGCCACTGCGGGGGGGGGAAATACACATTGACCTGAACCTGTCCTTGTGCCACACACACACACTCATTGATGGCCCTCTGCTGCTTGTGCAGACGCTGCAGCATTGCTAATGTAGAGTTCCACCTGGTGGGCATGTCACAGATCAGACGGTTTGTGGGAAGGTGGAATTCTCTTTGAATTTCTGCCAGGTGAACACTTGCTGGGAATGACCGTCTGAAGTGGCTGAGAGGCTCTGCCAGCCCTGGGTAGGAAATGCTGTACCACCAGATTTAGGACGTGTGCTAGGCATGGTACATGCGTCAACTTACCCTTGCATAGGGCGGAGAGAAGGTTGCTGCCATTATCACAGATGATCATTTCCAGCTAAAGCTGGTGTGGTGTTAACCATCGCTGTGCCTGCCCCCGCAGAGCTGACAGAATTTCAGGCCTGGTGTGGCTCGTCTCCTAAACAAACCAGCTCAAGCACAGTTTGTATAAAAGAAGTGTGAACAACTCAGGGTTTAAACAGATTTGATCGTGAATTAACCCATAAGACAATTCTTCCCATTAATGTCTAAACAACGATTATACAAAAATATGGAAATGGGTGAATCACTTGGCTTTAAAAGCGTACCAATGCACTCAGTGTGATTGGTGAGAAAGTTGTAAAGGTATCTTTGCAGTCTTCAGCATTAATATCGTACCAATGCACTCACACAGCATGGGTGGTATAACACTAGTAAAGGTAGCTTTGCTGGTTCGTTACCAGTCGCTGATAAAGGTCGTAGTTCTGGTAAACCTGCCGCCACAAGACCACCAGAAGCCAGTCAGATCCAATAAAAGCGTATTTTATTCGTAACACAGCATACAATCCAACGCGTTTCGTCCATAGATCAACAGGACTTCATCAGGGAAACAAAATTACATGTGCTCCACTCCTCTCCCAACCCTTAAATAGAATATTCTATGAGAGACACAATTAAACACAATTTAGACAAATGATCCACAGCTTGAATCCACCTTGACTTCAGGGAGAGGGAGAGAGGGAGACCTCATATACATGGGAGTCTGCAGAAATTTTTCGGGGGGGGATTTTAATGGCATCCATATTTTGCCCTTTTGACAACGTCATGAAGGGGACAGTCATAAAATAAAGCGTAGTAATACAAAGGCTGTGAAACATGATGCAAGGCTAATAGAAGAATAAAGGTGTAAGCGTCTGACCAGAGTGTTGCATTTTCTAATCTGTTAACGCCATTCAATACATCACACTAGTCGCATACCCAGGATCAAGGCACTAAGGGAAGTGTTTTTTTAAGGCCATCTCTGTATACACAAACCATGACACACACTGGCACACTCCAGGAACAAACACACACACGCCTCAACCCTCTCTTAGATTGTAAGCTCTGGAGCAGGGTCCTAAGAGGAGATCTTTCTCCTCTTCGATTGTAAGCTCTGTAAACTCTCATAAAGACTTTATTAAGCTTGATGCCAGTATTTGACAATTACCTTTTTTCCTGTGCCCATAGGAGCAGCTGCATCTCAGCCCTGCCTCTCCCAGCATGCAAAGTGAGTGAGAACACGTGGTGGGTTGGAGGTGGAGTGGGGATGGGACGCTGGTGCAGCCTAGCGGAGAGCCCAGGAACTGCAGCGTGCAGTGAATAAATCATAATTTAAGCCTGTTGCCCCATGCTGATATCAGCAGTTTTCTGGAGGCGTAGTGGATGAGCAAGCTCCAGCACAGAGTCCCGTCCTGGATCCCTCCCAGCTGCAAGCAGAGTTACCCAGTGTGCCATGAAGGAAATGGACAGGCCTTTACATGCTTGCTGGACCACGTGTCTAAAGTAATGTGCACCTTGCTGCTGGCAGCCTTTCCGAATGACTCCATAACATTGTCTTCCACGTGCTGGAATGGCCTTCTGTGAAAAGGACTGGCGTTTTGGAACCTGCCACTGTGGTACAGCACATTCTGCAAATTCACGGAAGAAGGCAGAGTCCAGCAGCTGTAATGCAAGTAAATTTTGTCAAGCTGGCATTTAGACGCTGTGCAAGGGGATGGTTGGGACTATATTTTTTCTTACGCTGCAACAGCTGGGGCAGCAAAATCTGACTGCGTAAATCTGCAGCTGATGGGATGCGGTCACATTGTGAGGAAGGACCTGGTACACCCATTACTGTAGCTTCATCCCGGTCAGTGGAGGTTGTAGACAATGACATGGCAGGACATATAGTGGGGGTAGAGACAGATGAGGACCTATGCATAGTGTTGTGCTAACGGAATGGGTGGCAGGTGGTCATATGTCACATCAAGCACGTGGTACCCAAGCGTCTGATGTTTTTCCCACGCTTGATCCGCTTCAGACATAGCTTACAAATAGCAACTCTGCAGTCTGCTGCACATGAAGAATATCTCCCAGAAAGCAGAGTTCCTGGATGTGTGCTTTGAGACAACAGCGCTCTGCACCAGAGCAGCTCTGACATCTGATGCCTTAGACTGGCTACAGTTGCTCAGAGGAAGTTGTGCCTCCTCCTCACTTGACTCCTCTGTTCGATCAGGCACCCAGGTGGAGTCCGTGACCTCATTGTCATCACCCCCTATCTCCTCGTCACTGGAGCCATCCTGGCAGTATGCTGCTGGGGGAACATGAGTGCCAATTATTTGTGTGTCACTGGCACCCCCTCCCTCTAGGCTGATTTTACTCCCTTCCTCAACCTTAGAGTCAGCAATAGAGCACTGGAGTTGCTGCGCATCCTCAAGCAGCATGTCACTGTCATTGTCAAACAATTCAGCCGACTCCGTGTATGATGGTGAGGCTATGGCAGGAGTAGCTGTGAACATGGAGGCTGAATTAGATGTTTTGGCAGCTGAGGTGGACTGTAAACCACTACACGCCTGGCAGGTAGAGGACTCGGAGGAGGAGGATGGCCTGGTTAACCAATCCTGCAAATCCTCTGTATGTTGCTGCTGCAGAAGACGGCCAGCAACAGTTAGAAAGGACAAGTTTGCCCCTGCAGAGGATGCACCACGTCCACAGACTTCCGACAGAGGCTGCTTGCCCTCTTATCTGTGTCTGGGAGCGTCTGCCTGTCCTTTTTGGTCTCTAACATGGTGAGTGATATAGATTAAAGATATGCAGAAATCTGATTCAACTGTGTTATCTAGATTAAAGATATTCAGAACTATGCTTTAAGTCAGCGATTTCACTGATATTTTCCCTGCAAGGCTGCCAATGTCCTCTACTCGGATTCACTTCCTCTCATGCAGGCTGCAACACCCTGATAGCTGGCAACAAGACCCAGATTCAACTCTGAATAGATAACGATGAACTCTGATTCCACTGTGGTATGATACTTCACAGCCAGGCTGCCAGTTTCCTGCCATTTGCCACTGCCATTTTGTCCCTGCAAAGCCAACAATCTCCTCTCTTGTCTGATTCACTCCTGCAACACACGCTAGGGCTGCAGGGAAGCCTTATATAGTGTGCTGTGGGACAGTGCATTGTGGGCGAACACGCAGAAATGTTTGCAGTTCGGCGAACGGTCGAACAGCCAATGTTCAATGCGAACTCATGTTCGCATCGAACCGGCAGCCCATCCCTACTTAGGATTAGCCAGGCACTAGCCCCCCTTCACAAAGCTTTTACCACTGTATAGTAAATTGGTACAAATTAAACCAGGGGCTATTATTTGTGGCCACACGTGTCTAGTGCAGTTAGAGCAACCAAGATGTAATTGGGGTCATGTTTTTTGGTAGAGGTTGAAGCTCTAGCCACAGCCATCAGGAACTGCTGAAAGGGTTCCTCAAAAAGGCGAGACACCAGGATTGAGACAGACTAGAAATTGGTGGGAGGAGGATGGAGGACCAGGGTCAGTAAAGACAGAATGGTCTAGAGGCCAAGGTCAAGTAGAGCAGGAATGCAGTTCCGTCACCATTTTTGCGGTGAGAGCACACTTTAACCCAAACACGTCTAGATCAATTCACCTGTTATTCAGCATTAGGATTCTCCAAATCCAGTATGTTGGGATGTCTGGAGCAGTGGGTTAAGGGTGACAGGTCAATGAGGAGCAGAAATCTGAAAGTTCCTGTACTTTGAAGAGTAGACCCTTAAGTAAAGAGCTTTGGTGCCTTCAGAAGTCTTACCTGGGGAGGACGTATATATGATGCAATTCTCCCAAGCCACAATGGTCTGCATTTTTGGGAACAGGCAGGTACCATCAGCACAATTGTAGGAATCCAGAGCCGCAGCTGCAAGACAATAGTTTATCAAGAGGGACAAGATGGAAATACAGCAACAACCATGCAGTGCATAGGGAGCAGCAGTAGGGTTACCAGGTCAGCTATGTCTTGCTGGACAAATTCATGCTATGGGGCAGTGCACGAAGAATGCTACCCCACAAAATGTAGAATCCATACACAGGAATTCTGGGTGTGTGGATTAATTTCCTCTGAGTAGTGGGGTTTACACATGTTGCAGGGCAGCACTTTGGGCTCCCCTCTGCATGGAATAGCAATACACATATGTAGCGATGTGTTAAAGTTTACTGTGGCAGTACCCATTTTTAGCCACAAGATGGAGACAATCACGATTAAAGACTCTGGACACTCGAACTACATGTCCCGGCATGCTTTGCGAAGAAACAGGAAGTGGGTGGGTTTGTGGAGACGCTGTACATCCTGCACCTCGTGAAGAACAGGCAGAGCGCGCCAGGGAGCAGGGGAGAGCGGATGCACACACCGAGAAGGAGAGACCAAAAGACAGGCCGGAGCTCAGACAGAGTGGATCGGCTTTAGGATTGGGTCACCCAGCCTTGCGGGAGACAGACATCACCAGTTACATGATCCGAGTGCAGTGCTGAGGAGAGAAGACCCCTCGAGTAAGGAGTACCGCGGTCGATGGAAGCGGGGAGCAGGCGGTAAACTGGCTGAGTCGCGGCTGACAGACAGAAGGCCAGACAACAGATCCGGTGGTCGGCGTCCCCAGTTAAAATCGAGCGGAGAGACGTCCTGGGTCAGCGGAATCTCGAGCTTGCGCTGGATGGGTGAGAGGCCCCCAAGGCCGTATGTGAATAAGAGCGTACACTGCTGTTTTCTTTCTAAAACCCACAGGGCCCCAACTGACTAGTCGAAGACATCGATAAAGTAAACTCACTGGCCAGTTGAAAAGTACCCGGGTACCCTACACACACACAAACACATACCACTTCACGTTCTGGGACTTAACCTGTGCAGGACTCAGTTTCCTTTTTTTCCTATCCATACAAGGGGGCAAAGTTAAAGTTACCTTCTGAACAATTTTCTTCTTTTTGTTCCCGCTGCGCGTTTTCCGTGATACGAGAACTGTGTATTTTATTGTGTCCCGCTACGCGGTTTTTCCTCGAATTTCGTATCTTTTAATTTTCTGCTCGGTCGGGGTTTTTTCCGAAAATACGAAGCCCTCGTGTTTTCGTTTTTTACCGCTACGCGTTTATCGTGTTACGAAAGTACTGTAAATCTTCCTGCATATACCGTGTCTCAAGAACTGCAAACCTTTTAGTAAACCTTTTAACTTGTAAAACTTACAGCGTGTTGGAGTATATTTATTCCCTAGTGCGGGGAGACTGACCGTGGTTCATTTTCAGCGGCTCCTCCGGGAGTGAGCGCTACACATACATTGGACAATCTGGCAACACCAAGCAGGCAAGAAATAAAATCAAGTCATCAAGTGACATGGCTCAATTTTCTTCCTGCAGTGTATAAATTCTACATATGGACCTACAGGTCCAGACAGTGAGCCGAATCCTGGAGAGGCTCAGGACCGCGTGAGTGGATCTAGGATTTGTCTAATTTTATCCAGAACACAGTGTGCACTATATGCTTTTCCATTATCTTTGGAGGTGATGAGGACAACATCCAGGTTGGACCCCAATGGAGAGATTCAGGGTCATCCAAAACCAGCATCTACACGGAGGGCATTTCCATGATATATAGTTTTTCCTACACGGGCACTTATGAAGTTGAGGTGTCAATTTGTGATGGGGAGGACTCAATAGCCAGAGACCATATGAAGTATTCATAATCGTGGGCATCTGGACAGATTTACTCACCTACATAGAATAATGTTGGCTTGATTGTATTTTGCCCTTTAGCCACCAGGTGGTACCCTTGTTCAATCTGCATGCAAGTAGTATCGAGACCACTAGGTGGCAGCTCAGTTTAAAAAGGCACAGATTGCGATTGCAAGGTTCCTAGAACTGGGATTCATTTGACTTGCATTTAATAAAACCACATAGTATATGTATATTTACATTACTAAAATAAATTATATGCAAATTACTAACACTTGTTAGTAACACACTTTTATACTAGGATTTATGCTACATGCAGTTTGTTGTCTAGATTATTTTTGTGCTATGCACTGTATGGTATTGCAAATACTAGGAGACAGGGATGTGCCATCAGGTGAGGCAGAGCAGGGCCTCACCTGCCCTTCCGTGGTTAATCTAAAATTAAGTGTACAATAACCTGCGGTTTTAAAAATTCAGCAGCTCTGCTCTTTTTCCCCACTGGCTGCGGTGTGATGTGAATCACGGCAGCCTGCTCTGAGCCTACAAATTGTAGCTGAACACCAAACTAATCACATAATGTCACACGAATTGCAGGGCAGCACTTCTCACTATGTGGCAGTGCATGAAAGGAGATGAATCCAAGAAAACAAGACCAACCCAGCATTTAGCACATACTGTATATTAAAGGCTTAGACTTTATTCAGATTAAAACCAAATTCAAGTTAAAAAACAGTCTAAGGCTAGGGGGGGGGGGGGTCAGATGAACACGCACTTTATTACAGCCATGGTAGCAGCAAATGACATCCAACAAAGGCCCATACACGAAGTACAGCCGCACAACGCAAGCGGCAAACGAACGCATTTTTTTTTGCAAGAACATCAAACCGCTAGCACTGACAGCATGGCATCCGCACAGCGGCGTGTGTGCGGGATTAGGAGACGTCAGAAGCTGCTCATGTCCGGCCAACAGAAGGTCCAGACACCCAAAGTTTCCTGGTTTGGATCCATAACAAATCACAGTTGAAATTGCGCATCATATGACCGCTATCGTGTCTTCCATGAAAAAAATGCATTCGGACACATTGACGCACTTTTTGACAGTAGACATGAAAGCCCCCACTCTCTGAAACGCTCTCCCTCGTACTGTCAGACTTTCCCCTAACTTCTCTTCCTTCAAACGCTCCCTGAAAACGTTCCTATTTAGGGAAGCCTACCACCCAACTCACTGACGCAACCATCAATCACTCTCACCTTACAGTCCTCTCCTCCGGTTTCCAACCCCAACCCTCCCAGATTGTGAGTTCCTACGGGAATAGGGCCCTCATCTCCTCCTGTACTGTTTGTCAAATGTTGTTCAATGTATTGTAACCCTGTCTGTACTGTGCTTATTGTACAGCGCTGCGGAATATGCTGGCGATTATTATGATTATGATTATTATTATTATTATTATGACCCTAGTCTTAAAGCATAAATATAATGTGAGCGCAGGTTAACCACAAAACCATTTTACTAATCAGAAAAAGCAATAAAAGTATCACTTCCAAACCTCACACTCACCCAATGGGCAGCTCAACACAAGAATCACCAGCCCTGCTAACAAAGCCTTCATCTTCCTGTGCATCAAACTCCTCCTCACTCTGCAATCCCTCCTTATAAACCCATTATCATGTGCCCCCCCCTGTGATCTCCCATTAATTGAAGGCCCTCCCAAATGCCACAGATTGACATAATAACCCTCAGCTTGTACCCCATGTGTTCCTGCCCCCCCTCCTCCTCCCAGCTCTATCAGAAATGATTATTCCACATTTCATGATAATATTTTTTTTTAAAAAATACATAAAATTGTGAGTTTTCAATCCAGGGTAAGGCTGGGGTCAGACGAGCGTAGTGTTCACGTCCGTGATTGCGCCTAAAAGTACGTCCGTGATAGCATGAAAGAAAGTCCATTGGAGCCTGACACATGAAATACGTCCGCACTGAACTGCGGACGCACAACGGCCGCGGCAAACGGACGCAGGTTAGGCAAGAACGTAATACTGCTAGAACGGACGTGCGGAGTGCGCCACGTCCACAACGTCTGCATAGCTTTGTGTGTGAGTGATGGAACGTGGTCAGACGGACTGCATTTATACGTCCAGCATTTTTGACGGACAGAATGTTTTTTCATTTTAATTTATTTTCCCTCCTACATCCGTCAAAAAATAACTTCAGTGAAAAAACGGACTGTGTGACCACTACTGCGTCATCCGTACTGACGATGTCCGTACTGCACGGACGTACAGTCCGTAGAAATCACGCTCGTCTGACCCCAGCCTTAATCTCAGCAATCTCAGCATTCTCAGCCGGCCAAGGAGCTGAGCCTGACAACGAGGCCTGTATCTTCCAAGGCGCAGAGCCCTTTCCAGCATAACGAGGTGACGCGTCATGTGATCACCGCTTCTTTCAGAAATATTGCTCTAATGAGCCAAAATGTGATGTTTATCCCCAAATCCTGCAGACTGGTAACATCAACCCACGGTTATACAGGAACCTGTGATTTAGGGTTGCCAGGTCGGCCATGTTTTCCTGGACACATATTACTATTTCTGGCAGAGGGGAAGCACAGGGAAAAGTGCTGCCCTGCAACATGTATAACTCATATGCTGCAGGAAGGAAATCAAGGCAGGTCACCTGGGATTCCTTTATGGTTTCTTACCTGCAGCGTATGGATTATACATGATGCGGGGTGGCATTTTACATGACCTGCCCATCAGCATGAATAAATTATGTGTCCAGGAAAACATGGCCGATCTGGCGACCCTACTGGGGTTAAACTGCAGGAAATTGTATTTATTGGAGTTTATTTATTGCTGCAAAGTTAAAATTAAATCCAAAGCATATAAAAAGAGGTGTCTGATCACAAAAGCAAACACAGACTGCTCCGCAACTTTTATTTACATTCATAAAATGGTGTAAGTACTGTATTAACTGTTCTATTTTTATCATCCTTGCACGACGTGCGTACAGGAAGTGCGGATACATTCTATTATGCAATCACTAAAAGCGGTTATAGGATTATTATGCCTTGGATTTTGGGTATTTTTTGTGAAAAAATTGTAATAATTGAAAAATTTTAGCAAAAATTGAGAAATAAATGAAAGAATATAATAAACAGGACTTTTTGTGTCACGTGTTTATATGAGTACACACGGTATGTGCTGGCGGAAAGAAGAGGCAGAATCTGTTGCTTAAAAAAATGAAGCTTAAGGCTAGGGACAGATGAGCGCATTTTCTGCGGCCACCGTCAAAATGTACGTCGATGCGTGCGCACGCATTTTTTCACGGAATACGCTTAAGTGGTCAGACGATGCGCAATTCTGGACGATGGGGTGAAAAGAAGTCTAGGGAAATCCGGCTGTTTGAACGTTATGTTGGCCGCACACTAGCAGCGTCTGACATCTCCTGATCACGCACACACGCTGCTATGCGGCCGCAGCGCACTCTGTACGTCAGTAGCAGCGGTTTCACGTTCTGAGAAAAATGCGTTCATTTGCCGGTTGCGTGGTGTCGGCGCACTTTCGTACGCACGTACTGCGTATATTGGCCGTCATTGGCCGTTATGTGCTGCTACTGCCGCCGTGATTTAGTGCGTCTGCACGCGCGTTCCGACTGCCCCACTCTGACCCTAGCCTTAATAGAGCAGATTATTAGGGTTTGATTTTATGGTATAGTTGGTTAAATAATCTAACCCGAAATGTAACCCTAACCCTAAAAAAAACCCTCAAATGGTAACCTAACCCTAATTTCTAGCCCTAACTCTGACATTTAATAAAATGTGTCTAAATCATTTTATTAATTTATTTTATTTATTTAAATAATAAAAAGCTCTGTTAAAAAATAAAAATTTGTCTTTTAAACCAATAAGAAAATCAAAAATGTCATTAAAAAAAATACAAAAGTTTTTTTTTAAAAAGAGTTTTTGCTGAAAATGAAAAGAATAGATGGTTTGCAGGAAAAAAAAATTTAGCACTCCAGCGTCTTCACAATGAAAATAATAAACTTTATTACGTCAAAGATTAACCCCTTCACTGCTGATGACGTGTGGGTAACGTCCTCATTGACTCCCGCTATATGTGGAGGACGTGCCCCACACGTCATACTCACCTCTCTGTCCTGGGTCCCGCGGCGTTCTGGGTTCAGGGAAGCCAGGCGCAAAGATAGGCCGGCCCCTGACGTAGATGACATCATTGCGCCTGCGCGATGATGTCATTTCCAGGCAACCCCCCCGGCAATAGGACCCCCCCGGCCAGGAGATCACCTGAAAGGGAGGGGGGATCCTTTTGGATCCCTCTCCCTCCCGATCAGGTTTTCAGCAAAAACCAGGCACCGCTTTGAAGGGCAGTGTCTGCCCTTTAAAGCGGTGCCTGGTTTTTAACCCTGTAATTGCCAGATCGCGATCGGCGCCGCTCGGCAACCGATCGTAATCTAGCTCCTAGTGGGGGCTCCGGGTTCCCCCTCGGCTCCTGACGTGTTGTGCATAGCACGATGTCAGCTAGCCGGGGAAACCCCTAGCTGCCCAGGGATTTCCCAAGGAAATCCCCTGGTGGAGATACGGGGTTCCTTTGAACCCCCGATATCTCCAGAACCGTGCTAGTGGGTCATGCATGGTGGCCTTTCGAATGATACCAAACATGACGATGTTCAAAGTAAAACAAAATTTTAAAAAATTATAAAAAAAAATATATATAATTTTTTTTTATTTTTTTTATAAAAAAATAAATAAATAAAAACGTGTTTTTTGTGTGTTTTTATTAATGCAGCAATATTGTTCACATTTCAATTATAAAGTGAACAATGATGCTGCACTAATGATTTTCTTCTATAGGGTGCGTTTGGAAAAAATTACATAATTCCCCATTTCTAATTTTTGTACAAGCGCACCCCATAGAAAATATAACCGCGAACGCTCATGTGAAAAAAAATTTACACATTGTAAAGGATTGAAAATTCTAATTTTATTGCATTTTTGTTATAATATACAGACAGGACATGACGTATACATATAAAAATGATATATTATGAATCTGCGGAGTCTGCCGGAAAGAACGATATATAATATGTCTGGGTCATGTAATAAAACGTGGCTTCTAAACGCATTTAAACATGATGAGCAAAAGCGGTAAAAATTAGCCCAGCACACAGGCGTGAAATGGCTCAGCAGCGAAGGGGTTAAAAAGATGGTCTAAGGCTAGGGTCAGACTGAGGCAGTGCGAACGCGCGTTCTGGCGCACATAATCACGGCCGCACTAGCAGCAGATGCGGGCAATGACAGCCAATATACGAAGTACGGTCGCACAAATGTCCGGCCGCGCAACGCAAGTGGAAAATGAACGCATTTTTTCGAGAACGTTAAACCGCTGGTACTGACGTACAGAGTGCGCTGCGGCCGCATAGCAGCGTGTGTGCGTGATTAGGAGATGTCAGACGCTGCTAGTGTGCGGCCAACATAACGTTCAAACAGCCGGATTTCCCTAGACTTCTTTTCACCCCATCGTCATGAAATACGTCCAGAATTGCGCATCGTCTGACCACTTAAGCGTATTCCGTGAAAAAATGCGTGCGCACGCATCGACGTACATTTTGACGGTGGCCGCAGAAAATGCGCTCATCTGTCCCTAGCCTTATCCAGTCGACGTTTCAGCTCATAGAACATCGAACATCCTGATGAAAGTTCACTATGAGCTGAAACGTCGACTGGATCAGATTTTCTTTTTAATCTTCGACGTAATAAAGTTTATTATTTTCTTTGTGAGCGCCAGCATCTCTATCAACCCAAGAGGAGGGCGCTCCGACTCATCCGTTCAAAGACTTTTAACAGTAGCTCGTACATTTAAAGATTTTTAGCAAATTTTAACCCTTTAAAGATACTAACAACTCTTTTACCCCTTCAAGATTTCAACACTTTTTTATTTATTTATAAAGGATTTTACCAGGACGGGTACATTGAGATTTCTCTCGTTATCAGTGTGTCCTCGGTTCAGCAACATTAAATTGTTACAGAAATACAAAAGTAAGAAAATGCTGAATATATTTAAAAAAAATTGCACAAATATAACCCAGTAAAGACTTTTTTTTCAAGGTTTTTAAACCTAAGCTCTGTTTAAAAAATTATTAGTAAAGGTTGAGTGCTGCCGTTTTGTTATATTAAGATATATATATATGAGAGAGAGACAAACTACTGGCTATATATATATATCAATTTTAGGGGTTTTTTTTACAGCTCAAACTCCAACAAACAGTCATTTCTTTGCATAAGACGCTAAGACGTTGGGTGTGAAATTTCCTATTGTTCCCCTTCAATTCTTGCGGCTGCTGTTTGCTATTATTACTATGACTATTTCCTGTTTTTAAAGTCTGTGTTATAGACTTTTTTTTCCACGGTTATTTATGCAAATTTCATAAGTAACTTCACATCTGCACATTTTTCGCAGAAACAAAACTATCAATTTCCCAAGCTCTGCTTTTCATTTGGTAATTTCTGCTAGTGGCTGCCGAGCCGCAGGATGCTCGTCCTCCTCACCACAATTTCCAGTTACCTTTATAGGGTAATTTGCTGGTGCTGGTTTACGCTCTTGTAATTTTGCTGATTGATCACTGCAACTCGCTCCTAATTGGTCCCAACTCCCGTATTGCCCCTTTGCAATCTGTATTGAATGCAGGTGCCAGGGTTATTTTTCTCACCAGACGCACCTCACGTACCTCCCCCCTCTGCCGGTCCCTCCATTGGTTTCCTGTGCGTTTCAGGATACAGTTTAAAATACTGACGCTCACGTTCAAATGGCTCAATAACTCGACCCCTCCCTACATGTCTTTGTTACTCCGCAAACACGTCCCGTTTAGACCACTCCGGTCGGCGGGTGATCTCCACCTGTCATCGGTCTACACCCACGCTGCCAACTCTCACCTCCAAGACTTAAGGGCAGCTCCGGTCCTGTGGAATGACTTGACTCGCCCTATCAAACTCTCCCCTGATCTTCAGACCTTCAAGAAATCCCTCAAAACCCATCTCTTCAGATTAGCGCCACATCACTGATGCAACTCATCCCTCTGCTCACCTACTCACACATGATTGAAGCTGCTTCTATGGCCCCACCATTCCCGAACCACTGGCACCAATGATCCTGCCATCCAGTGAAATTCCCCTTGTCTTCCTCAACTCCCAATCCCTCTAGATTGTAAGCTCCTATGAGCAGGACCCTCTACACCTAACGTTTCCATCCTATGTCCGTTTATCTGTATCTCGTTCCCTTTGGTTATTGTAAAAAGCTGCGGAAACTGTTGGCGCCATATAAATGATGATGATAATAATATCCGTTGTCAGGTGCGCATAAAACCCACCAGTTGTGGTGCTGAAACAGGCCAGAGTCTATTTATTTGGACATCGGGGTCTCGGCCCCAATTTTTAATTCTCCTAAGACAAAATAATAAAATAAAAAATAATCATAAAAAATACAAGAGACATCACAGCGCGTCCTAAGTCCACCTATTGCTAACGCTACAAGAGAAGGAAGAGGAAATAAGAATTTAGCACATTTTTCGGTGATGCTCTACCCCAGGGCTGTCAAACTCCACCCCCCGAAGGTTCGTAACTACATCTCCCACGATTAACTGGTCATCTATTACACTGAAGGAATTATGGGGATTGTAGGCATCTGCGAGGCCGGAGTCTGACTGCTCTACTCTGCATATTTGGGCTGTATCTCCTTACTAGCACTTTGTCTTACTGAAGGGGTTATTCATTTTCAGTTTACACCGGCGAATCCCATAGGTTGCAATGGTTTTGCAAAAAAAAAAATTTATTTTTTTTAAAATACCTTTTTATTTTTTGCAGAAACGCTTTTTTATTTTTTAATCACAAACAAAATGCCGCTAAGCTGAAGAAGCTGGGCTCCTGTCTCAGTGAAACGCGCCCTAATGTCGGCGTTTTTAACTATGATGTTGTTGAACAGACGGGGTTAACGCTGTTATTTTGCTAAATTCGTTTTTATTGAGCAGCCGGACCACTAGAAAGGAGAGACTGTCGCTTTTCTGAGAACAGGACACTTTCTTGGGTAATGCTCAGCTTGACTGAATGTTTTGTGATGTTTGCCTTAGGGGTGTGCATGGCTGAAAAATTTGTTTCATTTTGATTCGTTTCGTTTCGTTTTTAAATTATTTTGTTTTCAGAATTTCGTTTCTCATTTCGGAACTAATTTAATTTCGTATTTCGTTTCGGATCGATTCTAAATTTCGTTTTGATTCTAAATTTCATATCGATTCGAATTTCATATTTCAATTCGATAGTTGATATCAATTCGAATTTTGGATCACTAAATAAAAACCCAATTGATCAAATTTTGCTGTTGAAAGACAATCTAGGGTTAAATATTAAGCTGTCTCACAGATACACAGGGTTATTCAGAGAGAGGTGAAAAGCAGGAGAATAACTGGAGAAGTGAAAATTCTAGGTCAAAATAGCCAAACCAGAAAAATTCTCCCATTTATCTCACTTTCCAAATCGGCTATTTTGACCTAGAATTTTCCATTCTCCAGTCATTCTCCTGCTTTTCACCTCTCTCTGAATAACCATCAGGGTTATTCAAAGAGATCCGAATCGTTTGAGAAAGGTAACCGAACGCTGATTTTTTTTTTATCTTTCTTGTTCATTCGGCTATCCAGAGAGCAGGCAGTTCGTCAAATCCTGGCGAATTGCCTGTACATACGGTGCCTGTTCGGTGCCTGTTTGAGGGCAGTGAAATCCCCATGAAAAAGCACTGCTTCGGCTATTCAGAGAACACAAACCAGCAGTGAAAGGTTCCCCTAATGTCCTGCCATTCGGTGGTTTAATTCGGCAGGTTTATTCATGCGAATCCTATAGGCTTCAATGTTAAAAATATTCCAGTTTTAATTCAATATCTAATAAACCGTTCATTATAAAATTCTGCAGTAAAGAGTCTCTTTATTTATAGATTTTGTTTAGGAAATTTTAATCATCAGCATCTCTATACACAAACAGCATCTCTATACACAAACAGCATCTCTATACACAAACAGCATCTCTATACACAAACAGCATCTCTATACACAAACAGCATCTCTATACAAAGCATCTCTATACACAGCCTCAAAGCATCTCTATACACAACCCCATCAGCATCTCTATACACAGCCCCATCAGCATCTCTATACACAGCCTCAAAGCATCTCTATACACAACCCCATCAGCATCTCTATACACAGCATCTCTATACACAGCATCTCTATACACAACCCCATCAGCATCTCTATACACAAACAGCATCTCTATACACAACCCCATCAGCATCTCTAAACACAGCTTCACAGCATCTCTATACCCAGCCACACAGCATCTCTATACACAACCCCATCAGCATCTCTATACACAGCATCTCTATACCCAGCCTCACAGCATTTCTATACACAACCCCATCAGCATCTCTATACACAGCATCTCTATACACAACCCCATCAGCATCTCTATACACAGCCTCACAGCATCTCTATACACAACCCCATCAGCATCTCTAAACACAACCTCACAGCATCTCTATACACAGCATCTCTATACACAACCCCATCAGCATCACTATACACAGCATCTCTATACACAACCTCACAGCATCTCTATACACAGCCTCACAGCATCTCTATACCCAGCCTCACAGCATTTCTATACACAACCCCATCAGCATCACTATACACAGCATCTCTATACACAACCCATCAGCATCTCTAAACACAACCTCACAGCATCTCTATACACAGCATCTCTATACACAACCCCATCAGCATCACTATACACAGCATCTCTATACACAGCCTCACAGCATCTCTATACACAACCTCACAGCATCTCTATACACAGCCTCACAGCATCTCTATACACAACCCCATCAGCATCTCTAAACACAACCTCACAGCATCTCTGTACACAACCCCATCAGCATCTCTATACGCAAACAGCATCTCTATACACAACCCCATCAGCATCTCTATACACAGCTTCACAGCATCTCTATACCCAGCCTCACAGCATTTCTATACACAACCCCATCAGCATCTCTATACACAGCATCTCTATACACAACCCCATCAACATCACTATACACAGCATCTCTATACACAACCTCACAGCATCTCTATACACAGCCTCACAGCATCTCTATACACAACCCCATCAGCATCACTATACACAGCATCTCTATACACAGCCTCACAGCATCTCTATACACAACCCCATCAGCATCTCTAAACACAACCTCACAGCATCTCTGTACGCAAACAGCATCTCTATACACAACCCCATCAGCATCTCTATACACAACCCCATCAGCACAGTGGCGTAACTAGAAACCTGAGGGCCCCGGTGCAAGAATCCATGACGGGCCCCCCCCCAAAAACATTCATATTTTAACTTTTTTATTATTATTGCAGGACAAAAAAAAGAGTACACCATTTATATTAGTTCAACTAACCTTAATTCTTAACAGTTGTAGTTTCAGGATAGGACTTGGTCACTGGGCAGGTCGCACTGATGACCTGCAAAATATAAAGAAAAATCCATAAATCAAGGAAATTGTACATCCATTTGACAAAGTTATAGCAAAAGATCAATATGGCAACAAGAATATGACAATTTAAATAGAAAATATTAGACTGTACATATGCGCACACACACACACACACACACACAGACTTACTCAAATGTCCACAGAAGAGGCAGAGAAGCTTCAAAAAATGGGTCCACAACAGGGCCAACAATAATAACAAACATCAACTTTTTCATGAACTGGAATTATGTCTAATGGATAAAAACCTGTAAAATAAAAAAGTTGTACAACAATTAATATAGTTGAATGAAGGTAGTATTGAACAAAAACAGCCATTCTTTCACCTGAAGCGGAGCTTATCTCAGAACAAATCATGCAAGGTGCAAACCTAAACGGGGTTAGTTTGTTTAACTGTTAAAAACTCTGAAACCGTGTTAATAACTTGTAACAGAACGTAATATAGCTTTACTTACTACTGCCGTTAGAAGTTACGACGCCTTGCTTTGGCATCAGCAAAGTCATCTACGATGCTTTCGATGTTCAGTCTTCGAACTCTCTCATTTTCGATGCTTAACAAAGCAAGCCCAGAAAGTCTTTGTTGAGACATGGCGTTTCGCAAATAACTTTTGATTAGTTTTAACTTTGAGAATGACCTTTCTGCAGTTGCTACGGTTACTGGGAGGAGGAGGAACAAAAGTAGTGCGACACAAACATCTGGGACTGTAGAAGACAGTGCACTGTTTTCAACGAGCAGGAGATGAGCAAGGTCCTTAACAGTGGAACAACTACGAACCTCTTCCTGAAGTGCCGAACGGAATGAAAGAAGTTGCCCCGGAAAATCTGCTGATATATCCTCATTGTAAAGTTCCTGCAGTTTTGTTGCTTCTGATATTACAGTCTCATCGGATTCAGAGGCGAGCATGGCTGGCTGAATTATTTTGAATCTATGAAAGACTGCATTCATTCCCTTAAATCGGTCTGACAATTGGTTTGTGATAATGTCAAAACACCTATAAAAACACAGTCGTTTTGAAGCGTTCCTCTGGATCAGCTAATCTTTGATCCATGCACAGCTCATCAAAGTGGCGCTTCACTTTTTTAATTCTTTTATTTGTAAACTCTGCTGAAATTCCCCACTTTTCTGCAAGTGCCGCTGCGGTTTCCTTAGCTTCCTCAAAGTGATCCCTGTAGGTGGAAAGGGCTGTCACAGCATTCTGAATGAGCTGCACTGCACTGGACAGTTCCATATCTTTAGATTGCAAAACCTTTGAAATTATATTTACATGGCTGAAGATTTTTGTTTGGAGGACAACGAGTAACACAAACTCAAAAGATTCCATTTACTTCTTTAAATTTGCAGCATCATCTCTTTCCTTTGGTTTTGATGAGAGGAGGATAAGTTTTGATAAAGCCTGCATGATGTCAACAAAACGGAACCGCAGCGCAAGCAGAGAATCGTGTCTAGAAGACCACCTTGTAGGGCAAAGCCGTTTTAATGTCACAGAAGATTCAGATGTGAATTAGGGATGTGCGTTTCGGGTTTCGGAATTTCGGAATTTTCACAAAATTTCCCGATTCATGTTTTCGGATGCGGCCGAATTTCCGAAAATTTTTAGATCCGAAAATGGCAGATCCGAAAAGTTTTCCGAGCCGAAACGAAATATTTTCGGAATTTTCGAATGGACTTGAAATGTGTCAAATCGAAATTTATTGCTTTGAAACGAGGAGAATAGACTTTCCGAAAAAACGAAAATTTCCGAACTTACGAAAAGTCGGTACAAAAAACGAGCTAAGTGACACGAAAATACGAAAAATGGTCGAAATTCCGAAAACCTGTACAATTCCGAAAAACGAAAATTTCCGAAATCACGAAAAGTCGATACAAAAAACGAGCTAAGTGACACGAAAATCCGAAAAATGGTCGATATTCCGAAAAAAAGAGTACACGAAAAACGAATCGAGCCGAACCGAATAGAAACAGAAATCGGTCGAAACGAGCCGAATCGAAAAGTTTAAAAATCCGAAAAAATCGAACCGAATCGAACCGAAAAAAAAATCGGTGCACAAGCCTAATGTGAATGAGGAGAGAAAGGCCCATATGCGTACACTTTCCCCAAAGAAGGTGTATAAATTGTGTACCACATCAAAGAATGAGGTCACTTCCGCTATGTCAGCGACAGCATCCTGAATCACTAGATTTAGATTGTGTGCTGCACAATGGACATACAGGCCATTCTTTTCCCTCTTTGCTATCCGAGCCTGTACACCAGAATAAACACCACTCATTGTTGCTGCACCATCATAACCCTGACCACGACACTTTGATAAATCAAGGCCCTTGCTCTCTACGCAGGCGACAATATTACGCTCAATCTCTGCTGCTCTCTGATCCTCAATGACCTGAAACCCTAAGAAAGCCTCATTTACTGCGACACTGCAAGCTCTCAGATTCTGATCTCTTTCCACAGAGACATATCGAAATATCTGACTCATTTGATCAACTTTGGATATATCCTGTGTTGTGTCCATTATTATGGAATAAAATTGTGCTTCTTGTATTTCAGACACAATTTCATTTTGCACTTTTTTGGATAGAATTTCTATTAATTGGTTTTGTATTTGTGGGCTCAAATATTTTAACGTGCCTTTGGGGTAACTGAAGAAGTTCCTTTAAAATGGGATCATACTCTGCCAGCAGCTCTATGATGGAGAGAAAGTTCCCATTGGTAACCTCTCCCAGACGCTCTCGGTGGCCACGAAAGGCTAGGTTACTCATTGCCATTGTTAATGTCACATTAACAATTCTGTGTAACACTTGCCTCCAAAAGTTTTTTTCCCTTCTAATCTGGTTTTCATTTTCCTCATCAATTGTTTTATTACGCCTCCAATGATCATAGACTACACATGCTTCCATATGAGTTTGTGAACATTCATGAATCGGAATTCTTGCAGACAGCCTCTGCCACTTCTGGATCCCTTTTGCCCATGCAGGCTCAAATCCCACCTTTTTACGGTCAGCAAACAGCCAGCATGGCTCACAGTACGCAGCATTAAGGTTTGGAGAGTAACAAAGCCACATTACAGAAAGTTTAAGCCCTGTCTTGGTCACTCTCTCATAATAACGCTCAGAAAAGCACCTTTTCTGTGCATCATTATCCCGCGGGAAGGTCCTGGAGGTCTACATGGGCCATGAGCTAAAATAAACTTTTTTACATTTGTATCTGTGATGGTGACTGGGTAATGCCCCCTATCGGTCACAAATTTCTCACCCTCTACACTACTTCCCACAGCACTTGAAGATTCTCTAATGCTCGCCAGATCTGAATCGTCAATGTTGGTGGTGTCTAAAGGTCGGTCTTGCATTGAGCTGTTGCCTTCAAGTGGATCTCTGTTCTCGTCTTCCAGTGTAGACTCGGTGGAATGAGTGCCCTCAATGATTGCCATCTCACCAATTTGTGCAATATTTGCACTGTCTTCTTCAATACTTTTTTCAGTTTCCTCACTGCTAACCAGGACATACTTGAAAACGAGAGAAATCTCAATGTATCCTTCCTGGTAAAATCCTTTATAAATAAATAAATAAATAAATAACCTTAGAACTCTGAGCCACAGTTTTAGGAGTGGAGCAGAACTGGTTTATTTTAGGGAGTTTTTGAAGTTTCATCTGCTCTTCCTTTGCCTTTTTACGCTTGTGAGCACCGCTCTTGGACTGAGTGGATGACGACATTATATATTTCTGCAAATAAAGCATATGACAGCTAATAGTATGCAAGCTCTTTAGGCAAGGAGGTAATGTTGTATCTATTGAGATAATCAAAATTATTTAATGTTTAAATTCAACCATTTTTACAAAGATCAGTCATGCATGGCAATACTTCTTTTCATTAACCCTCCCCACTCTTTTCAATTCATAACCCCCCAGTCTTCTCATTTGCCAATTGTATCAGCCAAGTGCGGTAAATGTTACAGCCAAGTGTGGTAAATGTTACATCCAAGTGCGGTAAATGTTACATCCAAGTGCGGTAACAGCCAAGTGCGGTATAAATGTTACAGCCAAGTGCGGTAAATGTTACATCCAAGTGCGGTAAATGTTACATCCAAGTGCGGTAACAGCCAAGTGCGGTATAAATGTTACAGCCAAGTGCGGTAAATGTTACAGCCAAGTGCGGTAAATGTTACATCCAAGTGCGGTAACAGCCAAGTGCGGTATAAATGTTACAGCCAAGTGCGGTAAATGTTACAGCCAAGTGCGGTAAATGTTACATCCAAGTGCGGTAACAGCCAAGTGCGGTATAAATGTTACAGCCAAGTGCGGTAAATGTTACATCCAAGTGCGGTAAATGTTACATCCAAGTGCGGTAACAGCCAAGTGCGGTATAAACGTTACAGCCAAGTGCGGTATAAACGTTACAGCCAAGTGCGGTAAATGTTACAGCCAAGTGCGGAAAATGTTACAGCCAAGTGCGGTAAATGTTATATCCAAGTGCGGTAAATGTTACATCCAAGTGCGGTAACAGCCAAGTGCGGTATAAACGTTACAGCCAAGTGCGGTAAATGTTACAGCCAAGTGCGGTAAATGTTACATCCAAGTGCGGTAAATGTTACATCCAAGTGCGGTAACAGCCAAGTGCGGTATAAACGTTACAGCCAAGTGCGGTAAATGTTACATCCAAGTGCGGTAAATGTTACATCCAAGTGCGGTAAATGTTACATCCAAGTGCGGTAACAGCCAAGTGCGGTATAAACGTTACAGCCAAGTGCGGTATAAACGTTACAGCCAAGTGCGGTATAAACGTTACAGCCAAGTGCGGAAAATGTTACAGCCAAGTGCGGAAAACAGAACAAACAGGATCATTCAGCCTGAATCTCAAACGGAATGCAATTGGCATGGTAGACACAGCCCCCCCCCCCGTAATGCAGGAGCCAGGAGGCCACCTTATTGAAAACCCCCGTAACGCAGGCTGAGCTGAGGCAGGCCACCATAGTTACTCAAGGCCCCCAGCCCCCACCCACGGTACTCATGGTCATGGGCCCAGCCGCACCCACGGTAATGCAGGCCTGGCTGCCATATTGGAAGGGGCCCCCCCAGCGGCCCCCATGATAATACAGGCCTGGCAGGCTGTCTGCCAATATTGGTATTGAGACCCCCCAGGCCCCCACCCCAATTTGATTTTGAATGAACATAAAATTACCTGAGTCAGGTGGCGACGGCGTGCTGCTGATGTGATTGCTATGTGGCCCAGGCCGCAGGAGAGACAGCAGTGTGACAGGACTGTGATGACGAGAGAGTCTGCTGCAGCGGTGGTGGTGCCAGGGCCCAGCTCCAGCTGAATGAGTCAGTCACTCACAGTGAAAAAAACAGTCAACTCAGTGAGTAGACACAGAGTGACTGTCACGGGGGCCCAGCTGGGGCACGTCACGGGTCGGGAGGGACTGTCACACTCAGTGACACTGTGTGACACTCACTCTCACACTCTCACTGTCTGTGACGGTGCGTGGCAGCGTGCAGTGAAGTGCACTGAGACTGAGTGACGTGTGTGACAGAGTGACAGACACTCAGTAGTCAGTACTGTCTGCGAGGAGCGGATGATGGACTAGACTCGGTCTCGGGAGCCTGCCTGAGTGTAGGACGGAGCCTAGAGGAGAGGAGGACTCTACTAGCCGCCCTGGAGGAGTCTGGAGAGGAGAGTGGAGACGCAGCTTGGGCGGGAGAGGAAGCGTCGCGTTCCGGCCACGAGGAGAAAGGCCGGCGCGCATTAATTTCCAGGTCGGCGCCCGCTCACTGTCTCCTTGGCCGCGCCCACACACACATGGAGACACATGTGCGGGCGGAGGCTAAGTAGGCGAGCCGCGAGCAGGGAGAGGGGGACGGCCAGACGGGGAGGAAGGACTTAATCATCATTCATGATGATTGATTGGATGGAAGAAGTAACAAGGATCATGACGAGCAGCCGCAGCACCGAGGGCTCATCGGAACGCGATCGCGGCTGCGGCTGCTGGCAAAAATAGTGCGCTTATTGCGCTACGAAAAAAAAGGAAATTAATTTTATTCTCCCCAAGCAAGTGGGCCCCCTCAAGTGGCGGAACTGCCAGGGCCCGGTCGCAGTTGCGACCGCTGCGACCCTGGTAGTTCCGCCACTACATCAGCATCTCTATACACAGCCTCACAGCATCTCTATACACAACCTCACAGCATCTCTATACACAACCTCACAGCATCTCTATACACAACCTCACAGCATCTCTGTGAACCCTCAAAAGAACCCCCTATCTCCACCAGGGGATTCCGGGCAGCTAGGGGTTCCCCGGCTATCTGACGTCATCACGCTATGCGTGAGGACGTCAGGCAGTGAGGGAGGACCCGGGGGTGGAGCTGCCATCCAAGATGATGGCCCCCACCGGAGCTAGGCCGCACCCGGTGCCTAAAGGGTTAAAGCCAGGCACCGCTTAAAAGGGGAGACTCTCTCCTTTTAAGCGGTGCCTGGCTATTTTTTGTGGGACCTCCCGATCGGGAGGGAGAGGGATCTGAACAGATCCCCCATCCCTTCCAGGCGATCTCCCGGCATTGCCGGGGGGCTCCTGGAAATGACGTCATTGCGCATGGCGCGATGACGTCATTCACGTCTGGAGGAGCTTGACTTCAGCGTCTGAGGACGCTGAAGTCAGAACGCCGCGGGACCCTGGACAGAAAGGTGAGTATCTCCGCCGGGGGTCCCGCAAAGCTGATGACATGTGGGACACGTCCTCCTCAGCATACAGCGGGAGTAAGGCTGGGGTCAGAGCAGCGCACTTTTAACGTGCGTTCTGGCGCACATAATTACGGCCGCACTAGCAGCAGATGACGGGCAATGACGGCCAATATACGATGTACGGCCGCACAAAAGTCCAGCCGTGCAACGCAAGTGGAATTTGAACGCATTTTTCTGAGAACGCTGAACCGCTAGTACTGACGTACTGAGTGCGCAGCTGCGGCATAGCGGCGTGTGTGCGTGATTAGGAGATGTCAGACGCTGCTAATGTCCAGCCTACATAACGTCCAGACGCAAAAAGAGTTTTATTGACGATCCGTACAAAATCACGCCCGAAAATGCGCGTCGTCTGACCGTTTTTGCGCATTCCGTGAAAAAATACGTCAATGCGTTCGGACGCACTTTTTCACGTTCGCGGGGAAAAATGCTTTCGTCTGACCCTAGCCTTAGCAGTGAAGGGGTTAAAAAGTATTTTTTTTAACGTTTTGTCCTTGTTTCCTGTCCCCCAGGGCACTACCCGGACCCCCATACACCTTTTATGGCAAATATCTTGCATATATGCCCTCTTGGAGGGCACTCTAAAATCGAACTTTGAGTCCCATTGACTTGTATTGAGTTCGAGTTCGAATGCGAACCGAACTCGGGGGTGTTCGGTAGGGATGAGCCGAACACTCCCCGAGTTCGGTTCGAAGCCGAACCCGAACTTTCCAAATGTTCGGATCCGAACCCGAACCCGAACTCGAACCCCATGCAAGTCAATGGGGCTGAAAATTCGGTTTTTAGGGGGGCCTCCAAGAGGGCATATATGCTAGATATTTGCCATAAAAGGTGTATGGGGGTCCGGGTAGTGCCCTGGGGGACAGGAAACAAGGACAAAAAGTAAAAAAAAAACGTTTTTAAAGGGACAGTGAGTTTTCCATGAAATAAGGGTTAAAAATAAAAACCAAAAATTCCTTCAAATATTGTGCCTAGGAGGTCCCCATAACCTGCCCGTGAAGTGGCGGATTTCTAGGATGTATAGAAATATGTAAAAACCAAAAAATGACGTTTCAAATGACGGTAAATGCTTTTCCTTTAATCTATCCATAAACAACTGCTTGGGGCGGCAGCCTGTATGAAAAGAGGAGACATTTTCGGACACGCAGAAAAAGTTTACAGATTTTTTGGCGGTGAAAAGCAGGAGAATGACTGGAGAATGGAAAATTCTAGACCAAATAGCCGATTTGGAAAGTGAGATAAATAGGAGAATTTTTCTGGTTTGGCTATTTTGACCTAGAATTTTCTCTTCAGTCATTCTCCTGAGTTTCACCTTTCTCTGAATAACCCTGTCAGGGTTATTCAGAGAGCGGTGTAGAGCAGGAGAATGACTGGAGAATGGAAAATTCTAGGTCAAAATAGCCAAACCAGAAAAATTCTCCCATTTAGGCTAGGGTCAGACTAGCGAATTTTTAACGTGCGTTTAGGCGCACTTAATCACGGCCGCACTAGCAGCAAATGACGGGCAATGACGGCAAATATACGAAGTACGGTCGCACGAAAGTCCGGCTGTGCAACGCAAGTGGAAAATGAACGAATTTTTTCGAGAACGCAGAACCGCTAGTACGGACGTACAGAGTGCGCTGCGTCCACTAGCGGCGTGTATGCGTGATTTGGAGACGTCAGACCCTGCTCATGTCCAGCCAACATAACGTCCAGACACCCAAAGTTTCCTGGTTTGGATCCGTAAAAAATCACGCACAAAAATGCGCATCGTATGACCGTTTTCGCGCATTCCGTGAAAAAATAAGGCAATGCGTTCGGACGCACTTTTTGACGGTCGCTGTGAAAAATGCGTTAGTCTGACCCTAGCCTTATCTCACTTTCCAAATCGGCTATTTGGTCCAGATTGTTCTCTTTTCCTGCCATTCTCCTGGTTTTCACCTTTCTCTGAACAACCCTGAGAGAGAGGTGAAAGCCAGGAGAACTGGCAGGAGAAGAGAACAATCTAGACCAAATAGCCGATTTGGAAAGTGAGTTAAATGGGAGAATTTTTCTGGTTTGGCTATTTTGACCTAGAATTTTCACTTCTCCAGTTATTCTCCTGCTTTTCACCGCTCTCTGAATAATCCTGTGAATGTTTAATCCCGAGGTGAAAAATAACATTGCTTAAGGCTGGGGTCAGACGAGCGCAGTTATCACGTCCGTGTTGCCGCACATTTGTACGTCCGTGGCAGCATAGCATTCTGACCAATGGATCCCCACACACGAAGTACGTCCGCACGGAAGTGCGGATGCATGGCGGACGCAGCAAATGGACGCAGGTTAGGCAAGAACGTAATACTGCTAGAACGGACGTGCAGAGTGCGCCACGTCCACAACGTTTGTGTAGCTTTGTGTGTGAGTGATGAAACAAGGTCAGATGGACGGCATTTATACGTCCAGCATTTTTGTTTTTTTATTTTAATTTATTTTCCCTGCTACATCAGTCAAAAAATACGTCAGTGAAAAAAACGGACTGTTTGGCCACTACCTTGTTGTCAGTCAGTAAGTACGTCCGTACTGCACGGACGCACAGTCCGTACAAAATGCGCTCATCTGACCCTAGCCCTTAGATGTTATTTTGAATTTTTTTCAAACACCAGTTAACCACTTGGCTGCTATGGACGCGCTCAGCGCATCCAGCCAAGTGGTTCTCCTGTGCTATGGACGCGCTGAGCGCGTCCATGCACAGGAGGCAGCAATCCGCCAGATTCTGGATTGCTGCACCCCCCGGTGCGGGCTGACATCTTGAATGTCAGCCCAGCACTCCGGGACCCAGGCGGAGCAATTAGATGTCATCGCGGCGGCGCAATGACATCTAATTCAGGCGCCCCCCCCCCCATTTGTGGGGGGCAGAGGGTTAATCCAGGCACCGTTTGGAAGGTCACAGCTTGCCCTTCCAAACGGTGGCTGTGATTAACCCCTGGGGAGCCGGATCACGAATCAGCGCTGAAAAGCGCCGGATCGTGATCCTCTACTGGAGCTGGCCGACATCTTGGATGTCGGCCAAGCCTCCAGGAACTCCCCCTGAGGATTGGAGTCATCGTGCATAGCACGATGACGCCAGTCCTGGACTTAACCCATAGCTGCCACCAATGGTGGAGATAGGGGGTTCCAATGAACCACCTATCTCCCGATCCGTGGCAGCTAGGGGTTAATGTTTGATATCGTTGGATTGGCCAGAGCATGGCCTTTCCAAGGATACCAAACATGAGCATGAAAAATGTTTTTTAAAAAAACAAGTTTTTTGTTTGTTTTTGTTTTGTTAATGCAGCAATATTGTTCCCATTTCAATTATAATGTGAACAATAATGCTGCACTAACAATTTTTGTATGCGGTGCGTTTGTTAAAAATAGCAAAATTTTCCCCCAAAAAAATGTAACGAGACCCCATTTCTAATTTTTTTAACAAGCGCACCCCATACAAAATATAACCGCAAACGATCGCATGTTAAAATGTGAAAAAAAACACTTTACACATAATAAATTATTGAAAATTCTAATTTTATTGCATTTTTGTTATAATATACAGACATGACATAACGTATACATATAATAATGACATATTATGAATCTGCCAAGTCTGCCGGAAAGAACGATATATAATATGTCTGGGTCATATATCAAAATATGGCTACAAAACGCGGTTAAACATGATGAGCAAAAGCGGTAAAAATGACCTCAGCACAGAGGTGTGAAAAGCCTCAGCAGCGAAAAGGTTAAATGCAGCATATTAGGATGTTTTAGGGAAATTAATTCTCAAATCTCAATCAGAAGCAGACACCACCCCACCCTCAGTATATTGTACAATGTATCAAATTGATTACCAGACTAAAAACACCTGGTGTTATGCCCGTTTGTGAACAGAGGTCATTTAGAGTTGATAATCTTTCCACGTACACATTAGTTTTTAATTCAATATCTAATAAACCGTTGCTTATAATATTCTGCAGTAAAGAGTCTCTTTATTTCTAGAATTTTTAGTATTTTTTTAAGCATTTTCTATACTTTTTTCAAAATTTCTTTTTTTCTTTTTACTCGAACCGAACACACCCAAAAAGTTCGAAATTCGCGAACTTTCGAACTGCCAAAGTTCAGGTCGAACTCCGAACCGTCCATACCCGAACAGCTCATCCCTAGTGTTCGGCTCATCTCTAGTTACCGTACGGGGAAATTCACTGTTCGGTGGCATTTCGGGGCCAGATCGGCTCTCTCTGAATAACCCTGTTTAAATTGATTGAATGTTTCACTGCTTTTGCATAATCTTTAACTCTTACGAATCTATTTAACAGGGAGAAGTAGTTAATACTGTGATCGTTGACTTTTAGGAGTGGTATATTGTTGCAGGCAGCGTGAACTCTGCTCTTTAAAGCTCCTAAATACAACTTGTGTGGGTAACACTGTTCTATCTATTCTTCATCGAGTTTTTTTTAAATCACAATATTGTGTTTATGGTGAGCTCTAACGCTAATTTTGCTCTGGTTAATCTATGGGGAACGTGTATACTTTATGTGTGATTAACTACAATGAGTAATACCCTATAGATACTTACCTGCACCCAGCAGTGGCAATAAGTACCGGCTGCAATTAATAAGAGTATATGGATTATTGGAACATGATTTAATACTCTTATAATGGAAGCAGCCCTAAGTGGGAGAATGAGTGGATAAACCCGCTAACACTCCACACATCTTTATAAAGTTTAGAGTTTTTGATGTTCAAAGTAAAAGTTTTTTGGTTTTTTTGTAACCCGCTGCAAGATTTATTACCACATCCTGTCTATGTTCCCCTTCATATAATGGTTAGGTAGCTGGTAATTTTGTAGCCTTCGCACGCTTTGCTGAGGTTTATCTTCTAACTAAAAATTAGAACATCGCGCACTCCTGACCAAGACAAGGACACCACTAGATGTCCTGAAGAAAAGAAATGCGCCGGCAATCGTTTTTATTCGTGAAGGTATCTTGTGATCTATGGGGTCGACACCATCAATGGCAACGTTTCAACTCAACCGGGGAGTTTTATAAGCCCTGCGGGGCGGAAACGTTGCTGCTGTTGACGAGTCTAACGATGTTGACGACTTCAATTAAAAGACATGCACTTGGACCAACCAACCGGCGGCTTATTTCTTTCTGGATCTCATTTGAAGATCAGCCGCCGCAGGGCTCTATTACATTCTTCACGCAAAAACGCACGCAAAGCACGAAGCGTTAAATGTTAACTTGACTTTGCAGTAACAGAACCAGACTTTCTGCCAGAGCGACAGCACCAGAGACACAAACCACAATGAAGTGGCACTATCCACAGCATGGAGAGCCTCCAATCCACCTGCCAGGAATGCAGGGGTAAAGTTTGTTGAGCTTTTTTGTTACAGTGAGGATGAGGACTGCTCCTTGCAGCTTGTTTACAGTAATATTGCGTGAAAAAGAGAGGGATAAAACCAGGGCCGGACTGAGATCTCTATGGGCCTGGAGCTGAATAATTTGGTTGGGCTCTTTTTGGAATTTAGTGAAATGAAAACATATTTTAGGTTATTTAATCGTGCAGATATAGATATATCTAACCAGATACTATGTGAGTAAATTTCCATTCAATTTTACAGTGTGTAAAATTATTTTTTCACATTTTATCATCCAAATCGTTGTGGTTATATATTCTATACGGAATTCTTGTTTTAAAAAAAAAGTGAAATGGGAACCCGTTACTTATTTTTCTGAGAAAATATACAATTTTAACAGAACAAAATGAAATATTTCCATTGTGTTTTGGAGGATGTGTTTTTTTAATGAATAATATGACTATTAGGGTTATTCAAAGAGAGGTGAAAACCGGGAGAATAACTGGAGAAGTGAAAATTCTAGGTCAAAATAGCCAATTTGGAAAGTGAGATAAATGGGAGTATTTTTCTGGTTTAGCTATTTTGACCTAGAATTTTCACTTCTCCAGTCATTCACATGGTTTTCACCTCTCTCTGAATAACCCTGTTAGTATAAAACACTGACATTGCTCCCAGCGTGGGAAATTAAAAAGTGAGTAATGGCAGTGGTATTGCTCATTTTATACATCACAAATGGACAATGCCATCGCTTTGGAGCTAAAAAAAAAAAATAGTTATTTTCTTTTAGATTTTACATGGTCACGTTTTGTATCAATGCAAAGGCCAGACTCTGCCCTGTCCTATGACAATGTCTCGCTTGACCTTGTGAGGTGTAAAGATTAGTGACGCAGGGGTGCAAAGTCCCCCGCAGTGCTCTTCCCTGCAGTGTGGTGGTTTAGGTTTTTGATGTAACAATTCGTAACAATGGATTGTGCCATCACCTCCACACTTGTTGGAGACATCAGAAATGAGATGGTGAGTTAGTGCCGCTTCATTGTTCACTTTATAATTGAAAAGTGAAAAGTATTGCTGTTACGAAAAAAAGAAAAATAAAGAACTAGTTATTATTTTATTTGTCTTATGTAAAATCCAGTCATGGTTGGTATCATTGGAAAGGTCATGTTAATCCGGCCTTTCCAGTGATTCCTCATGAACCTGTAGCTGCTAGGGAGCTGGAGATACAGGGGTCCAAATGCAGACATATTTATCCTTTCTCTGGACCTATTCTGAGGCCTGGCGCTGCCTCTCCATCAGTCCCTATGTTAATCCGGCCCTGGATAAAACCATGGATTTCCTTTCTCCACAGGGGATACACTAAATCTGCATTAAAAAGGTGTGTAAATGTGGTTCTGATATGCTAATGAGTGCTTTCCCATGGTTCACAATGGAAGGTCAACTTGGTTTTTTGGTAGTGAAAGGATCAAGGTAGTGAAAGACATGAAATCTCCCTCATAGATAAAAAAAGTGCTAAAGAGAGAGATGTTATTTCAGTTTTCTACCTTGTTTGGAAAAGATAAGTGTCTTATCTAAATTATGGTCAATAAAATGTATTTCCAGCCTCCTGCTGTGCCTGACATTACAGCAGCCTTCAATTCACTCTTCAGGGTATCACAATGTATCACTCTCTATGATACTAAAATATGGCCAAATGGGATGAAAGGCCCCCCCCCAACCTCTGCTGGCTTCTAACCCCCTCCCCCATCTCTTTCCTTCCGCCAATTATTTTATCCCTTAACCTTTTCACTGCCGAGCTCTTTTTTGTTTGCCCTCATAAAGCTGTGTCTCTTTCTTCATACAGCTCATCATTCAAAGCTGTCACCCTTTCCAGATCCTGCATTTCCACTCTTCCCCATTTATCCCCCCACCCAGTCCCGCGCCTAACCTCATAGCTTTCCCTTCCAGTCGTAATACTGGGTGACACAACTGAGAGATAAATTAGAATTTCTGCAATCAATAAATCCTGTATTAAAAAGGTGTGTCAGTGCCACAGGTTGTTTTTCGGCGCAGGTCAGTGTTCTGTGAATAGAAGACACGATATTTGTAATATTTTCTATTTCGGGGACACTGAATCGTGGTGAACTGCAGCGAATTGCACAGTAGTTTGCGGTCAATTGGCCTCTATTTGGTGAATTGTCAGCTTAGTGAATGAACGAATTGCCCCGAAATTGCACCTACGATTAAATTTACAGTTTGTTGCAATTTCAGGACCAATACGGAGGTTAGTGAATAAGCCCTTAAAAAGAGATGGATCTCGAAGTGCTGATGGACAGGCAGTGAATTGTCCATAGGGGTATTGTGACGGAAAGCTTCCTAATTGTGCTTGGAAGTGTGTATCTATATATATATTATAAATATACATATATATATTTTATATATATTATATATATATATATATATATATATATATACACTTCAGTGTGTCTATGTACAGATCCTGTCCTGTTTGTTTAATTCCCCCTGCCCCATATCTTTCCAGTTGAAACTCAGAGACCTGACCAGAGCAAATGGTGTGAATAAATTTGCATGACACATCCTGTAACCGGGTCCCCCACAGAGTCACCATGGAGACCCAGTTATGGCCAAATGGTATGGCCAGAACAGTTCATGTACACTAGCATCATTTTGGAGCTGAGTGGACATTTCTCAGGGCTGGATGTCCCTGGGGGGTGCGTTCATGGATGGGGAGGTGAGGGTTTAAAAGAAACCACTCTTTTGCTGAGTGGGGAAGCTCAGTGAGTGGATCCACATCTAAGCGCATGTGGACTGAACTCAGGATCTCCGCTCCTTCTATACCAAGTCCACTGAAACCAGAACTTTAAATGCAGGGACCGTGAGTTTAACTGTGTTTATTTTCCCTTTTATGTATCGCTCTGTACCTGTTATCCCTTTTCGTGCACTGTCTTTTTATGCAATAAACCCCTCTTTAATAGCTTTCCCGTGTTGGCTGTTTGGTGACTCGTGTGACTGGGATTACCAGTTCTATCCAGTATTTCTACTTTGTTGAACTAGAACTTTAGGAGAAAGTTCGATAACCCTATTCAGGACGGCCATTAGAAATCTTAGGGCCCCTTATTGAACCAGTGGATGGGATGCCCTTCCCTCAGCTCCCCATTTCAGTAAACTAATTGAAAGTCGGAGGATAAAATGTGTGTCTGGGTGGGATAGCGTTCACTCTGCAGCTCTACCTGGTGCAGACCATACTAATCGCTCTCTCAGTGAGGAGTCGGAGCGCACTTATAGCCTCCGTCGCTGATGCCCACCAGGAAATTTCTTAGTATCCCAGTGGTCCAGTTCTGGGTGACATGGCAGAACCTTACATCAGTGACACTTACCCAAGCTGCATAGGTTTTGGGAAAGACAGGGCCCCCTCGGGCCAGTGGGCCACTGAAGATATCATGGGCTGTCACTCCCATGATGATGGCAGCCCTGATATAACCATACAGAGGGTAAGGTCTCTCAATATGCAATCGCAGTTTGAGCCTTATTGGTTATATGACATAATGATATCATAATATCAGAAAGTCATGTATCAGTGTTTGCAGATGACACAAAACTAGGAAAAGTAATACAATGTGAGCAGGATGTTACTTCGCTGCAGAGGGATTTAGATAGATTGGGGGACTGGGCACTTAAATGGCAGATGAATTATAATCTAGATAAATGCAAAGTTATGCACTTTGGAGTGAAGAACACACAAGTAATTTATACCCTAAATGGTACGGAGTTAGGGAAATCCAAGCAGGAGAAGGATTAGGGAATAATCATAGACTTCAAACTAAGTAACAATGTGCAATGTCAAACAGCAGCCGCCAAGGCCAGCAAGGTATCGGCATGCATTAAAAGGGGAGTTCACTCACGGGATGAAAACATAATTTTGCCTCTGTATAAATCAATGGTCAGGCCGCACCTTGAATATGCCGTGCAATTTTGGGCACCGGTCTTAAAAAAAGATATTATAGCGCTAGAAAAAGTGCAGAGACGGGCAACTAAATTAATAAGGGGAATGGAAGGGTTAAGTTATGAGGCAAGACTAACAAGCTTAAACCTGTTTAGTTTAGAGAAACGGCGCCTTAGAGGGGATCTGATAACCTTATATAAATATATACGGGGCCATTATAAACCATTGTCTGATAACCTATTCATTAACAGGTCTATACATAGGACAAGGGGTCATCCATTTAGACTGGAAGAAAGGAAATTTAGCTTAAAGCATAGGAAGGGTTATTTTACGGTGAGAACAATAAAGCTGTGGCATTCTCTGCCTGTTGAGGTGGTTGGGTCAGAGACTGTACAGACTTTTAAAAAACGACTGGATGACTTCCTGCAGACACAGAATATTAAGGGTTATAATATTTAATATGTGGGTAAAAGCTTCTTGATCCAAGGAGAAATCTGACTGCCATTCTGGGGTCAAGAAGGATTTTTTTCCCAGTATGTTGCATATTGGCAAGCATTTCAGACTGGGTTTTTTGCCTTCTTTTGGATCAACAGGAGTAGGTTATGCGGGAGAGGCTGAACCCGATGGACGCATGTCTTTTTTCAGCCTATGTAACTATGTAACTATAATTATCGATGCTGTGGAAATCCTCAGTGTCTCCCGATAGTCAGTGGAACGTGCAGCGCAGAAATGGAAACCGCTGGCTCAGCACGTAGGATAACAGAAATGGAAACCGCTGGCTCAGCACGTAGGATAACAGAAATGGAAACCGCTGGCTCAGCACGTAGGATAACAGAAATGGAAACCGCTGGCTCAGCACGTAGGATAACAGAAATGGCCGGTGATAATTAGCACTTCAATCATTAACATGGTCTGATGGCACATTGATTACAATATAACAGCGATAAAATACATAGACATAATCAAACGAAGCAATAAAGGCACAAGAACATAGAGGACATCATTCCTTGGAAAGAGAAGATCAGATGTACCCTGCCCGACCAAAAATAAAGTCGTGCACTGTAACATTTGGTTGTGTCGCCTTTTGCTGTGTGTGTTCCTGTGCCGTCACATTTTATTTGCTGCTCTGGTTTCAGCAGCAGGTGGTGGTCCCCAGGATATGGTGATATGATATGGTGACCGGCATGCAAAGAATGAGGGGGGAATGTCTTCCACGCAGCCTTACGACTTTAATAAAATCAGGTGGTCAGGGTGTGTAGACTGTCTCTTTTAAGCCTGTAATGTCCTCTGTTCCCATAGTAGAGCGCAAAGTCCGCACAGGATTCATTAGAGATAATAAACATTCATGACACAGTGTGTTTTTATACAGTAACCTGTCCTCCAGTGAGAAGAAGGTGCTGTACATGCCGGGGACGGAGTTATTGAGGAAGTGGCTCATCCCTTTGGCTTACTCAACCATAAGTATGGAAAAAAAAACTTCAGATAGGATCTTGGCACTGATGGATGTTACTCTGTCACTCACACAACGCTCCCTGTTTTATTAAAGCTTCCAATGGTTACTCAAAGTTCCACCGGTTTACCTTGGGAAATCCCATATGACACAATCTTTCCACCACCCTTCCCACATCATTAGATGCTCTACTAATCAATCTCCTTCTGATTTACATTCCATAAAGTGCAGTTTTACCAGTGCCTAAGCATGAATAAATTCAGGATTGTACATGTGCCTATCCAACCCGTGAGCATGAATGAAAATGCTATAGCAGGTCTCAGCACCCCAACTGGGGTACATCTGCTAATGCCGCTCTCATGTAGGACATCCGTTATCCCATCATGGTATTTCATTCCATCTTCAGCCCTTTGCCGAAGCTTAAGGGCAGATACAATGAAAGAGTAGTTATAGCATTACCCAGACATGAGGCAGCACTCATTGTTAGGGTAAAACATACAGATATACTTTAATGGAGCAAGTATATACAGTGCCAGGAAGGATTTGGAGACCAATGGAAGATGACACCCTTGTGCCCCTCCTCCTCCTCTCGTGATCCATGGCTACCAGTCATAACCCAATCCTTTGGACATGAAACAATAGAGTGAAATGTAATCACAGCATGAGCGTTAGACTGCCTGAATACATTAAATAATGGATAACAGAAAAAGCACACAATAGTCTGATGGCCAGATGCTAAGGAATACGGCACAACAGATCAAGTAAAAGGGCTCTATGCTCCTGACCTGCAATGAGGGTGCTGCCCAATCACCAGAGCACAGCTTTAACTCGCCAATGGCGAGTGGGTGAGTAAAAATTTTCAGTTCTGTTTGAATCTGTACCTGACATGGAATTTGTTACATCCTCAGCCCCTGCTGTGCTTCCTGGGGGGTCTGGGGATGGTTCGGTGTCATTGGCTGGTCGAGTGCCAGCACCATGTAATGGCCAAGCGGCGTCCGAGGGGCGGGGCCTGGCGTGGTCACGAGGAGCTGCCAGGTTTAAAGCAGGGCGAGAGGAGTTGCCTCGTCGCCCTGCCATGGAGTTCACTCCCGCATCGCTTCCTATTGATACTCATTGCTGTTCAAGTTGGCGACCCATTCACGTCTACGATTCCTGCTCCTGATTTTGACCCGGCTTGTCTTTGACTATTCTCATGTTACATGCTAGAGCGGTTGCAAGTGCTGTGCGTTGTTGGTTTAACCCTATGCAGGCTGCTTGGGGTTTTACTCGCCTCTTGGGGATTTGCCCATCTTGCTCTGGTGTGCCATATACAGCACTATCGGGGTTCTGCTCCAGGCCCAAGATTCATGATATACGATCGTGCACGATTGTACAATCTGCAATAACGAAATACCGTTTTTTTTCTGCTTATGTTCATCTTGCTCAATTTGCCAAGTGTCCCCGGACTTGTACTATCCTTACGCCGTTATGTGTGTCAATAGACCCTGGTGATTATTTATAAGGTACAACATACCCGTTTTGGTTTCACAGAAAACGCTAAGTTGGTCTAGTCATTGACTGCCCTGCAGTCTGCACAATTCATTAACTGTCGTACTAACTACCTCGGTACACCCAGTCCAGTCTTGCAGTCCTCTGTATTGTTGTGTGCTCTAAGTTGTCCGTTGGTCTCGAAACCTTTGGAACTTAGTAGCAGTTCGGTTCTCTTGTCATACTCCTTGGCTTTGGAGTACAAGTCTGAAAATACTGTTTATTTTGTTACGATCAAGCAGATAATTCTGTCCAATAAGATCTCAACCTCTCTACTCCTGTGTGAGCGGTGAGCGCTGCAGCGCCCGTTACAGAATTGCATGGCATGCAGGGGGTTAACAAGCAAGAAATGTGTCTCATATGCTTCAGATCATCGGAAAGCTTTGAGCTCTGTTAGTATCTGTACCTGACATGGAAGTGTACTGTGTGCAGGGGGTTAACAACAAGCAAGAAATGTGTCTCATATGTTTCAGATCATTGGAAAACTCTTCAGTTAACCTGAATTTTGTTGGAGCTCTGATTTAGTTTTGTCTGAAATTCTGATCATACGCCCAATTATTTCAGTCTGTTAAAATCCAAACAAAAGCCAGTGGTTCCTAACAGTAATTTTATGGAAACCACCTGGTAATGACGGGGTTAATAATATATGATCTTCATTAATGAGGAAGAGATTCCTGTATCACACTTTAATGGCATTTATTTATTTTGCTGGGAAAAAACAATAAATGATGCGAAAACACAAAGAAGAGGATTTTGGTAATGAATTTTTATTTTACTAATTGTGCAAAAATTAAATTTCCATATCAATTATTTTTTACAAATTGAGAGGTTATGCTATGAAAATGAGTAGAGCCGTCCTGAAGTCACCTCAAAGGTCTCCTACAAGCCGACACTGGCCTAAATAAAATGTCACTCCAGTCCTGGAGGAATTGAATTTGGAGACATGAGATTGAATTGTTCTTCACGAGTTAAATTCTAGACATACATTTTCAGCAAGGAGAGCCAACCTGATAATATATCTGGATGGGATCGTACGTGGAGGGTGAAGAGATATGTGACACCAAAATGGAGGAAGTGAAGGTCAACTGGGATGAAGAAGAAAGGTGGAATGATACGATTCATAGGAATAATGAGAGGTTAGGAAAATTAAGAAGGACCTTTCTCAGGTCTCAGATGTTCTGTCATTAAGCTGGTGAAGGTGTTCTTCACACGATGCACTTCTTGGTCATCCAGAGGACAGCAAGGGCACCAGCAATGGTGGCAAATGACGTCTTGGCAGACACAGCTGAGTTACACAGATCAGTGGAGCAGCAAGTCGTCTCCATGCCGTCAATTATAGTATCACAAACACGTGGATCGACACACGTCTTACTAACTTCTGCGGAACAAAATGCAAGAAAGAAAAATGAGTCAACCAACATTTATTTCACTACTTATTACAAGCAGGTCTTTTACGCACAGGTCATGAATTCGCCCATTCTAGATACACGTAGATGTATGTCATCTTGAGAAACCAAGAGAAGAGCAAACAAACATTGCTTGGCCGAAGGGTAGCTCTGGCGTCCTAGTGCAGAGATCTAATTTCAGGAAGATGGGACGCAATCCAGGTGTAGTGTACACAGATCTTTATTGAAAAGGGGATAAAATCGATGCAACGTTTTCGCCCCTAAGACCTTAATCATGCCACACCATGTATTGGAATGTATATGTAGAGGTGTAAATATAATCATCTGTCCACGAGGTGGACATGTATGGAGATTCTGCAGAAAGAAAAAATAGGAGGTGCTAGGATGGCAATGATTCCTCACAAACTATGTTCTATACGGCGGCTATTTCCTAGAAGGGAATTCCCTAACATAACCCTTCAAAATACTAGGCTTGTGCACCGATTTTTTTTTCGGTTCGATTCGGTTCGATTTTTCGGATTTTTAAACTTTTCGATTCGGCTCGTTTCGACCGATTTCGGTTTCGATTCGATTCGGTTCGGCCCATTTTTCGGGTACATTTTTTTTTCGGAATATCGACCATTTTTCGGATTTTCGTGTCACTGTGCTCGGTTTTTGTATCGACTTTTCGTAATTTCGGAAATTTCGTTTATCGGAATTGCACATTTTTCGGAATATCGACCATTTTTCGTATTTTTCGTGTCATTTTGCCCGTTTTTTGTATCGACTTTTCGTTTTTTTGAAAAATTTTCGTTTTTCCGAAAATTTTAGTTTTTACAAAATTTTCGTTTTTGGGAAAATTTTCATTTTTAGGAAAATTTTCGTTTTTCGGAACATCTGTTCTCCTCGTTTGACACATTTCAAGTCCATTCGAAAAATCCGAAAATATTTCGTTTCGGCTCGGAAAACATTTCGGATCTGAAATTTTTCGGAAATTCGGTCGCATCCGAAAACACGAATCGGGAAATTTCGTGAAAATTCCGAAATTCCGAAACCCGAAACGCACATCCCTACAAAATACACAGCATACATCACAATTTAGGAAAGCGCCTTTATAGCCCACAGAATGTATAGGATAATAGGTGTATGTATCTTATGTGTCGATCACCCCCACACACTGTGCGAACACACAACACAATGGGAGAAAATAATAGCGCGATACTGTATTTTTCCACAGAAAAACTGTTTGCTCTTATAAATAAACTCACATGGCCCAGAGCCTGTGAAAAGGACACTGGCTCGGTATAAACACCTGCCGTGTAATATATAGGTACACCAACCTCCCTTTTCCTCTCAGAAGAATGGATGCCTCTCTCCGATGTAAAGAAAAAGGTCCTTATTCCAATTCTCTTACATCGGAGAGAGGCATCCATTCTTCTGAGAGGAAAAGGGAGGTTGGTGTACCTATATATTACACGGCAGGCGTTTATACCGAGCCAGTGTCCTTTTCACAGGCTCTGGGCCATGTGAGTTTATTTATAAGAGCAAACAGGTTTTTCTGTGGAAAACACAGTATCGCGCTATTATTTTCTCCCATTGTTTTTATTATTTTCTCCCATTAACCACCCGACTCCACCAGAAACTATGTCAGCGCACAATGGCACTCCAGTGAAGTATTCAATCCCTGGATGGCCACGTCCCCAAAAGGCTGTCCACCTGCAACTGGTTGAAAGCTTCCAAGGTGAAGATAAGACTTCTTTGTTGAAGAGATGTCACAGCAGCCAGGAACAGCTGAGGGCGGAGGGGAGCTACCGACTCCTGCCTCTTTGACCATTTACATGAGATTAAGTGGTCAGACTCATGAGTGTCCATTTAATGTAGGACGTGTGTCAGTGTCATCTACATGTAGAAGTCGAAGATGGTTTGCTCTGGTCGTAAAGTCCAGGTGATGTGAGAACACCGAGTGCAAAGATTTATCCAGAATGAGAGGAAGATGGACACAAAACAGTTATGTTTTTATGAATACTTACGAGTGCCGTTAACAAGTGTCGCGCACTGGTATGTAGGATCACAATCCATTTCAACACAGTCTTTATTAACACAAATGTAACACTTCCGGGATTCTCCTAGGAGGGAAAACACCAATTACTATGCGGCAAAAAAAGCCCACCAGTGATCACAATCCTTTACCATGTGCAGATGGCACACAACACCTCCCCATTATACCACATGTATACACAGCCCCAGCCTCCCCATCACACACTGCTATACCATGTATACACAGCCCCCAGCCTCCCCATCACACACTGCTATACCATGTATACACAGCCCCCACCCTCCCCATCACACACTACTATACCACGTATACACAGCCCCCAGCCTCCCCATCACGCACTCCTACACCATGTATACACAGCCCCCAGCCTCCCCATCACACACTGCTATACCATGTATACACAGCCCCCAGCCTCCCCATCACGCACTCCTACACCATGTATACACAGCCCCCAGCCTCCCCATTACACACTGCTATACCATGTATACACAGCCCCCAGCCTCCCCATCACGCACTCCTACACCATGTATACACAGCCCCCAGCCTCCCCATTACACACTGCTATACCATGTATACACAGCCCCCAGCCTCCCCATCACACACTACTATACCATGTATACACAGCCCCCAGCCTCCTCATTACACACTGCTATACCATGTATACACAGCCCCCAGCCTCCCCATCATGCACTCCTACACCATGTATACACAGCCCCCAGCCTCCCCATCACACACTGCTATACCATGTATACACAGCCCCCAGCCTCCCCATCACACACTGCTATACCATGTATACACAGCCCCCAGCCTCCCCATCACACACTGCTATACCATGTATACACAGCCCCAGCCTCCCCATCATGCACTCCTACACCATGTATACACAGCCCCCAGCCTCCCCATCACACACTGCTATACCATGTATACACAGCCCCAGCCTCCCCATCACACACTTCTATACCATGTATACACAGCCCCCAGCCTCCCCATCACACACTGCTATACCATGTATACACAGCCCCCAGCCTCCCCATCACACACTGCTATACCATGTATACACAGCCCCCAGCCTCCCCATAGTAGTGAGAGAAAGAGGGGGGTGCGAGGATCCTGAGGACGAGCAACAGCACTAGTGGCCTGCTCTACGGTGGGGCCGCTCAGGTCTCACAAGGTTTTAGCTTTACAGGGACTAATGCTCCATATGCAAATCAGTCTGCTCTCACCCAGAAAGGGTGGCCAGTACTGACTGCCAAGGACGTCATCCCTGCACGAGAGGTGCAGCAACCCCCGACGATCGTTTAGGCCTTGTTAGGCCTCTTCAGGAGGGTATAGCTGACACCCCTCTAGGCACATCAAGCAAGGGGTCTACGTCTGGATGACCCTGTATACTTATAGTGAGAGAAAGGGGGGTGCGAGCCTCCCCATCATGCACTACTACACCATGAATACACAGTCCTCAGCCTCCCCATCATGCACTGCTACACCATGTATACACAGTCCCCAGCCTCCCCATCATTCACTGCTACACCATGTATACACAGCCCCCAGCCTCCCCATTACTCGCTGCTATACCAGGTATATACAGCCCCCCCCCATTAGTTTTCTTTTCACCATGGAAGGATCTTCGGCTATTGACTGGGTGGAATTGGGTCAGAATTAGTCCTCCTTCGGGATACTGATGGCAAGGGGATCCTTTGTGCACAACGGGACCCCCACGTTACACCATATTGTCTTTCCTAAATTATCATTAGTTGATTAGCATATTAACTCTTGTATGAGAGACGTGTTAGCATTTATGAGTTAATACGTTATATAAAGCGTCTTCTCTATAAACAATTCAGATCAGATTCTCCTTATTGATCTCTATGGATCGATACTCAATCTACCATTAGCATTGTATGCAATTTTATTCTTACAGTATGAATGCTTGACAAATAAAGTAAGAATTAATCAGCTTTTTTGGGTTTGTAGCATTTGGTTATTTTTTTATAAATTATTAATACCTTTTATGTGAATATTCTTACTGAGCTTTACTGAAATATTGTTTAATTGTTTTTTATCCTTATTTTATGGCAGAATAGGATGATTTCCTTCACGCATAACATGGGAGTTTAATGCCCGGCGCGAGTCCACCGGTAATGATTAGTCCCTGAGACGTTGTGCGGGGCAGGAAAGGTGAACCCGTTACATGGTAAACCCTTTGCGTCTAATTGTTGCATTCTGATTAATATACAGAAAATGCTGAAAGCAACACTATAAACACTATAAGCTTGTATCACACTTTGCACATACAGGACGGGAGCAAATAAGTAGAGATGTGCATTTGTTTCGGAAAAATTTGGAATTTGTAACAAAATTTGATAGTTCCGAAGTACTTCCAAATAATGAATCGATACAATAAGAGTTCAAAACAAAACAAAATGATATATATATAATGAATTTATTTCATTTTACACTGTGTCATCACCATAAAAGAAAAATTTGAATAATTGATATCAATTATCGAATTTGAAATGAACTATCAAATTGATATCAACAATCGAATCGATTCGTTTCACTGTTTAATTTGACTCAAATACTAAATCTGTGACACAGCTTAAAATTTAACCCTAGCTTTTCTTTTAACAGCGAAATTTGATTAATTGGGGTTTTATGTAGTGATCCAAAATTTGAATTGATATCAACTATCGAATTGATATATGAAATTCGAATCGATTTCAAATCGATACGGAACGAAATTAGTTACGAAATTCCAAAAACAAAATTATTTAAAAACGAAACTAAACTAAACAAATTTTTCGGCCATGCGCATCCCTACAAATAAGCACTGAAATTGTGAAATATTATCCCACACTGCAACACAATAAGGGTTATTAAGAGAGAGGTGAAAACCAGGAGAATGACTGGAGAATGGAAAATTCTAGGTCAAAATACTAGGTCAAAACCAAACAAATTCCCCCACTTATCTCACTTTCCAAATCAGCTATTTTGACCTAGAATTTTCACTTCTCCAAAAGTTCTCCAGAGTTTCACCTTTCTCTGAATAACCCTGTGTATCTACAGCACCCAGCTGCCCCATCACACACTGTTATAACATTGGGACTATTATATTTACCGGTATGTATTTTTTTATAACAGAGTGAATCATGCACACATATCCGTTTATGCCGTGTGTTATCAATTTTATTGCTGTTTGCCTGGGTGCATTTTATAATTTTTATTAACAGGGAGGTTTAGCCGTCACCGTGACTAAGGGCAGGAGAGACCCGTGAGCAGCGCCAAGCAGCTTCACAAAACAGAGCGAGAATCAGCAGAATTCTAAAGGATGTAAAACAAAGAGCAAAACTGCAAATCAACGAAATACAAAGTCCAGTTGAGGATTACTTGTGAATCGAAGTACGCTTGCATGGGAGGGTTTTCTTAAAGGGCCAGTACCACCAAAAAATTAAATGTCCTCATTCAGCTGCCAGCTCTTATTCAGATAGCCTGGAGAACACAATAACCCCCTGCTGCCTAAATTTTTTCTCCTCCACCTCAAGAACTGTTTAATGCTGTAGAAGCTAAAACACAGATGTAAAGTAAAGCTTTTGCAAAGATTTTGGTAAATTTTGCATCATGGGAAAAATCCACAAAATGAAAACTAGTGATAAAAACCTGACTTTATTTTTCCTTTTCTCATGTAATTACTTCAAACAAAGAAAAAAAAACATCAGCCTGTGTTTTATAATGTGTTTGTGTTTTATAATGTGTTTTTATTTGTAATGCACAAGTAATCTAGTTACAGCTTATGTTAGTGTCAGTGTCCCTTTAATTGTAAATGTAATAACGGGGTTAATTTCACAGTTTCCCAATAGAGATATTTTGCCTAATATTCATGTCATGATCTTGCAAACCAACACAGAAAGAGTGCAACTCATCCACGGAGGCTGCACTAATTTACCTTCCGCTCCCTTCTTGCTGAATAGACCCTCCAGATTGTTCTTAGCCGTTAAAGTCTGATCTCGCTTTCCAGTTATTATAGTATATGTTATATTTTACTTCTGTGCTCAGATGTTCTATATATTAACACCAATCGATGGTGCCCGCGCCTGTGTGAATGCCACTTATTATGAGCCGACAAAGTCTGTATTTCTTACCAGTCTGGAAGCTCAAACAGAGGACGAGTGCGAGTATTAATAAAGTTCTAATTTTCCTTGTTCTTCTTAGTTCTTTATATTCTCTGAGTCTCTGTGTCTCCTCCAAACTCCCTCCTAATACATTATATATATAGCATAATGTTACGTGCATCATTTGATGGGGGCCACTCCCACCCGCCCCACCTTTACATTCTCCTGTCTGTTACAGTATTATGTATTTTATTTATTCTGCCAGCGTTTACAGAATTCTGTCTACATCTATCTGTATCTATCTGTATCTTTCTCTGTATCTATCCATATCTACAGTATATCTATCTAACCAGGGATCAATTCCAACAGAAAGAAGTGTGGGAACTCTCCAATTCTCAGTTCTCTTCCCTTCCTCCCATCAGTGGCGTAGCGTGGGTTGTCAGCGCCCGGGGCCAGCCAAGAATTGTGCGCCCCCCCAACCTGTGGACACGTTATCGATATTGCCCCAGCCAGCTCACCTGGATATTGCCCCAGCCAGCTCACACATGGATATTGCCCCAGCTAACACATGGATATTGCCTGAGCCAGCTCACACATGGATATGCCCAAGCTCACAAATGGATTTGCCCCAGCTCACACATGGATTTGCCCCAGCTCACACATGGATTTGCCCCAGCTCACACACGGATTTGCCCCAGCTCATGGATATATTGCCCCAGCTCATGGATATATGCCCCAGCTCATGGATATATTGCCCCAGCTCATGGATATATGCCCCAGCTCATGGAGATACTGCCCCAGCCCCCAGCTCGTGGATATACTGCCCCAAGCTCTCATGGATATGCCCCAGCTCAGACCCCAGACCAGACATGGGGCGGCTGTTCGAATGCTCTATCAGCATTCGGACAGCCGCCCCTGGAGCTCTGTCTCCGGCATACTTACCTGCCTGAGCGGCGCAGGGAAAGTTTCCTCGCTTCCGCTCGTTGAAGGACCCAAGCCGCGATCACGTGGGACTCCCATGTGACCGCGGCTTGGGTCCTTCAAAGATCGGAAGCGAGGAAACTTTCCCTGCACCGCTCAGGCAAGTAAGTATGCCGGAGACGGAGCTCCAGGGGCGGCTGTCCGAATGCCGATAGAGCATTCGAACAGCTGCCCAAGCCTGGGCCTCAACTTTTAGGGGCGCAAATTTCTTTTGAAATTATGCGCCCCATAGAAAACTGCACACGGGGCCACGGCCCCCCCAGCCCCCCCACGCTACGCCACTGCCTCCCATGTTATCATATTCGTCTCACCCTAGCCCTCGTTGTTATATATTTATGCAGCACATACAGATACAAGGTGTTGCTGTAATTGCCATACACAGGCATTATGCAGCACATACAGATACAAGGTGTTGCTGTAATTGCCATACACAGGCATTATGCAGCACATACAGATACAAGGTGTTGCTGTAATTTCCATACACAGGCATTATTCAGCACATACAGATACAAGGTGTTGCTGTAATTGCCATACACGGGCATTATGCATCACATACAGATACAAGGTGTTGCTGTAATTTCCATACACAGGCATTATTCAGCACATACAGATACAAGGTGTTGCTGTAATTGCCATACACAGGCATTATGCAGCACATACAGATACAAGGTGTTGCTGTAATTGCCATACACAGGCATTATGCGGCACATACAGATACAAGGTGTTGCTGTAATTGCCATACACAGGCATTATGCAGCACATACAGATACAAGGTGTTGCTGTAATTGCCATACACAGGCATTATGCAGCACATACAGATACTGCAGACCCTGTGTGACATTGTGTGAGATAAGGGACACCATCTAGAGTTTACAAACTTTCACCCCATCAATATTGCTGTAAACTATAAACCAATAATCAAAACATTAACCCCTTCACTGTTGAGCCATTGCACCCCTGTGTGCTGAGCTCATTTTGACCCTTTTGTGCTCATTATGTTTAAACGCAATTTGAAATCATGTTTTCTTATAGGACCCAGACAAATTCTATATCTTTTTATTCGGGAAAATTCAAAAGATAGAATTTCTAGGTGTAGTCAGAACGCAATAACGAAAAATTCAGATTTCAATCATTTATAGCTTGTAAAATATTTTTTTTCCACATTTTATTATCCAAAACCTTTGTGGTTATATATTCTATCGGACGCTCTTATAAAAAAACAAAGTATTGAAACGAGAACCTGTTAGTGACGTTTTCTGAGAAAATATGCAATTTTAATTAAAAATGAAAAAAACTTGACATTTCTCACGTGTGTTTCGTGAATAAAACAATGAACTTGCCGAGTCACGGCAGTGGTTTGGCTCATTTTATACGCGACGAATGGCCAATGCCATTGAAACTGTCGCTGTAAAACCATTAAAGCCATGAACATTGTAGAATAAACACATTCCTCCTTTAAACTTCTTTAACCTTCATGGTTATTTTTATGTAGGTGTACGTTTTGGTATTTTGTAATTATTTTTTTCATATCCACACCCCAGCACCCTGCAGGTTTCTTTCCTTAAAAGCGATCGGGCCATATTCCGATGTTAACTCTAAAATGAGGACACTAATGGGTAAAACATGTGCTTGCAGGTTTCCCTGTAGTGTGAGCGTCCCCTTTTTACCGGTAGATTACAGGGCAGGCGCTACCTCAGCACCTTGCCTTAGAACGCAGTGATAACCGCTGGGATACTCACGGTAGTGCTTCCATGTCGCTGCGAGTATCTCTGTCACGGTGGCCCCCGCGCCCCCCCGGCGCCTGGCAGCAGCTTCCTCGCTGCTCGCTGGCCAGGCGCCGAGTGATATTGCGGACGCTTCCGCACACGTGAGATGCCGGGGGCGGGGTGGCGGCGAGACGCGGACCCGCCGGGTTTAAAGCCCAGACTCACAGAGACGCCGGTGCCCTGACGTGGTAGTTACTTCCCGCAGAGCTCTTGAATATATTTTGGCTATTATCGATTCTGTGTATGACCCTTGGCATTGGCAAACTACGATTCTGTGTATGACCCTTGGCATTGGCAAACTACGATTCTGTGTATGACCCTTGGCATTGGCAAACTAACGATTCTGTGTATGACCCCTGGCATTGGCAAACTAACGATTCTGTGTATGACCCCTGGCATTGGCAAACTAACGATTCTGTGTATGACCCCTGGCATTGGCGAACGAACCACTCTGTGTATGATCCTTGGTATTGGCGAACGAACCACTCTGTGTATGATCCTTGGCATTGGCGAACGAACCACTCTGTGTATGACCCTTGGCATTGGCGAACGAACCATTCTGTGCGTAACCCCTGGTATTGGCGTTAACTCTTCTAATTCTGGTATTGAGGTCAGTCTGTGTGGCACCCTAAGCACACATCAGACTACCCCTGTGTTGTTAGGGTCTTGGGAAGAGCTAATTGTTCTAAGGTCTTGTGTATCATCCTATGTCTGTCTAGTCGTGCCGACCACTCTAAGGATCGGAAGGGTAGAGAGAGTCCTGCGTATAGGGACCACCACTCTAGTATCAGGGGGATCCGTGACATTACGTCAGGGCCAATGGATCCCGCAGACCTCTCTAATCAGTTGACTCGTATTGCAGCCAGACAAGAAGAGCAGGACCATAGGATGGACCAGATTGCTCTTGCCCTGCAGACCCTGTTAAACCGATCTAGTTCTGGGACTGCAAGTCCTCCAGACCCAGTAGTGCCTAGGATCAGTCCGGCCTCTCCTGAGGGATGTAGGCTCAGTATGAAAGCACCCGTACGCTATGATGGGACACCAAACTTGTGCCGGGGCTTTCTGACCCAACTGGAGATATTGTTCGAGAACAACCCAGGCTCATGTATGTCAGATAAAGCTAAGGTGGGCTATCTAATTAGTCATTTAACGGAGAAGGCTTTATTGTGGGCTACTCCCTTGTGGGAGAACAAAAAACCCATCATATACGATTATGAGGGTTTTACTTCAGAGCTTAAACGCACCTTTGACCCCTCTAGAAGGGCTACCAATGCAGGGAGGTCATTATTTCATATTAAACAAGGTAATAGGAGGGTTGCGGAATACGCAATAGAATTTAAGACCTTGACTTCAGAGGTCCTCTGGCCGAATGATGTCCTAACCTTGGCCTTTACTGAAGGGCTGAACGACGCGTTTATGTTCGAGTTGGCTCCTCTAAGATTGCCAGAGACTCTTGATCATTTGATCGACTTCTGTATCGCTATGGATGATCAAATTAGGGAAAGGAGACACCCCAGGGATAGACCTAGAAGGCTCTTGCCTCCTTTACCCTTATCATCCAGAACTACCGTTACTTCCGGTAACCAGGAAAACGTTAAATCAGATCTACCTGTTGTTGAGCCTATGCAGATAGGAAAGACTGGTATATCGGAGGCAGAGAGAGCTCACAGAAGGGAGAAGGGACTCTGCTTCTATTGCGCCGGGGCAGACCACTTCCGCCTTCAATGTCCTCAGAGACCTAGGGGGAGCAGGGGTGAGAGTGGCCGAGCAAGCCAGAGACCAGCCAATACCCAGGTTATAGGATCTCTTTATGCCTCTTTCGTAAACAACGAAAAAAAAAAAAGTCCAGGATCCTGGTACCAATATCATTGACCTGGGACAAGGTTCACATTAAGACTGAGGCCTTCTTAGATTCTGGGGCCTCAGGCAATTTTATGGATAAACAGTTTGCTGCTAAATGTCTCATACCTCTGGTCCTCAAGGACAGACCTCTTATGGTGAAGCTATAGATGGTAACCCTCTATCCTGCCCCCATATCACCCACGACACTGTTTCTGTATGTATGAAAACAGGAGTATTGCACCACGAATACATATTTCCAAATCATTGAGTCCCCTTCTTGTCCTGTCGTGTGGGTTTCCGTGGTTGGCAGAACACAACCCGGTTATTGATTGGGTCCAAAGAGACATAAAATACTGGAGTCCTCGTTGTCAATCGCACTGTCTGGGCAGGGTCAACGTAATCGCTAGCCTCAACGTTGCCACAGCCCCTCCCTTGTCTACAGAGGTGCCTGAACAATATTTGGGATTGAAAGAGGTCTTCTCTAAGTCCAGGACTGAGGTCCTACCGCCGCACCGCCCGTACGACTGTGCTATAAATTTACTCCCTGGTACTATGCCTCCTAGGGGACATGTATACCCTTGTCCCAAAAAGAAAATGACGTTATGGAGGAGTACATAAGGGAGAACCTGGAACGAGGTTTCATCAGACGGTCCTCTTCTCCAGCAGGGGCAGGTTTCTTTTTTGTATCGAAAAAAGAGGGAGACCTGCGGCCTTGTATAGATTATAGAGGTTTGAACAGGATTACCATAAGGAACGCCTATCCCATACCACTTATCACAGAACTGTTCGATCGCCTAAAGGGGGCCAATATTTATACCAAACTTGATTTACGCGGGGCTTACAACCTCGTAAGGGTTAAAGAGGGACACGAATGGAAAACGGCTTTTAATACTAGAAGTGGGCATTATGAGTACCTGGTGATGCCTTTTGGCCTATGCAATGCGCCGGCTGTTTTTCAAGACCTCATTAATGATACCTTACGAGAATTCCTGCAAGTATTTGTCATAGTATATCTTGATGACATCCTGATATACTCGCCCGATATCATAACCCATCATGTCCACGTGAAAATAGTACTGAAAAAATTGTTGGAGGCTGGATTGTATTGTAAATTAGAGAAATGTTTATTTGACATAAGGACAGTACATTTCCTTGGCTACATAATAACACCGGAGGGGTTCCAGATGGACCCTAAGAAACTTACAGCAATCCTAGACTGGCCTCTACCCCAAGGACTTAAAGCCATCCAAAGGTTTCTAGGATTCACAAACTATTATAGGAGGTTCATTAAAGAGTTTTCGGTTTTGGTATCTCCCCTCACGGCCATGACTAGGAAAGGGGTGGGTAATCAGAAATGGACACCCCAAGCCAGTCAAGCCTTTGAAGCACTCAAACAAGCGTTTACTACGGCCCCGGTACTCAGACATCCGGATCCGGCTCTGCCGTTCCAAGTGGAAGTTGATGCCTCCGAGATAGGTCTTGGTGCAGTCTTGTCCCAGAGGGAGGCACCCGACAAACCATTGCATCCATGCGGCTTCTATTCCCGGAAACTCTCCCCGGCAGAGAGGAACTATGACATAGGAAACAGAGAGTTGTTAGCAGTCATATCAGCCTTGGCAGAATGGAGATACCTACTGGAAGGGTCTAGTGACCCCATCCTTATCATAACCGATCATAAAAATCTCACATACATTGGAGATGCTAAACGGTTAAATTCCCGACAAGCAAGATGGTCGTTGTTTCTTTCAAGCTTTAATTACGTACTGACCTATAGACCTGGGTCCAGAAATGTTAAGGCAGATGCTTTATCTAGACAACATGAGTCCTACGAATTTAACGTCCAAGATCAGCATCCCATTGTACCCCAAGAAAGGATTATAGCCTCTACCACAATCAATGTCTCGTCTCCCTTGTTGCAAAGGTTACAAACCGTGCAGGGCACGGCTCCTGAAGGGAACCTCCCGCGAAACTCTTTGTACCTGAATGTGAAAGAGAAGAAATATTAAACCTTTACCATGATAATAAAACGTCCGGGCATATGGGAATCACCAAAACGGTGTCCAGTATTAATAAAATCTTTTGGTGGCCCACGTTGCGCCGAGATGTTAAGGATTACATAGCTGTGTGCGAGGTTTGCGCAAGACATAAAAATCCCAAGACAGCACCCATTGGTTTGCTCCAACCTCTGCCTATCCCAGAACGACCATGGTCGCACCTAGCTATGGACTTCATAGTGGAGTTACCCGATTCTAGAGGGAACACAGTTATACTTACGATCATCGATCGGTTCTCCAAGATGGGTCACTATGTTCCTCTTCGTAAGCTACCGTCGGCAGCCGAACTGGTGCCCATATTCATTAACCACGTGGTCCGCATACATGGTATTCCTCTTGGGATTGTCTCCGATAGAGGTACCCAATTCGTCTCCAGGTTTTGGAAAGGGTTTTGTAAGAATGTGGGGATAGACTTGTCTTTCTCTTCGGCCTATCACCCCCAGACCAACGGAGCAGCAGAACGTGCAAATCAGAATGTAGAAAAGTATCTCAGGTGCTTTATCTCAGAACAGCAAGATAACTGGTCAGACCTGCTACCATGGGCTGAGTATGCTTTGAACAGCGCGGTGAGCGAATCCACAGGACATTCCCCTTTCTTCACCGTTTATGGTTTCGACCCTCCTATGTTACCGACTACATTTTCGGATACCACGATACCTGCTTTGGATGACCATTTGGCGTCCTTGAAGGACACCTGGGGGAAAGTCAAGGAGGCACTCAAGAAAAGTAGTGCCATCCAGAAAATCAAGGCTGACAGACACAGGAGGCAGGCCCCCGTATATCAGGTTGGGGACAGGGTATGGCTTTCCTCGCGGAATATTAAGCTCCTAGTGCCTTCCATGAAGTTGGCACCTAGATTCATAGGCCCTTACAAGGTTTTACGACGACTCAACCCCGTCTCCTATGCTTTGGCATTACCTCCCCATATCCGGATACACAACGTGTTCCACGTGAGCCTCTTAAAACCTCTCTTATGTAATCGGTACACCAGGGCCCATATCCCACCTCCTCCTATCTCAGTGGAGGGTGAGGAAGAGTTTGAAGTCCGAGCCATTTTGGACGCCAGGGTCTCAAGGGGCACTTTGCAGTATCTGGTCGACTGGGTGGGCTACGGGCCGGAGGATCGTTCTTGGCTCCCGGCTGCTGAGGTCCATGCGCCTCGGTTGGTGAAGGCCTTCTACGTGGCTCATCCCCGCGCTCCTGGGGGTCGTCCAGTGGCCGCCCGTAGAGGGGGGGGTTCTGTCACGGTGGCCCCGCGCCCCCCGGCGCCTGGCAGCAGCTTCCTCGCTGCTCGCTGGCCAGGCGCCGAGTGATATTGCGGACGCTTCCGCACACGTGAGATGCCGGGGGGCGGGGCCTGGCGGCGAGACGCGGACCCGCCGGGTTTAAAGCCCAGACTCACAGAGACGCCGGTGCCCTGACGTGGTAGTTACTTCCCGCAGAGCTCTTGAATATATTTTGGCTATTATCGATTCTGTGTATGACCCTTGGCATTGGCAAACTACGATTCTGTGTATGACCCTTGGCATTGGCAAACTACGATTCTGTGTATGACCCTTGGCATTGGCAAACTAACGATTCTGTGTATGACCCCTGGCATTGGCAAACTAACGATTCTGTGTATGACCCCTGGCATTGGCAAACTAACGATTCTGTGTATGACCCCTGGCATTGGCGAACGAACCACTCTGTGTATGATCCTTGGTATTGGCGAACGAACCACTCTGTGTATGATCCTTGGCATTGGCGAACGAACCACTCTGTGTATGACCCTTGGCATTGGCGAACGAACCATTCTGTGCGTAACCCCTGGTATTGGCGTTAACTCTTCTAATTCTGGTATTGAGGTCAGTCTGTGTGGCACCCTAAGCACACATCAGACTACCCCTTGTGTTGTTAGGGTCTTGGGAAGAGCTAATTGTTCTAAGGTCTTGTGTATCATCCTATGTCTGTCTAGTCGTGCCGACCACTCTAAGGATCGGAAGGGTAGAGAGAGTCCTGCGTATAGGGACCACCACTCTAGTATCAGGGGGATCCGTGACAATCTCCTCCTGGAGACCATAAGTCTCCATGGAAGGTTGCTCTACCGGGCCGCGAGATCTGTGCGACATCGCTTTCGCTCTGTTTCTCCCCAGGCTCACTCTGCTTGTGGCCAGGAGAAGCAGCTGATAGGGCCACCGTTCTCGCCGTGGGTTGAGAGGTGAGTATTGGATTTATTGGGGGAGTATTAGGGTTGTCATGTACCTCCTAGATATTATGTCTGATCCCTGCACACAGACGGTGCCGATCCTTCAATGGTCAGTAAAGTTACCTATTGCCAGAGGCAGATAGAAGCAAAGCTATACGTAAACAGACAACATACACCAGGGGTTAATGCCAGGGATGTTTTGTGAGCCAGGTACAAGGGGTAATACAAGGGGATAATACAGTTGGGTAGTCAGAGGAGTGCCAGGGGTTGTTACGCCAGAGAGGGTCGTAAGCCAAGTACCAGGGGATGGTTACACCAGAAAGACTCATCAGGAAAAATACCAGAGGGTCATTATGCCAGAGAGGGTAGTCAGAACAGTGACAGGGGATCGTTACCCCAGAGAGAGTTGTCAGCCAAATACCAGAGGGTCATTATGCCAGAGAGGGTAGTCAGAACAGTGAGAGGGGATTGTTACGCCAGAGAGAGTTGTCAGCCAAATACCAGAGGGTTGTTATGCCAGAGAGGGTAGTCAGAACAGGAGCCAAGGGGATAACAGCCAGGAGCAACGATCGACAAGCCAAGTCAGTACACAGATAATCAGATAATATGATAAGCACTGAGAGAAGTGAGAACCACATCAGGGCAAGGAACATATCTCAGGCTTCTGATTTTAAACCTGGCTGGAGTCGCGTCATCAAGCCGAGCCCCACCCACGGCCTTACCATGTGATCATGTCCGTCCAATACTTCACTTGGCAGTCGGCCAGCGAGCAGCGTGGAAGGCACTGCCAGCCGCCAGACTTCCAGGAGGATGTGGGACATGGCAAGGGGGTGCTAAGTGATTCTGAAAAAGCACAATCATTTAGGCCTCGGTAATATTTTGTTTAGCCCATCGGTGCGATAATAAGCACTAGGGCCTTATAATTCCTTTCCCATCGAAACGCTAATTACTGATTGCGCATCCTGTACTTAACATGGGAAGCACAAAGTACAGTAAACTCGTGCAATCTCACGCAAACCCAATGGGGTAACGGATTACAAATGGGTTTAGTGTTAGGAATGTAATATGGGGGCATGCGCTAAAGTCACTGACTTATCCCAATGTTAACGCTACCGTTAGTTAAGGCTAGGGACAGATGAGCGCATTTTCTGCGGCCACCGTCAAAATGTAACGTCGATGCTGCGCACGCATTTTTCACGGAATACGCTTAAGTGGTCAGACGATGCGCAATTCTGGACGTATTCATGACGATGGGGTGAAAAGAAGTCTAGGAAATCCGGCTGTTTGAACGTTATGTTGGCCGCACACTAGCAGCGTCTGACATCTCCTAATCACGCACACACGCTGCTTGGCGGCCGCAGCGCACAGTCTGTACGTCAGTACCAGCGGTTTAACGTTCTCGAAAAAATGCGTTCATTTTCCACTTGCGTTGCGCGGCCGGACTTTTGTGCGACCGTACTTCGTATATTGGCTGTCATTGCCGGCATCTGCTGCTAGTGCGGCCGTGATTATGTGCGCCAGAACGCGCGTTCGCACTGCCTCAGTCTGACCCTAGCCTAAATACTTACAAATCCATACTCTATGTAATATAGACCATAGTGTGGTACAAAGCGCCAATGTGTTTTCAATGTTTGATATTGTGAACAACGTAATATTTAATCAGATGTGTGGCTGTTTCTTGGGTGAAAAGCAATCAATCCTCCAAAATATTACCCAAAAAAGAATTACATAACACAACAGAAAATTACCCAGCATCGCAACAGATACAATTCTGGTGACAGCTCTAGTGCTACACATTGAATCAGTGTGATCATTCTTTATCTTCATTTATCAGCCTCAGACACATAGAAGAAAAAAACATAGAACAGATAATCGTGTAACGCAGTCTTATCTCGTCCGATTTAGATATTTCATTCACTCACATGGCCTACAGCAGACATGTGCACAACGGAAAAGTTTGGTTTTGGATCAACCTGTTACGTGTTTCAATTCCTTTCAGTGCGTTCATTATGTTACCGTGATTCGTATTTTGGATCGATTCGTTATTTAGCTTTTTTAGTAATTCTCATATTGGATCGATTCGTATTTCATTTTTATTAGTTGTTTTTTGTTATTTCGTTTTTATTAGTTCATTTTTTTTAGTTATTTCGTTATTGCTATTTCTTTTTTTGGCATTTCATTTTTTTTAGTTAATTACTTAGGTTATTATTTTTATTTTTACCCTAATCTTAATTTAACCTAATTTAACCTAATTTTAATCTATTCAGCACCAAGAACAGCAACTCTTCGGGGCTCTGAAGCACCGCGGTGCTGCTGTCCTTGGTGCTGAATAGGTTTCAGCACCATAGACAGCCCCTGCCGAACACAGCCAGACTTAAAGGAACACTCTACTCAAAAAATCACCCCCCGTTTTTTTATCCTAATCTATCCCTATTCCCTTAATAAAACTTTCGTTTTTATTTTTTTTCTTGTAACTGTAATACTTACCCTAAAATCCTCTTGTTTCCAGCGGCGGTTTTTTTATTTTTTATACTCACCTCCCTCTTCCGCTCCCGTCCTTCTTCTTGCTTCTTGGCTTCTGGTTTGCGTGAGAAGCGCGCATGCGCGCCTCTCACATAAACCAGCCAATCGGCAGGCTTCCTCCCGGCTCCCTCTGAGGATTAGTGTTGCGCGCAAGAGGATGCGCGCAACACTAACCCTCAGAGGGAGCCGCCAGCTTCTGCGGTGAGTTAGAGACATCATCACGCTGAAAGCGCGATGACGTCTCCTACTCGGCAAAAGTCGGCAGAAGCGGGAAATATGATTCCTGCTCTGCTGACTGACAGCTGGGAGGGCGGAGTAAACTTCTCCGCCTCTCTCAGCTGTTTTCAGCATTTTCAGCTGATCGGCTGAGCGGAGGGAGGGGGGACAGAGGGCAGGATACTCCGGGCATCATGACCACCTAAAATAGCTTAGGTGGTCATGTTGCTTAGAGTATCCCTTGAAGGATAGAAAACCCCCCCACTGTGTTCAGCAAAGAAAACAAGCCTTGTTGTTTAAAAATAAATAGGAATCCAAAAATTTCACAAAATCCAGAATAATGTTTAAAAAATCCTAATAAATAAAGAGACTTTTGCAGCAAGTGAAAAGAATAAATAGTTAAATAAATATTTACTAAAAACAGGAATATTTTTTAACATTGAAACCTATGGGATTTGCCTGAAAACATCAATCATAACATTGATTTAAAAAAAATGGGATGTGAATTTAACAATTAAATACCGGGTAAAATAGAAATTTCGCACAGAGATTGTCGTTTCGAGATACTTAAAATCAAATTAATAGTGAGAAAATTTTAATTATGTTGTTGTGTATTATTTCATCCTTCACAGAAATCGTGTTGGGATGAAAGGTTCTAAACTCTAGATGGTGTTCCTTATCTCACACAATGTCACACGGGGTCTGCATTATCAGCATACAGGCAGAAATAAAATAGTGAGCAGTGGATTCTGTTTCTCCACAGACTGAACACTAACCTTGCTGTAACAAGGTATGCACATGGGGTTTTGACACTCTAATGATTGCTTTGCATGGTGTTAAAATACAGAGTCTAGTAAACTTGATTAGGAGTGAAGGTGTTAAAATTATCCAACTATCAGACCATGAAAGTCTTGAACATTGTAGAATAAACACATTCCTTCTTTAAACTTCTTTAACCTTCATGGTTATTTTTATGTAGGTGTACGTTTTGGTATTTTGCAATTATTTTTTTCATATCCACACCCCAGCACCGTGCAGGTGTCCTTCCTTAAAAGCGATCGGGCCATATTCGCGGTGTAGCGCCAACATGGGGACACTAACGTGGAGAATCTGCACCTGCAGGTTTACTCGTAGAGTCCCCATGTTACTGCAATATTCCGGGGCAATCGCTATCTTGGCACCTTGCCCCGGAGCACAACACTAACCGCAGGGAAACTCGCAGTAGCGGTAGCTCCCCATTATCCTGTTGGCCGGGCCCTCTCTTGACTCCTCGCTGTTGCACCGGTGTCCGTGTGTGTGTGAGCTCAGACGGTTGCTGTGTTCTCCAAAGCAAAGTATCAGTCATTAAGCTTAGGCGTGATGCTGCGTGGCAGGCAGGGTGCGGATGAGAACGGCCGGCGCCAAGACGTCAGGCAAATGTCCAGCACGCCCTCTCTGATGTCATCAGAGAGGGCCGCCAGCACCATCTTGCATTCTCCGGTGGCCGGGGAAAAATAACCACGCCGGATGGAATATGGTAAAGCAGCCTGTGTGGATGATGCAAATTAGGCGGCCGTGAGGCCCTGTGGGCACGAGGCCTTAGGCGGCTGCCCAATGAAAGAGCCACCACTGGCCTGGTCAGTCCTCAACCTGTGGCACAGTCTATCCTCTGTTTACCTGTGCCCTAGTGTCCAGCTCCATTCCTTTCCTGTCCAATCCCTCCTGTATTTATACCTTGTCTCACAATAAATCCCGTTGCGTTGCCATTCTGGTCTCCTTGTAATGCTTTTTATCTGAATTTTGTTGGAGCTCTAATTTGGTTTGTCTGAAATTCTGACCAATTCGGTTCATACGCCCAATTATTTCAGTTTGTTAAAATCCCCCCCCCCCAAAAAAAATATAAATCACTGGTTCCTAACAGTAATTTTATAGAAAACCACCTGATAGTGAAGGGGTTAATATGGGCTTCGTTAATGGGGAAGAGATTCCTGGACCACACTTTAATAGCATTTATTTATTTTGGTGGGAAAAACAATGAATGACGCGAAAACACAAGGATTTTGGTAATGAATTCTATTTTTAACTTAATTAAAATTTTTGCATAATTAATAATTTCCATATCCATTTTTTTTTACAAATTTAGAGGTTATGTTATGAAAATGAGTAGAGCCGTCCTGGAGTCACCTCAAAGGTCTCCTACAAGCCAACACTGGCCTCTGACCGTGGCCTAAATAAAACTTCACTCCAGTCCTGGAGGAATTGAATTTGGAGACATGAGATTGAATTGTTCTTCACGAGTTAAATTCTAGACATACATTTTCAGCAAGGAGAGGCAACCTGATGATATATCTGGATGGGATCGTACATGGAGGGTGAAGAGATATATGTGACACCAAAATGGAGGAAGTGAAGGTCACCTGGGATGAAGACGAAAGGTGGAATGATACGATTCATAGGAATAATGAGAGGTTAGGAAAATTAAGAAGGACCTTTCTCAGGTCTCAGATGTTCTGTCATTAAGCTGGTGAAGGTGTTCTTCACACGATGCACTTCTCGGTCATCCAGAGGACAGCAAGGGCCAGCAATGGTGGAAAATGACATCTTGTTAGACACAGCTGAGTTACACAGATCAGTGGAGCAGCAAGTCGTCTTCATGCCATCAATTAAGCTATCACAAACACGTGGATCGACACACGTTTTACTGACTTCTGCAGAAAAAAAATGCAAGAAAGAAAAATGAGTCAACCAACATTTATTTCACTGCTTTTTACAAGCAGGTCTTTTAAGCACAGGTCATGTATTCGCCCATTCTACATACACGTAGATGTATGTCATCTTGAGAAACCAAGAGAAGAGCAAACAAACATTGCTCGGCTGAAGGGGAGCTCTGGCGTCCTAGTGTAGAGGTCTAATTTCAGGAAGATGAGAGGCACTCCAGGTGTAGTGTATGTGATGCAACGCGGGCTTGTCACCTTTTATACATCGTAAAAATGGACAAGATTTTCCCCAGCCCATCACAAATGGTTCCCATAAATACCGGCTAGAAATGTTAATCCCAATCACATGAGTCACCGAACAGCCAACATCAGAAAGCTATTATATATGGGTTTAATACATATAAAGACAGTGCACGAAAAGGGATAAATGTTACAGACAGATGCACCCTTCACCTTTCCAGCCTGGTGTTTAAGAGCTTTTCTGGGAAGCTGCCACCCTACCTGAATAGACTGCTTCCCCCAGCAGCTCCCTCATCCTATAATCTCCGATCCAGGACCAGCACCTTACTTGCAATACTACAATACAAAAAAACAGTGGCTCGATCCTCATTTTCCTACAGAGCACCACAATTATGGAATAACCTCCCAGACACCATCAAATCTTCCACCAGTCATAAGTCACTCAAGAGCTCCTTACTAACATACCTCAATACGGAATGCACCTGTAAACATGTAACCTAGTGACTATATTTCCTACATATTTATTTTCTGTTAATCTGTATATTTGTGTTGTTTTTTAATATCTTGCATTGTATTACTTTGTATTTCTGTAACTGTAACACTTCAATGTTCTTGAACCCAGGACATACTTGAAAACGAGAGAAATCTCAATGTATCCTTCCTGGTAAAATCGTTTATAAATAAATAAATCTATACTATAATAGAGTAAGGCTTTGGCTGTCCGTCGCCAAAGCCCTACTGCGCATGCGCGCGCAACCAGCGGCGGTTGGTTGCGCGCGCATGCAACCGCGCCGCGGCACGAGCCGGCTGCCGGCTCGCCGCGGCGGTTACACATGCACACAGCAGCCGGGTAGAGGCTGCGCTCGCAGCCTCTACCCGGCTGCCGCGCGCATCCAACCCCCCGAGCGGCGAAGGGAAAGTTTCCCCCGCCGCTCGGGGGTTGGATGCGCGCGGCAGCCGGGTAGAGGCTGCGAGCGCAGCCTCTACCCGGCTGCTGTGCGCATCTAACGGGTCCCCCGAGCGGCGAAGGGAAAGTTCCCTCCGCCGCTCAGGGGTAGGATGCGCGCGGCAGCCGGGTAGAGGCGCAGCCTCTACCCGGCTGCCGCGCGCATCCTACCCCCCGAGCGGCGGAGGGAAAGTTCCCTCGCTTCCGCTTTGAAGGACCCAAGCCCCGGTCACGTGACCGGGGCTTGGGTCCTTCAAAAACAGGAAGCGGGGAAATCTTCACTTCCCTGGCGCCGCTCGACAGGTAAGTATGAGCGCTGGGGGGGCCATATCCATGACCTGGGGGCAAATCCATGAGCTGGGCAAATCCATGATCTGGGGCAAATCCATGAGCTGGGCAAATCCATGAGCTGGGGCAAATCCATGAGCTGGGCAAATCCATGAGCTGGGCAAATCCATGAGCTGGGGCAAATCCATGAGCTGGGGGCAAATATCCATGTGCTGGGGCAGTATCCACGTGCGGGGGCAGTATCCACGTGCGGGGGCAGTATCCACGAGCTGGGGGGCATATCCACGAGCTGGGGGGCATATCCACGAGCTGGGGCAGTATCCACGTGCGGGGGCAGTATCCACGAGCTGGGGCAGTATCCACGTGCTGGGGCAATATCCACGAGCTGGGGCAGTATCCACGAGCTGGGGCAGTATATCCATGAGCTGGGGCAGTATATCCACAATAGACTGCCCTCTGGGCAGGCTTTACAACTAGTAAATAAATAAATAAATACATAAAACTTACTCACAGTCCCTGCATCTGACTGAGCTCTTGTTACAGTGAGCTTGGAAGAGGAGGAGCAGAATCATTGGGTTCAGTTCACCTGCGCTGAGATGTTAAGTGTTGTAATCCCACCAACTGAACTGGCTCACTAGGCAAAGTCTGGTCTTTTCAACCCCTCACCCCCCCCATCCAAATAACGCAACCCCCAGGGACGTCCAGCCCTGAGCAATGTCCACTCAGCTCCAGAATTACATGTTCTACTCCAGTCCCATCCAGTTAGGACTGGCCCACCCCAGGTGAACAGCCAATCATCCGTGGCTACCACAAGACCAAGGAACTGGAATAACTATAGGGAGTGAGGGCACATGTGAATTGTGCTGGTAACACCATTTGGCTATACCTAGGTCTCCATGGTGACGACTGGGGGAGCAGGCCACAGGAAATGCCATGCAAATGAGGACTCAACATATGGTCCATCCAGGCCTCTGTGAGCTTCAGCTGAAAAGATATGGGGGCAGGGGGAATTAAACAAAACAGGACAGGATCTGTAAATGTACATGGACACACTGAGCTATACATTGGGGGGGCTTCCAAGCACAATTAGGAAGCTTTTCGTCCCAGTTTACACAGATCTTTATAGGAATGGGGATAAAATCAATGCAACGTTTTGGCCCTTAAGACCTTAATCATGCCACACCATGTAAAAAAAGTGGGCATTACACTGAAGAAGGGTTCCAAATCATTTTTGATGCTCATCTCGTGTATTTAACACAGGCGACACTAGTACACCTTTTGAAGAAACATAGTACTGTTTCTACTTTTTCTTTGTGGTTCCTTAATGTTTCCTTCGCCTAAGGACCCAGGGTGTTGGTGGTGAGATGTCGCAACGATTTTGGGAGCATCATTTTCTTGTAGTAGGACTTTATTTGTTCCACCCTCCACAGATGTTCTGAATGCTCATGCCACACCAAGTATGTGTATGTATGTGTATGTATCTGTAGAGGTCTAAATAATTATCATCTGTCCAAGAGGTGGACATTTATGGAGATTTCCCCACCGACAAAAATCAAAGTACAATTGTTTTACATTTTCGGATGTCAAAGTAATAAGTATGGCCTGGTCAGGTGTCCATGTCATATGTAACTTACAGCTGCCCTCTGATTAGCTGCTGTGCTTGGATATTGCAAGAAGGGGCCAAAGATCTCTTGTGATCCAGTCTGACCATCCCATTTACACGGCAGAAGAAGAGGCCAGGCACGCCAGTAAAGGTTCAAAACTTTAATGGAGCATCTGAGAAGGCAATGTTTCAGCTGTAAACCAGCTCTTTCCAAGCTGAAACATTAATATCAAAGATGCTTCATTAAAGCTCTGAAACTCAACTGCCATGCCTCAACTCTTCTTGCGTCTCTGAAATTTTCAGAAAGAGGAGGGTCACTATCAGCCGCTCAACCCATATTTTTTAAATATAATTGAAACTGACTATGCACCCAGTGTTGTAGTCTCTGCGCCCGTATCCTTCAGAACCTGGTCACCCAACTAAAGGAAGTGAGGACTAATGCGTACGCATCCAAACAGATGTCTCCCAATGCCAGGGATCCAAGAGGCATTATGAGAAGGCTGATTGAATGCACGATTAACCACCTGACTCCACCAGAAACTATGTCAGCGCACGATGGCACTCCAATGAAGTATTCAATCCCTGGATGGCCACATCCCCAAAAGGCCGTCCACCTGCCACTGGTTGAAAGCTTCCAAGGTGAAGATAAGACTTCTTTGTTGAAGAGATGTCACAGCAGCCTGGAACAGATGTTCTGCCTCCTTGACCATTTATAAGAGATTAAGTGGTCAGACTCATGAGTGTCCATTTAATGTAGGACGGGTGTCAGTGTCATCTACATGTAGAAGTCAGAGATGGTCTGCTCTGTTAGAAAAGTCCAGGTGATGTGAGAACACCGAGTGCAAAGATTTATCCAGAATAAGAGGTGTGACGGACGCCGCTACTCGGAGGGAGTAGATCCGCCTTAGGTGCCGGGGTTGCTCTGCAGTGAGCAGCAGTAGCGAGCCGGCGTCAGGTCCCTTGCTGGAATATATCGAGTCAGCCAGGAGGAAATACCTAGCAGATAGTCCCTCTTCCCAAATGCTCGTCAAGACGCAGTATAGGTTAAGCAAGTTGGTTTATTGTAAAACAGCACATACACGGTCCATTTATATGGTACAGTCCCATTGTTCTCTCCCATGCCCTCGCCCAGACACCCCGGCGCCAGTTCTGCCACTGCCTCTAGCCCGAGACCTTATTGTATGTTTAACATGGTCCCAGATCTTGGTGCCACACTGTCTGGCCCACCCTGGGCTGCTCCCCGTCTGGGAAATTCCACCCCCTGGAGTACGAGCTCTGAGTCCTGCGCCGGATCTCCTCTGCGGCTGGGAAACCCGACCTGAGTCCAGCGGCTGGTTGGGGGGTGATCTCAGTGGTGCTGGTCTCTAGAACTTACCCCACAGTGGCACCATGTTAACAGGGCCCCTCTGCCCAAAAAGCACTCTGGTGGCAGGAACAGGGACTGAGCGGTGCAGGGTGCAAGGAATGTCGGCTGTGCTTTGTTTCGGCCGGCGGCAGCTGCAGCAGGGTTGCGCTGGGCAGATAAACTATGATAGCTGGGCAAGTCAGATTTGGCAAGGAACCTAATAAACAACCATAAACATACGGGCACAAATTGTACTAACGAATTCTACACTTGGGGGAACGAAAACTGGGCAATTTAGGTGTTATTAAATTGTGAGGGATTGCAGACGCGTTTAGTGCGGGGAATTTGCGAGGGGAAACACAATACACCCAGGGATCATACAGATATAAATTGTATAAACTAAATTTGACCTTGAACAAATGAACTTTTAACTTTTTATGGGCTAATAAATTGAACGTGACAGCTGTTCTGTCACAAGAGGAAGACAGACGCAAAATAGTTATGTTTTTATGAATACTTACGAGTGCCGTTAACAAGTGTCGCGCACTGGTACGTAGGATCACAATCCATTGTTATGCAGTCTTTATTAACACAAATGTAACACTTCCTGGATTCTCCTAGGAGGGAAACACCAATTACTATGCGGCAGCGAAAAGCCCACCAGTGATCACAATCCTTTACCACGTGCAAATGGTACACAACCTCAACCTCCCCATTACACCACATGTATACACCGCCCCCAGCCTCCCCATCACACGCTGCTATACCATATATACACAGCCCCCAGCCTCCCCATCACACACTGCTATACCATGTATACACAGCCCCCAGCCTCCCCATCACACAACGCTATACCATGTATACACAGTCCCCAGCCTCCCCATCTCACACTGCTATACCATGTATACACAGCCCCAGCCTCCCATCACACACTGCTATACCATGTATACACAGCCCCCAGCCTCCCATCACACACTGCTATACCATGTATCCACAGCCCCCAGCCTCCCCATCACACACTGCTATACCATGTATACACAGCCCCCAGCCTCCCCATCACACACTGCTATACCATGTATACACAGCCCCAGCCTCCCATCACACACTGCTATACCATGTATCCACAGCCCCGAGCCTCCCCATCACACACTGCTATACCATGTATACACAGTCCCCAGCCTCCCCATCACACACACTGCTATACCATGTATACACCAGGGACGTGCAGTCAGGGGTGGCAGGGGAGGCAGAGCCATTCCAGTAAATTAATGTGGTCATTGTGCTGTAATGACATGTGTGATGTGTGTGTGTGTGTATATTTAAACAGTAAATTAAATTTTATTTATTGAAAAAACTTATCATACTCACCTGCTCCACACTCCCTCGCTGTGCTTGCTTCTTCTCTCTGTCCTCTGCTTTTTTTTCTCCTGCAATTTCAGTTGATGTGTGTGTGTTATTCACTACACAGACAGCAGGGGCAGCACTGAGCCAGCCTCGCCTACGCAATTTGCGCAGCTGAATGCTACACTAATTGTGAAGCTCAAGCTGGTTCTACGCTTTTCAGTGCCTCCAGAAGCAATGAGAGCAATTGAAAGCTTGAGCCAATAGGAAAGCTCCATTAGTCTCAAGCACTTCTTTTTTTAAACCCCCCCCCCCATGGGAGGCAGAGCTCCCCATGGATTGATTGACACAAGACAGTCATGTGATTGTCCTCGTCAGTCGTAGGGGGGGGCAGGCAGAGCAGCTCAGCAATCAGCATGTGTGTAATAGCGCTCTCTATTAGTCAGTATTGTAAGTGTATGCTCTTAGCTGTATAAAAAAAAGGATGTGAATTTTATAAATAGTGAAACTCTATTCTCCTATATAACGATAATCAAATGCGTAAATTGCGACTGCGTAACCCTGTGTATATCTGGCTCTGATACTAGCCAGTGCCTCACCAGCCACTGACCTCACCGCACGTCACTCACTGGTATACACAGCCCCCAGCCTCCCCATCACACACTGATATACCATGTATACACAGCCCCCAGCGTCCCCATCACACACACTTCTATAACATGTATACACAGCCCCCAGCCATCACACACTGATATACCATGTATACACAGCCTGCAGCCTTCCTATAGCACAATGGTTCCCAACCGCGTTCCTCAAGTACCCCTAACAGGTCAGGTTTTGCAGATTCCCTTGGGGAAATGCAGACTGAATCCTGCAATCACTGAGCAGCAAATCATAGCACCTGTGCTGTGCTTCACATATCCTGCAAACCTGACCTGTTGGGGGTACTTGAGGACCGCAGTTGGGAACCACTGCTATAGCACAATGCTATACCCCATATATAAACAGGTTGCCGCAACTATGGTGAACTATGCCTATCCTTGACAGAAATGTCTAACAAAGGAAGGCAGGTTGGTGCAAACAATGGTGAACAACGATACCTCTGTTATTCTGCAGTAGAAGAAGTGACTACCGACTAATGACAGTCACCATCGAACAATGCGTTTCAGCTTTGGTGGATTCAGTTCCCCATTCTTTCAGATGAACAGACATGGCAGCATTTCAGCTGGTATGTTGGCTTTTGTCAAGCCCAAAGGGTTCCTGAAGTGACTCTGAGATGATATGATTATACATGCTCCCTGGCTGTACATTACAGCTTCACTTTAAGAATCCTCTGCCAGTGAAATGGAATGTGAGGAATGGGAGATGCTGTTACTTTTGTTGCATCAACTCTGCAAACTAATGTCAACAACAGAGGCTCCGTTGAGTTTAACAGCCTCAGCTATGGTTCACTTCGGCGGTAACTGGGTAGAAAACTCACCGAAAAATATCCACCACTATTTAACTGAAACAACAGCTCCTCCTGAGTGAACCTTATAGTTTCCAGGTCAAAATTTTTCCCGAAGTGTATAATGTACTGAGTAATAATTATTCCTCAATTAGGAACGTCTAGGCAAGTCAATGCTGGAGTCAAACTCTGCCCCTCCAGATGTTTCTGAACTACACCTCCCATGATTCTCTGGCCTTCTATTGCATTCAAAGTATTCTGGGTATTGTAGGCCATCAACATCTGGGGGGGGGGCAGAGTTTGAGATCCCTGCTCTGTGCATCTCTTACATCTAGCAACAACGCAACACGACGTCTTACCAATCGCACAGGCCAGAAGGACGACAATTAGGATTGCATTGAGATGTTTCATGGTGTCTCCCTTGTTCCTTGCAGTGTTGGAGCCGGCCTCTCTATAGCAGGTCCTCCATCTGTCACCATTATGTAGTGAGATGCTGTTTATTAGCTCTGGCCGCCCCCGCCAGGTATTTATTAACTTGTATATACACACGTAAAGCACATCGTATGGAATAATGCAAGCGGTAAAAAGAGAGCAAAAGTCAGATTTCCTTAAATCTGTTTCCTTATTCCTCATTTTTTGCAGATACTTTGTATCTTCTACTATCTATTTCCATTGCCTGGTGCCGAATGATCAGATCTTCCACCTTCACACCTGTATATCTTATCTGTTTTAACAAATAACACTAATAAACCTTTTATTTTAGTGCGAAGGAAAACACGGAAAAAAGGTGCCACAAAGTTAAGAGGGTGTTGCTGGAAAATTGGTGACATGTCGTTGTCATTAGGACATTATTTATGGTTTTATGGTGGTGAGGATGATGTCATAGAACTTCATGGGAGATGATGAAAGCGTGATATTGCGGCTTTCCTTTCTCATGGCTCTTTAGAGCGTTGTAAGGATGGTTTATTAGCCCTTCAAGCAGGAAAACTGAGGAACAAGATCCCCCATTATAGGGGTTATTCAGAGAGGGCTGAAATGTCATCAAAATGTAACCGGACACTGAATTTCAGTGAATGGTGACATTTCGGGGCCATTCAGAGAGCAGGCAGTTTGCCAAATTTTGGCGAATTGCCTGCACGTATGGTGCTCTTTGACGGCAGTGAAATCTCCCATAGAGAAGCAATGGTTAATTTATTCACAGACACCGAACAGCAGAGAAATGTCAGTGAAATGCCCTGCTGTTCAGTTTTCGACATGTTTATTCGGGCGAATCCCATAGGCTTCAATGTAAAAAATATTCCCGTTTTTATACAATATCTAATAAACCGTTTCTTATTTTATTGTGCAGTAAAAAGTCTCTTTTATTTATTGATTTTTTTTTAGGATCTTTTAGGCATTTTTCGGGGGTTTTTTCGGCAAAGTTTTTTTTGTGTTTTTTTTAAAGCGTTTTTCTGTAGCAGACCTTTTTATTATCATTCATTGGATCTTATATGTAAATTTCAGACATTTTTGATCAGTTGTTTTTTTTTGCAAACAATTTCAAACATTCAAGCGTACTGTTTTGTTTTTTTACCCCGTTCGTCTGCGGTGTTCAGCTTTTTTTCGGCGGCTGCTCTGCGCTGTGATCAGCGACTCGTCGACTTTTTCCGTTGTGTTTGGCATGGTTTTTGCGGCGGTTTCTGTGGATTTTCAATGAGTGTTCGGCGGGATTGCAGCTGGTTTTCCCTGCACTACAGGGACCCTGTGGTGCATACTGAATTCAGGTGCAGGGAAGTGCGGGGAAGGAGAGGGCACCGACATGTTGGCGACATCTCAGTGCTCTCTGAATAACCCTGTTTGATTCCAAGTGTCCAAGACTGGCTGGCGCTGGCACTCACAGCATTTCGGTGCTCTTTCGTTTGGTGCACTTTGGTGTGATATGGCGAGTTCAATTCGCTGACCCTGGGGTAAATTCATCATTCATTGCAGGGTCCCAGAAGTGCGTCGAATGGATCCGCCAAACGCCGCCAATAAATCCTCCGAACGCAGCCGCAAACAACCGAACAGAGCCAATAGACCTGCCGAACGCAGCCGCCGATAGACCAGCCAATGCAGCTCCAAACCGCCGAATTCAGCCGATGATCTGCCAAACAAACCACCAAACGCCACTGAAAAAAGCCAACCAGCCGCCGAATGGGTAAAAAATAACAAAGAAAACAAGGTTTTGAACAGAAATAATGGGTGGAAATAATATGTAAGGTAGAATGAATAACAATAAAAAAGTCTGTTACAGAATAAAAAAAAACACCAGTTAATTTTTATAGGAATAAATATTTCGCCGAAATAATCCAGAAAAATTAATTCTTAAATAATTTTTTTGCTACAAATGAAAAGAATAAAAAATATATAAAAATAGGGAATTTTATTTTACATTGAAACCTATGGGATTCGCCTGTTTAAACCTGTCAAATGGAAGTCCCGAAAGTCTAGACATTTCACCAACTCTTCGCTGCTGTTCGGTGTCTGTGAATAGATTAACAATTGCTTCTCTATGGGGGATTTCACTGCCGTCTAAGGCTGGGGTCAGACCAGCGCACTTTTAACGTGCGTTCTGGCGCACATAATTACGGCCGCACTAGCAGCAGATGACGGGCAATGACGGCCAATATACGATGTACGGCCGCACAAAAGTCCGGCCGTGCAACGCAAGTGGAATTTGAACGTATTTTTCTGAGAACGCTGAACCGCTAGTACTGACGTACTGAGTGCGCAGCTGCGGCATAGCGGCGTGTTTGCGTGATTAGGAGATGTCAGACGCTGCTAATGTCCAGCCTACATAACGTCCAGACGCAAAAAGAGTTTTATTGACGATCCGTACAAAATTACGCCCGAAAATGCGTGTCGTCTGACCGTTTTTGCACATTCCGTGAAAAAATACGTCAATGCGTTCGGACGCACTTTTTCACGTTCGTGGGGAAAAATGCTTTCGTCTGACCCTAGCCTCACAGGCACTATATGCGCAGGCAATTCGCCAATATTCGGTGAATTAACAGCTTTCTGAATAGCCAAATTGCTGTGAAATTGCTCCCGTACTGGGAAATTCCATATGTGGTGCAAATTCGGCTCTCTTTGAATAACCCCAATGGACTTTTTGCTCATTGGGGAAGAGCGTGTGCCAGCCTCGTGGCTGCAGACTGTGGGTGATTATGGCAGAGACTATTCATGGAGCGTTTGGGCATTGCCATGCTGTATATAGTGGATTTTTTTTGGACATGTTTATGTGTTGCAGTTCCTGGAGTTGTTTGTTTTGTATTAGTTTAACCACATCCCCAACAACTAGCTTAAACCAGATCTCTGTGCCACCTTCATGATCCTTTGTCCTGAAGACCAGGTTGTGTGTGTGTTTATACAGTAATTTAATGCCAGGGTGTGTTTTATCTTGATTCAGCTGTTCATTTTATTGCGTGTCCCTTTTGTCTGTTAATGAGCCCGTATGACTGAGCTGAGCGAAAAATAAATCATGTAAAATGGTCACCTGCTTCTCCCGCACCTTATATACCCTTATGTCCAGATAAACTTCCCCAGAAAAAAGGAAAGACACTTAAAAAAATTGCAGAAAAAAATCCCAAAAAATGCTTGAAAGATCCTAAAAAATTTATAAATAGACTTTCTGCTGCAGATTAATATAATAAAAGGTTTATTAGATATTGAATTAAAACAGGAATATATTTTTTTTTTAATTCAAAATTTTTTTATTATTTTTTTAAAATATAATAAAACAGTGGGATACAGAAAGGAAAAAACAAGGTAAATAACTCTTACTAAATACATATAAGGGGAACAATACAAACATACAAATACAAACAAACGCAAGCCACCTACTCGTAATTGGAAAGTAGCGCATTGAAGGAAAGAAATTAAAATTAAACTAAGCTCCCAGTATTACAGGGTGATTCAAAGACCAAAGCAGTTCACGATCACCTCTAATCGGGAAGACCTGTGGTTGTGTTACACTCCGTTGCCAGCATTGCGTCCCAGAGGGTCCAGTGGTCTTTTTCTGGCTGCGGAAAATCATATATATGTCTAGCCATCTGCTCATACTCTCTTATATTATTCACCATATCCCGCACATCTCGAATCGTGGGAACCCACGTTTGTTTCCATCGGCGTGCTATCAACAACATTGTGCTAGATGTTATTACACAAAAAAGTCTCCTTTGTAATTTACCCATCCTAACCTGTGAGATACCTAATAGGAAATCCGCTGGAGCAAATGGTACTACCAGTCCCGTTGCCTTTTCCACTAGACCTGAAATTCCCCGTCAGAGTGGCTCTAATGTAACACAATCCCACCAAACATGAATCATGGTACCCCTCAGTAATGAACAGCGCCAGCACAGCGATGAGATAGATTTATTCATATGACATTCTCTCGCCGGTACCAAGTACCAACGATACAATACTTTACGTCTCACTTCCATCAGAGAAGCACACCTATACGCTCCCTTGTCAAATTCGAACGCCCTCTCCCAGGCCTGAGAGGATATCTGAATACCCAGGTCCCCCTCCCAAGCCGTTTGGAAAGACCATACATGATCCTGAGAGGAAACATTCAGCGCTTCATAGCAGATAGAAAGGAGTTTTACTTTAGTGCTTGGTTTCACCACAAATTTTGCAAATGGTGACAAGGGGGCCTGAGGCAGGGTAGGTGGTAAACACATGCCTGGTCGACGTATTACAGACGCTATTTGGTAATAAGAAAGCCTCCAGGCCTCCGATAACTGATAACGCTGTTTTAGTATTTCGAAAGTCATCATGTTGCCTCCCGATATCAGCTGGTGTAGGTGCACAATCCCCCTGGAGGTCCACCTCGCGCAGTCAAAGTCTGCGATCCAATGTGTCAATACCTCCAATGGGGTTGCCAATGAGAGGGAGGTAGTATTTAAAAGGAGGGCGCGACTCAAATCCCACACATGCATATACCATCTAGTAAGCGGCAATAACTCTGGTAAAGGGGGTCTCTGGCGGCGCGTGAGCCAAATTACAGTTGTTATTAACCCCTTAGTGACCGGGCGGTTTTACACAAATCCGTCTTTTAGTGACCGCTGCTGTTTTTACGTTTCTGCGCTGTTAGTGTTTAGGTCAAATTTTCCTCTTACTCGTTTATTCGACCCACATATATTATACACCCTTTTTCCTGCCATTAAATGGACTTTCTAGAAATACCATTATTTCCATCATATCCAATAATTTACTATAAAAAAAATATGAAATATGAGGAAAAAAATGGTAAAAACACACTTTTTTGTAATTTAATCCCCAAAATCTACAACCACCCAAAACGACCCCAGCTAAATAGGTTCAAAATTTTGTCCCAAGACTAGAAATACCCAATTTTTACATGCGTTTGCTTTTTAACCCCTTCACTGCTGAGACAGTTCACCTATGTGTGCTGCGCTCATTCTGACCATTTTGTGCTAATTATTTTTAGATGACAGCCTAGGTCCTATTTAATTAAACCCCCCCAGACAAAAAAAACTTTTTAAAAAAAAACATTTTTTATTTTATTTAATTTTTTTATTATTTTTTTTATTTAATTTTTTTTTAAAAAAAAAATTTAAAACCAAACCTGGTCATGTTTGGTATCATTTGAAAGGCCATAATCAGGCCTTTCAAATGATGGCAAATATGACCATCTAGCTGCCATGGATCGGGAGATAAAGGGATCCTTAGGATCCCCTTATCTCTACATGGCAGCTAGAGGGTTAACTGGCCCACTGACATCCTCACACATATGGTGAGGTTGTCAGTGGGTGGGGGGGGACCTGGAGGCTTGGCTGACATCCAAGATGTCAGCCCCCCTCCAGGTTTGAATCGCGTTTTGGCGCCAGTTGGCGCCGCAACGTGATCCGGCGGCGAAACTGGCTCTCCCCTCTCCAGCGGTGCAAACGGCATCTCCCTAGCTTCAATGGTTGGGGAGATAGAGGGCTCCGAAGGAGCCCCCCTCCCCTCCATTGAAATGCATGGGGATGCCTGCTGATGACGTCACCACGCAGCGTGGCGACGTCATCAGCCTCGCCTGCCCATGTAAATCACATGGGCAGGCTTCCTCCCTGCCAGATCGCCGTGGGATCCGGCGAGGGAGGCGAGTATCGGGCGGGAGGGGATTAGGCGCCGCTGACGTACCCTGTACGTCCGCGGGTCTAAGGGAGACCCGAGGACAGGACGTACAGGGTACGTCAGGGATCCTTAAGGGGTTAAGTGTTGTTTCGCAAAAGATTGTTCAATAACTGTCCATTGTGGAGGGCGCGGAAAGTGGAAGTACTCTGCCAAAGATGCTAGTACCGCAGCTCTGTGATACAGGTGAATATTAGGCATAGCTAGTCCGCCCCCCCGCACGGGTAGGCCGAGCAGCTTGGAAGGAACACTAGGCCTTTTGCCGTTCCATACATAGTGATTCAAAAGAGACTGAACCTCTTCAACATAAGGCTTAGGCAAGCGAATCGGAATGGTTTGAAAGTAATATAGTAATTTGGGCAAAAGTGACATCTTAATGGCAGCCATTCTGCCCATCCACGATAAGGACGTTCTTTTCCACTGAAACAAAAGCTGTCTTACATGAGATAAAAAGGGTTTGTAATTGAGGTCAAATAGATGGTCAGGAGATTTAGAGATTTTTACCCCTAGATATTGCAAATAGTCCTCTCGCCATTCAAACTGAAAGTGCTTTGCTAATGATTCCCGAGTACTGCTAGGGATATTAATAGTTAACGCCTGAGACTTAGGTAGATTGATTTTATGGTATGAGACCTCGCTATATTCCTTCAAGATATCGCTAAGCCGTGGTAAAGAGTCCGTAGGTTCCGTAAGAGTCAACAAAATGTCGTCTGCAAAAAGCCCTATTTTATATGTGGTTGGGCCAATCATGATCCCCACCACCCCGTCATCCTGTCGTATTCGCTGCACCAGCGGTTCAATCGCCAAAGCGTACAACAATGGGGAGAGGGGACAACCCTGTCTAGTCCCGTTTCTGATGCTAATCTGGTCTGATAAAAAACCCGCAGTCATAACCGACGCCGTCGGGGAAGCATAGAGCGCAAAAATACTTCGCAGCACCGAGACCGGAAAACCAAACTTCAGCAATACTCTACGCAAAAACATCCAGTCCACCCTGTCGAACGCTTTTTCAGTGTCTAACGCCAACAGTACACTCGGGAGGCGGTGAGTCTGAATCACTTGAATTAAATCAATCAATTTTTTAGTATTATGGGGCCCCTGTCTTCCCCTAATAAACCCCACCTGGTCTAAACAAATCAGCTTAGGTAACAGATCCGCCACCCTATTCGCTATAATTTTGGCATAGATTTTTACATCAACATTTAACAAAGAGATTGGTCTGAAGTTTGGGCATAAAGTAGGGGTTTTCCCGGGTTTAGGGAGCGGGACGATAGTAGTGCGTAGCATTTCCTCAGGAAACCTACCCTCTTCAGCAGCAGAGGTGAAAAGTGTGAGGTGGTGGGGAGTCAACAGAGCAGAAAATTTCTTATAGTATATGTCCGTAAATCCATCCGGGCCTGGGGACTTATGGGCTGGAAGAGATTTAATAGTTGTCGCTATCTCTAGTTCCGTAATGGGGGACGACAAGCCATCCCTCTGAGTAGGAGTGAGAGAAGGAAGATGAAGATCAGATAAATACCGATCCACACGTTCCTCGCTAGGGGAGGGATGGAGTGGGTCGGATTGCAGATTATACAGGTCCCCATAGTAGGCGGCTAAGGCATTCCCTATCTCCAATGGTTTATACACCGTCCTCTTACCAGAATCGATTACTAAGTGAGAAATTCTAGTATTCGTGACCATGGGCCTAAGATAGCGGGCCAAGAGACGTCCTGGGCGATCCCTAAACGCGTAGTAGCGTGCCTGTAGCCTGCGCTGAGAGTAAAGAAGGGCCTTGTAGTTCCAGTCTGACAGATGGGCTTGCGCTTCTGAAAGTGTTTTCAAGTGAGCCTGAGTAGGGTCCAAGCTATTCGCTTGCGCAGCTAAATGAATTTGAGACAATATGGACAGTCTATCAGCTTGGCGGGCTTTGTTCAAGCGAGAAGCCCATTTAACCCCTTAATGACCCCTGACGTACCCTGTACGTCCTGTCCTCGGGTCTCCCTTAGACCCGCGGACGTACAGGGTACGTCAGCGGCGCCAAATCCCCCTCCCGCCCGATACTCACCTCCCTCGTCGGATCCAACGGCGATCTGGCAGGGAAGAAGCCTGCCCATGTGATTTACATGGGCAAGCGAGGCTGATGACGTCGCCACGCTGCGTGGTGACGTCATCAGAAGGTGCCCCCATGTGTTTCAATGGAGGGGAGGGGGGGCTCCTTCGGAGCCCTCTATCTCCCCAACCATTGAAGCTAGGGAGATGCCGTTTGCACCGCTGGAGAGGGGAGAGCGTCCCCTTTCCAGCGGTGTATGGCATTAACAGTTTCGCCGCCGGATCGCTTTTCGGCGCCAATTGGCGCCAAAACGCGATTCAAACCTGGAGGGGGGCTGACATCTTGGATGTCAGCCAAGCCTCCAGGTCCCCCCCCACCCACTGGCAACCTCACCATATGTGTGAGGATGTCAGTGGGCCAGTTAACCCTCTAGCTGCCATGTAGAGATAAGGGGAACCTAAGGATCCCTTTATCTCCCGATCCATGGCAGCTGGATGGTCATATTTGATTATGGCCTGATTATGGCCTTTCAAATGATACCAAACATGACCAGGTTTGGTTTTAAAAAAAAATTTAAAAAAAAATTAAATAAAAAAAAATAATAAAAAAATTAAATAAAATAAAAAAATGGGGTTTTTTTAAGAGTTTTTTTTTGTCTGGGGGGAGTTTAATTAAATAGGACCTAGGCTGTCATCTAAAAATAATTAGCACAAAATGGTCAGAATGAGCGCAGCGCACATAGGTGAACTGTCTCAGCAGTGAAGGGGTTAAAAAGCAAACGCATGTTAAAATTGGGTATTCCTAGTCTCGGGACAAAATTTTGAACCTATTTAGCTGGGGTCTTTTTGGGTGGTTGTAGATTTTGGGGATTAAATTACGAAAAAGTGTGTTTTTACCATTTTTTCCTCATATTTAATATTTTGTTTTATAGTAAATTATTCGATATGATGGAAATAATGGTATTTCTAGAAAGTCCATTTAATGGCGGGAAAAAGGGTGTATAATATGTGTGGGTCGAATAAACGAGTAAGAGGAAAAATTGTCCTAAACACTAACAGCGCAGAAACGTAAAAACAGCTGCGGTCACTAAAAGACGGATTTGTGTAAAACCGCCCGGTCACTAAGGGGTTAATACACACGCCTCGCAGGACAGCCTTGTGCGCTTGCCAGAGTGTTTCCGGCGCAATCCCTGGGGTGTTATTTAGCGTAAAGTATTCCTTCAGAGTCTGTTCTATTTCGGCTAGAGCCCCCGGATCGGACAAAATGGAGTCATTAAAGCGCCATAAAGACCTTCCGTCTCCCCCCCCCCCTTTCCTTAACTGTCAAAAGGATCGGCGCATGGTCCGACCACGTGATATCTAAAATTTCGCATTGCATGACCTGCGGTAGGGAGGAGCCTTGTAGCAAAAAATAATCCAACCTGCTATACATATTGTGTACCTTTAGAATGGAACGTGAACTCCAAGTCGCCCGGATTCCATAATCGCCACACGTCATATAAGCCTTTAGAAGAAAACAGGTCACTCAACTTCTGTCCCTGTCTAATACTACGCTTGGTCGGGATAGGAATCTTGGGGGATCGGACATCTCTCAGGGGATCGATGCTGTAATTAAGATCTCCGCATATCAACAATAGGCCAGTCGCTACAAGGGACACCCTGTTTAAAACTCCAGAGATAAAAGAAAGTTGTTCAGTATTAGGCGAATATACATTAACCAGTGTATAAGTTATGTGGTTCAGCGAACAAATCAGTATGAGATATCGACCCTGCGGATCTGAAATCTTTCTATGCAATTGGAATACTACATTAGATCTAATTAAAATCGACACTCCTCTCGCTTTGGTGGGGCCCGTAGCATGGTACTGCGTGGCAAAATTACGTATCTTGAGCCGAGAATGACGTTTGACAGGGGCATTCAGCCCCTTAACATTGTATGAGAGTATCTTCAACATTGCGCTCGATAATTATTTGTGTAAAGTAGACATTTTTACATAATCTTAGTGAACGAGTAGGTGGCAACACAGAAAAACACACAAACCAGGAATATACCTGGGAACTATGTACAACCATGAACATAAACATCTCCTGCGAGAAGCCCCAAAGTATGGGGGACCCTCTCTAACACCTCACGAGAGGAGGGAGAGGGGGGAACCTTCGGTCTGCGGAGGAAAGAGAAAAAAAAGAAAAACCCGCAGAAAAAAAAAGGAGTGAGAGAGGGAATAAAAAATAGGAGAGCCAAATGGACCCAACTTCAGGGAACGCCTGTCCAGTGAACTTAACCCTCAGAACCGAGAACCCAGTTACCCGTTTTCCAGGCGGGCAGGCCATCAACTCCCATTCTAGCAGAGAGTGGCATGCTCAAACCATAAATCCCTCAGAAAAAGACCCAGAAGGGAGAGCACAGGCCCTCCAGCCCTCATGTAGGATCTCGTCTTGCTTCCACGCATAGGGGGGCCGCCTTCTCCTGGTTCTTCGTGCACATCTGACGAAGAGGCAGAATGCTGACCTCATCTTTTACGCCACTCCAGATCCAAACGCCGAGTTGAGCCACGGGGTTGAGAAGATGGAGGAGAAGAAGAACCAAGTAGTTCCATGTCCCAAGTTTTAAGGAGCCGTTTCCCAGCCTCCACCGACGTGATTACATGGAAAACTCCATTCCTGGTTACCAACAGCTTGACCGGAAAGCCCCATCTGTATAGCACGCCATTTGCACACAGAGCCTCCGTAACCGGGCGAAAGTTCCTCCTATTTTGTAATGTAACCTTGGATAAGTTGGGAAAGATAGAAATATGGTCATACTCCGGTTTAAGGGCGGCAGGAGACCGCAAAGCCCGAAGCACGTCTTCTCGCGGCTTAAAGTAGCGGAGCCGAAGTAAAACATCCCTTGGTGATTTCTCAGGCGCAGAGGGGGGTCTCGGTAACCGATGAATCCTATCAAAGAGGAGGGAGTCGGGGGTAGCATCAGGTAGAAGGTGTAGTAAAATATCAGTCACATACTGCGACAGGGCCTGCGTAGTCACCAAGTCAGGCACACCTCGTATCTTTAAATTGTGGCGCCGCGATCTATCCTCCATGTCAGCCAGTTTCAAGAGAGCCCCCTTCAGTTGCTCCTCTAAGTCCTCTACCCGACCCGCCATCTCGTTATGTGCTCCAGCTTGTTCCGCCATTTTTTCCTCTAGTTTATCGGTGCGCTCACCAATCTCCCGGATCTCTCTCTTAATATCCGCCGCTACAGAGTCTAATCATGAGGTCAATCTGTCCGAAAGAGAGGTGATTAAACCCTCGATGCGCGTGGTAAAGGCCTCCATACCTTGCAGGGCCAGCCCTGGGTCTGTCTCCGCTCTCGGCGAGGTCTGAGTGGAGCCGCCGCCATCTTGTGTGCCAAGGCCTTCCTTTTGCTTTGGTCCCCGCGGCGTGAAAAACTCGGTCTTTGCCGTTTTTTTTGCGTTTTTTTGTGCTGCCATCTCGTGCACCTGGCCTTCCCCCGCCTGATAGTTACTTTTTGGGGCAAAATCGCTGAATATATTCGTTTTTCGGCGCCCCTGTTAGTGGAGCTCAGCGCTCACGCAGCCAGCTCTCTCTGCGGTCAGACCACGCCCCCAAAACAGGAATATTTTTAACATTGAAACCTATGGGATTCGTCTGAATAAACCTGTTGAATGAAACCTCTGAAGAGCAGGGCAATTCACTGACATTTCTCTGCTGTTCGGTGTCTGTGAATAGATTAACCATTGCTTCTCTATGGGGAATTTCACTACCGTCGAACAGGCACTGAACGTGCAGGAAATTCGCCAACATTTGGCAACCTGCCTGCTCTCTGAATAGCTGAATGGCCAGGAAAGGTAACCAAACGCTGAATTTCAGTCTCCGGTTACATTTTGGCGACATTTCGGATCTTTCTAAATAATCCCTCAAAATGTTCATGTTCAGGATATGTTGTTAAGAAATCTATTTTATTACCATAGCTGCCTGACTATATTTAAAACACACATCTAAGGGTAAGTAGTCAATGTAATAGAGCAGCAGGAAATGCTGGCAGAATGCTTAGAAATGCTGGCAGAATGCTTGGTTGTGTAGGGAGAGGTATTAGCAGTAGGAAAAGGGAAGTGCTCATGCCACTGTACAGAGCACTGGTGAGACCTCACTTGGAGTACTGTGTGCAGTACTGGAGACCGTATCTCCAGAAGGATATAGACATCTTAGAGAGAGTTCAGAGAATGGCTACTAAAATGGTGTACGGCTTGAAGGAGAAAAGTTACCAGGAAAGGCTTAATGATCTTAACATGTACAGCTTGGAAAAAAGACGAGACAGAGGAGATATGATGGAAACATTTAAATACGTAAAGAGAATCCACAAGGTAGAGGAAGGGAGTATATTTAAAAGGACCCAATCATGGGCTCACAGAGCTAAGTCCCACAGCACACTATATAAGGTTTCACACAGCACTTCAGCACGCGTTTGAGAGGAGATTTGAGAGGAGATTGTTCTTGTGTTAGTGTGTCTCACTGCCAGTCTGCCACCAGCTACTCTCATTTCTACAAAATATCTGGGACTTGTTCTAATCTGTGTGTTCTCACTGACACCCAGTATTTTGGGGTCAGTAATTTCTACAAAATATTTGGGAATTGAGATGATCTGTGTCTTGTCACTGCCAGTGCCACGCAGTATTTTGGGGGTCAGTAATTTCTACAAAATATCTGGGAATTGAGGTGATCTGTGTCTTGTCACTGCCAGTGCCATGCAGTATTTTGGGGGTCAGTAATTGCTTCAAAATATTTGGGAATTGAGGTGATCTGTGTCTTGTCACTGCCAGTGCCAAGCAGTATTTTGGGGGTCAGTAATTTCTACAAAATATTTGTGAATTGAGGTGATCTGTGTCTTGTCACTGCCAGTGCCACGCAGTATTTTGGGGGTCAGTAATTTCTACAAAATATCTGGGAATTGAGGTGATCTGTGTCTTGTCACTGCCAGTGCCACGCAGTATTTTGGGGGTCAGTAATTGCTTCAAAATATTTGGGAATTGAGGTGATCTGTGTCTTGTCACTGCCAGTGCCAAGCAGTATTTTGGGGGTCAGTAATTGCTACAAAATATTTGTGAATTGAGGTGATCTGTGTCTTGTCACTGCCAGTGCCAAGCAGTATTTTGGGGGTCAGTAATTGCTACAAAATATTTGTGAATTGAGGTGATCTGTGTCTTGTCACTGCCAGTGCCACGCAGTATTTTGGGGTCAGTAATTTCTACAAAATATTTGTGATTTGAGGTGATCTGTGTCTTGTCACTGCCAGTGCCACGCAGTATTTTGGGGGTCAGTAATTTCTACAAAATATTTGTGAATTGAGGTGATCTGTGTCTTGTCACTGACAGTGCCACGCAGTATTTTGGGGGTCAGTTATTGCTACAAAATATTTGGTAATTGAGGTGATCTGTGTCTTGTCACTGTCAGTGCCACGCAGTATTTTGGGGGTCAGTAATGTACCATGCCTAGCACACGTCCTAATTCTGGTGGTACAGCATTTCTTAACCAGGTACCCAGGGCTGGCAGAGCTTCTCAGCCAGGCCAGAAAAGTCTGCAGCCACTTCAGACGGTCATTCCCATTAAGTGTTCGCCTGGCAGAAATTCAAAGAGAATTCCACCTTCCCACAAACCGTCTGATCTGTGACATGCCCAACAGGTGGAACTCGACATTAGCAATGCTGCAGCGTCTGCACAAGCATCAGAGGGCCATCAACAAGTACCTGTGTGAAAATGGCACAAGGACAGGTTAAGGTCAACTTGTTTTTTTTCCCCTCACAGTGGCTGATGATCAAGGATGCATGCACTGTACTGTCACCATTTGAGGAGGCAACGAGGATGGTGAGCAGGGACAGTGTATGCATCAGTGACACAATTCCTTTAGTGTTCCTGCTGGAGCACACTCTTGTCGTGGAAATTTTATTATGTGGACATTATATTCTAGGATGTGCGTAGTAATTTTGTCATCTGTCTCCCTGTGTTGGATTTGAATGTGTGGTTTCAAATCCAAGCCAGCGGTGTACATTATACTGTAGGATAAGGTGTGTACAGGGGCCGGTCCATTCATTCTAGTCCACATCTCTGTCCTTTTGATATGTAAATGTATTTACTGTACAAACAGGTTTTCTGTTTGTCCAATCAGTGGCCACTGGGCGTTGTCCTATTGTGTAATAAATTAATCTGACCAGAGGCCAGGAGCTCTCTTTTGAGACTTGAGGCTTGCTCTTGAGATTTGGGACTTGAACTTGGTCAGATGAACTCCAGGTAGAAACAACGTGATGGTGTTTGTGTCTCTTTTCTGCGCGCGTGCAGGTACGTATTTCAGGGATGGCAGAGCTGCTTGTAAGTGCAGCAAGTCAAACTACACTAGGGAATTGATAGTAGATTAATTTCCAAAACAGATGGCGAGTCAGCTAAACAAGGAATCAACAGATTTTTCCTCTGCACAGAAGAAAAAAGGAGAGAAAGTAAGGTGTAATTTTGTCTTTTGCGTTGAGGAAATGTCTGCTTGATAAAAGAACGAGAAGTAATTTTCTGGTAGTTTTTGGTGAATCTGAGCTGATTGTACAGAGACTGTATGGTGACCAGTACAGGATATCGTTTTGTGGTAACTTCTATTTGTGTAACTTTTATGTTTGTAAGAGGTGATTTTGGTTTGTAAAGGCAAAATTTTGTTTTAATGGTTGTACAGGAGAAACGGCATTTAGAGGATTTTTTATACTGTTAGCCTTTAAATCAGAGGAGGTTTTTACTCTGGTTTCGGGGGTGGGGCACAGGGAATAGAGAAACTGTTTTGTTTAATTTGGTTTCTCTATTGCTGGATTTTGGAGACACCATTTTGATTTCCTTTGTGTGAAAAAACCCATGCGGCTGGCAGCCATCTTTGATTTCCTTTGTGTGAAAAAGCCATGCGGCCTGGCAGCCATCTTTGATTTCCTTTGTGTGAAAAAGAAAAAATGTGCTTTGGCAGCCATCTTGGTTAGTTTGGTGCTGCAGGTTTTTTTAACAAGGAATTCAGTTTTAGATGGAGCTGATTCACTTTTAGTTTTGGTGTCTATGGAAAGCGATTAGTTTGTTTTTCCCTCAAATGTTAGTTTTTGTCCTGAAGTTATTTGTCTCTTTTGTAACTTTTCTATGTACGGCTTGATTTCGTTGTAAGTTTTGTGCTGGATATTGGTTGAGTGTTCGGTTATGTTATAGCCCAGTGACCAGCCTGATAGGGGAATCATTGTGTGATGGTTAATGATTGTGCTTAATGTTTTGTATATCTGTGGCTGTTACACTGAATTGTAGAATTGTTTGGTAATAGTTAATTACAGGTACTACAGTGTAGGAGGGTGGTGCTTTGTAGTTCTATGCCAAAAGTATTGGGACAACTCATAGAAATTGATAGCAGTGTCTTTTTCGTAGTAAGCATTGTAGTGTTTGTATTTTCTGTACAATGGAAAGCATTTTTAAGGAAGTGGCTAAAATAGAACACACGGCCGCCATTGTTCAAGCTATGCAGGGGTCTATTGACCCTTGGTGGGAGGCCAAAAATTGTGTAACAAACCTGATAGGTAACGGAAAGTTCCGCAAACGGAAAGGAAAGTATGCTCTGATTTTTGCTGCTGGTTGGATAGCTGATAAATTTCAGGAGTCTTGTAGGCTGAAGCTGAGTTTGGAAGGAGAGATGGAAGATTTAAAAGTAGAAATGGATAAATTGAGAGCTCTTGTTGTCCAGCAGGCAGCTGAAGCTAGCACTGAGTATGAATGTACTGTGAGGTCTAATACTGAGCTGTGCAAGGAGAATGAATGTTTGTCTGAAAGCTTGACGCATGCACAGGAGGCTGTAAGGGAATTGTCTGGTCCCTGCAGCAGGACAGAAGCTGAACATTTGCTGCGGTAAGTATGGAGAAGTCTGAGGACTTTGGGTCAGATACTGAAACCGACTCAGGGATGGAGATGGACAATTTGTCTGACCCTGGAGTTGGGAATGTTGGTGCAATGGTGGAGGATACTTCTGTGGTAAAGGTATTCCATTCAGATAGTGGTGTGGGATCTAGTCATGCTATGATGCCTAGTGTTGGGCAGCAAGGCCGATCACCATGTGCCCAGAGAAGGTTTCGTGCAGGGAGACAAGCGATTCGTTGCTTTGCATGCGGCGGATTTTCACATATTGCCAGGCATTGTGTGGTAACTAATGGCAACAGACACAGAGATTCTAAGTATCCCAGAACCACAGCTAGAAGTAAAGCGGTTTATTCAGCAAGGTGGGGTAATGGTCCCAGACATGGATCTTTGCAAAGGCATAGAAGCCAGGGACAGCCAAGGTCATGGATCCAGGAAACAGATTTAAAATCCCAATATGAACGGCTGAAATGTGAAAATGTGAAGCTTAGAGAGGAAAGAGATCGTTTCTGGGAATTCAGCAGAGTTCCTAATTTTGGGTTCCAGAAAAGGGGAAATGAAGAAATGTTATTGAGGTCTTTCTAAACAAATTTTACGGTTTGTATTTTTGCAAAAAAAAAAAAAAGGAAAAAACTGACTTTAAACTTAATTCAAATGTGACTTTTTCATTTCGCTGGAAACCTGTTTGGGGACCTTATTGTAATGTTAAAGGTGGCCGGGGACTGGACTGTTTCAGGCATTGATGTGTTAATTCAGTCCTATACAATTGCTAAGGGTTTTTTGTTTTGTTCTTGGTGTTTGCATTGAGGTTTGGTTTTAAGTTAAAAGTTACTTTTTACTGAATCTCAATGTATATAGCAAGACGTCCTGTAACTGAAGGTTTGGTAGAGAATGTACTTCAGTTGTGTTTTTTTATGTTATTGGTTTGAGTTTTAGAACTTTGCTGCGTTTTGTATAGTATCGCATTACGGTTGGTTTTGCGGTAAAAAAAGAAAGGATTTGGTTTTAAAACTTTCTTTTTATATTTACTACGTCAAAGCGGATTGTGCAAGCGAGAATAACACGCTTTTATTGGTTTAGAGTTGCTTTGCGCAGCAAGTAGATCATTTCGGTTTTAAGTTCAGACTGTTAGGTTTTTTTGAGAAGTTTTTCATTTGGTGACAGTGATTCATGTGTTGTAATGAGACATCGTACAGCTAGGAAATAGACAGCAGAAGGCTATCCCCATTTAACAAATGTATACTGAGAGAAGCCACATTGTTCTGTAGAGAAAGGATAGTCATTGAGCTGTGCGGTTTAGTCTGGCGACGCAGTGTACGGCGAACAGCGTATACGCTTGTGTATGCATACACTGTGAGGGGTAGAGACATAATTCGGGAAGGGGGTAATCTGTGGTTGTTGACTAAACGTTTGGGGCATAGTTCTGTACCCAACCTGTTGGGACAACAAGCCATAGTTACACGTCGCCTCAGTTAGGGTCTCTAGTTGGGAGACTATAGTGGATATAGTCTGACAATCCACCGTAAAAGAAAGACACCGGACGGTGCTCTCCTAAATTGGTGCAGGGTTTCCCTGGACGCAGGAGTAAGACGATAAGCCGATTCGAATCGCAATGGGCAATGTGCCGTCCATGCAAGGGAAGGAAAGCGAGGCTTCCCACAGTCAGACGGCTGCGCAGCACACGAAAATCTTAGGTTTGGGGCGAAGGGCATGAAACCCCATTTAAAGAATGGCATAGAAGGTCCAAGGGTACCGCTTGGGGTATCCCTCTGGAGGGGACATTTGACGCCTGGAGATGGGAGAAATTCATAACTGAGTTTAAACCCAGACTCTGGACGGCAAAGACCTTAGGTGTAGCTCAGATGTAGCTTCAGAAGTCTTTTAAGGTAAACTGACAGGGTATACAGAAGGCGGTTTCAATCCGGAAGAACCGCATTATGTACACCTGGCCAGAGGGGATAGCCGCGATGGTAATCCAATGATGGAAGCAGAAGAGGCTCTTTCTGGGCTAACTCTGCTAAGGCAGGCTGGATCCACTAACACTGGATCTGTTGTAGTTTCCTCTGATGTTTCTGTTGTCACCAATGTAACTAACTCTGCTCTCTCCAGTTTTTTTGTGTTTTTACATTCCAAGGTTAACACCTAACATGGACACGTCTTCATCAGGGTCGGTGACTAGTCCCTCGGAATACAGTTGCAAGCTGAAGATCGTGTTAGATTAGTGGCCCCAATCGATCCAGGGGTGGTATGTGGATGACTTGGTACTTTGATGTCCCACACGGGAGGTTTGTTATCGGCATACTGTATCATTTCTTAACCATCTGGTGCCCACAGGTAATAAGGCTAACAAGGAGAAAGTACAGTTTTGCAAGGAAAAGGTTATCTTTTTAGGACATTGCATCTCTCAGGGTACCCGACATTTAACCACCCAGAGAGTAAAGACATTAAGTGGCTCTAACACCCACTAAACTGACTCTAAGACGATGCACCATTTTTGAACACAGCGTCTCTTCTTCCTGTTATGAAGGAGGAAGAGAAGGAGGGAGATAATGGTGTGAAAAAAAGTAAATTTCCCAACTTTTACTAACCATTCTAACCTCTCAATTTTCCAACCTAGTAGGGAACACTTTGAGGACCATCATGATTGCTTTTCCTTGATGAGCTCCAAAAAGTCCACCAGGTCCGGGAGTCTCTCCCAGACCCAAACTCAATAACCAGTGTTCATTCTAGTCAACCAGGTGATTGGATCATGCTAAGAAACATCCGAGGACGGGACTAGAGGCGAGATATCGTGGCCATTCCAGGTGCTGCAGACCACGCCAACCTCCCTGAAGTTCGAGGGACAAGGCAACTGGATCCACGCCGGTCACTGCAAGAAGTTTCTCAAATACGTCAAAGAGTGAAGAGTATCATTTTCTTTATTTGTTTAGTTTAGTTTTTAGCGAGGGAAATGTACCTAAGACTAACAAGGGCCACAAGGAGACATTTGTAATAGTAACTCTGGCTCCTGTCGTTCGCTTGTTTAAATTCTTGTGCGGTGTTGTAGTGAGGGAGATCACCAAGAAACAACGACAGTAGAGCGTCCAAAGGGGCGGGGGATTTACAAGGGTCAGGTCCATACTGATGGGAGCAGGGCAGAAGAGGGTTGGAATATTTTTTAAAGCTTTGGGAAGCTTCGGGGATTTCTTGTTTTTCATTGGATCCTGGCTAAAGGTAATGGGAGTATAAATACTTATGGTGTTTCTGTCTCTATTCCTTCTATATGCCGGAGTGAGATGTTCCTGATGTCTAATCGACTGAGTTACCGAAGCCCGAACAGATGAGATGCCCAGAGGTCCAACCCATGGACCGGATACAGAGGATTTCAGACCGACCGAGTTACCAGAGCCTGAACAGATGAGATGCCCAGAGGACCAACCCATGGACCGGATACAGAGGATTTCAGACCGACCAACAATCGACGCAACCCACCACCTCATGTCCTCCCTCTGAGTCACCTCCCCTAAAGCAGATTCTACGTGTCAAGATCTACGTGTCAAGATCCACGTGTCAAGATTTGTTTTAAGACTTGCGTTAAGATTCTACGTGTCAAGATGGACTGTCTGTTGTTTTCTATCATCTGTTTGGTTTTTTTACATTCAGAACTTTACAAGAGGAACTGTTTCTTTCCAAGGAAGATCGAGATTCATCGAGGGACACTGGGGAGCAAATGACAAAGAGGAGGGACTGTCGTGGAAATTTTATTATGTGGACATTATATTCTAGGATGTGCGTAGTAATTTTGTCATCTGTCTCCCTGTGTTGGATTTGAATGTGTGGTTTCAAATCCAAGCCAGCGGTGTACATTATACTGTAGGGATAAGGTGTGTACAGGGGGCCGGTCCATCATTCTAGTCCACATCTCTGTCCTTTTGATATGTAAATGTATTTACTGTACAAACAGGTTTTCTGTTTGTCCAATCAGTGGCCACTGGGCGTTGTCCTATTGTGTAATAAATTAATCTGACCAGAGGCCAGGAGCTCTCTTTTGAGACTTGAGGCTTGCTCTTGAGATTTGGGACTTGAACTTGGTCAGATGAACTCCAGGTAGAAACAACGTGATGGTGTTTGTGTCTCTTTTCTGCGCGCGTGCAGGTACGTATATCAGGGATGGCAGAGCTGCTTGTAAGTGCAGCAAGTCAAACTACACTAGGGAATTGATAGTAGATTAATTTCCAAAACACTCTGCGGGGAATTATATTTGTGAATTGAGGTGATCTGGGTCTTGTCACTACCACCCAGTATTTTGGGGGTCAGTAATTTCTACAAAATATTTGTGAATTGAGGTGATCTGTGTCTTCTCACTACCAGTGCCACGCAGTATTTTGGGGGTCAGTCATTACTACAAAATATTTGGGAATTGTTCTAATCTGTGTCTTGTCACTGCCACCCATCAGGGGGTCTGACTGATTTATAGGAGGTTTCTGAGACATGTAATCCGTGTCTTCTCACTGTCAGCTATCAGGGGGTCCCACATACTTCTAGCAGATATCTGCGAATTGTAATATGTGTCTTGTCACTGTTGAAAGCTATCAGGGGGTCCTATCAGGGGGTCTCACTGACTTGTATCAGATTTCTGCGAATTGTAATTTGTGTCTTGTCACTGCCACCCATCAGGGGTCTCAATGATTTATAGGAGGTTTCTGGGAATTGCAATCTGTGTCTTGTCACTGGCTGCCAGCTATCAGGGTGTCTCACTGAGTTATACCAGAGTTCTGGAAATCTTTAATCTTTATGCCAGAGTTGAATCAGAGTTCTGTATATATTTAATCTATATATCACTCACCTTGTCAGAAAGACCAAAGAGGACAGGCAGACGCTCCCAGACACAGATAAGAGGGAAAGCAGCCTCTGTGTCGGGAGGCTGTGCCTCTGGTCATGGTGGACGTGGTGCATCCTCTGCAGGGGCACGCTTGTCCTTTCTAACTGGTGCTGGCCATCTTAAGCAGCAGCAACATACAGAGGATTTGGTGGATTGGCTAACCAGGCCATCCTCATCCTTCCAGTCCTCTGCCAGCACGACTTGTAGTGCTTTACAGACCACCTCAGCTGCCAAAGCATCTAATGCAGCCTCCATGTCCACAGCTACTCCTGCCATAGCCTCACTATCACACACGGAGGAGTCAGCTGAATTGTTTGACTACAATGACAGTGACATGCTGCTTGAGGATGCGCAGCAAGTACAGTGCTCTGATTCAATCTATGAGGTTGAGGAACGGAGTATAATCAACCTAGAGGAAGGGGGTGCCAATGATGACGCACAAATAACTGGCACTCATGTTGCCCCAGCAGCTGCAGCATACTGCCAAATTGGCTCCAGTGACGAGGAGATAGGGGGTGATGATGACAATGATGATGAGGTCACTGACTCCACCTGGGTGCCTGATCGAACAGAGGTGTCAAGTGAGGAGGAGGAGGCACAACAAATACGAGGCACAACATCCTCTATGACCAACCGTAGCACTAGCCAGTCCAAGGCATCAGATGTCAGAGCTGCTCAGGTGCAGAGCGCTGTTGTCTCAAAGCACACATCCAGGAACTCTACTGTCTGGGAGTTATTTAAAAAATGTGCAGCCGACCCCACCATTGCTATTTGTAATCTATGTCAGATGAGGCTCAAGCGTGGGGAAAGACACCGGTCGCTTGGGTACCACATGCTTGAGGCGACATATGACCACCTGCCACACATCCCATTGGTGCAAAACTTTGCTTAGGTCCTCCTCCTCCTCCTCATCTGTCTCTACCCCCACTGTGTGTCCTGCCATGTCATTGCCTGCTACAACCTCCACTGACATGGATGATGCAACAGCAATGGATGTACCAGCTCCTTCCTCACAATGTGACAGCATCCCATCAGCTGAAGATTTACGCAGTCAGATTACGTTGCCCCAGCTGCTGCAGCGTAAGAAAAAATATAGTCCCAACCATCCCCAAGCACAGCGTCTAAATGCCAGCTTAGCAAAATGACTCGCATTGCAGCTGCTGCCTTTCCAGCTGGTGGACTCTGCTCCCTTCCGTGAATTTGCTGAATGTGCTGTACCACAGTGGCATGTTCCAAAACGCCATTACGTTTCACGGAAGGCCATTCCAGCACTATACCAGCATGTGGAAGACAATGTTATTGAGTCATTGGGAAAGGCAGTCAGCAGCAAAGGTGCATGTGACTTTAGACACGTGGTCCAGTAAGCTAGGACAGGGTCGTTACATTTCCTACACGGCACACTGGGTAACTCTGATTGCAGCTGGGAGGGATCCAAGACGGGGCTCTGTGCCTGAGCTTGTTCATCCACCACGCCTCCAGAAAGCTGCTTGTATGAGGTCTGTCTGCTCCACCACCACCTCTCCCTCTTCCTCCTCCTCCTCCTTCTGTGTCTCTGGCGAAGTCACAGTTAAACCAACGCGTGGCAGGGGCTACGCAATGGCTCAAGCAAAAAGATGCCATACTGTGCTTGAGCTGGTTTGTTTAGGGGACAGGAGCCACACGGGCCAGAAATTCTGTCAGCTCTGCAGGGGCAGGTGCAGAGATGGTTAACACCATGCCAGCTTCAGCTGGGAATGGTCGTCTGTGATAATGGCAGCAACCTTCTCTCTGCCCTACGCCAGGGTAAATTGATGCATGTACCATGCCTAGCACATGTACTAAATCTGGTGGTACAGCGTTTCTTAACCAGGTACCCAGGGCTGGCAGAGCTTCTCAGCCAGGCCAGAAAAGTCTGCAGCCACTTCAGACGGTCATTCCCAGTAAGTGTTCGCCTGGCAGAAATTCAAAGAGAATTCCACCTTCCCAGAAACCGTCTGAACTGTGACATGCCCACCAGGTGGAACTCGACATTAGCAATGCTGCAGCATCTGCACAAGCAGCAGAGGGCCATCAACGAGTACCTGTGTGAGTATGGCACAAGGACAGGTTCAGGTTACTTGGTTTTCTTTCCCCCCCGCAGTGGATGATGATCAAGGATGCATGCACTGTACTGTCACCATTTGAGGAGGCAACGAGGATGGTGAGCAGGGACAGTGCATGCATCAGTCACACAATTCCTTTAGTGTTCCTGCTGGAGCACTGTCACGTTTCCCCCTGAATACCAGAATAGTGGTCCCTATACGTAGACCGATTTCTAACCTTCCGATCCTTGAATGGTCGGCACAACTAGACAGATAATTAACCAGACAATATACAAAAAAGGGTAAACACCAGACAGATGTACAGAATAGAGTATTCGTTCTCCCTAGGACCTTAGTAATATAAGGGGTAGTCTGATGTGTGCTTAGGGTGCCACACAGACTGACCTCGGTACCAAAGTTAAGAGCAGAACCGTGAGAAGAGTTAATGCCAATACCAGGGGTCATACACAGAATGGTTCGTTCGCCAATGCCAGGGGTCATACACAGAATGGTTCGTTCGCCAATGCCAGGGGTCATACACAGAATGGTTCGTTCGCCAATGCCAGGGGTCATACACAGAATGGTTCGTTCGCCAATGCCAGGGGTCATACACAGAATGGTTCGTTCGCCAATGCCAGGGGTCATACACAGAATGGTTCGTTCGCCAATGCCAGGGGTCATACACAGAATATAGCCAAAATACACAAGAGCTCTGCGGGAAGTGAATACCACGTCAGGGCACCGGCGTCTCTGTGAGGCTGGGCTTTAAACCCGGCGGGTCTGCGTCAGCGCGCCAGGCCCCGCCCCCCGGCGTCCCACGTGTGTGGAAACTGGCTGCGATATCACTCGGCGCCTGGTCAGCGAGCAGCGAGGAAGCTGCTGCCAGGCGCCGCCGGAACGGGGGCACATCGTGACAGAACCCCCCCTCAACGGGCGGCCACTGGACGACCCCCAGGAGCACGGGGATGAGCCAAATAGAAGGCCTTCACTAACCGAGGAGCATGGACCTCAGTAGCCGGGAGCCAAGAACGATCCTCCGGACCGTAGCCCACCCAGTCGACCAAGTACTGTAGGGCCCCCCTAGACATCCTGGCGTCCAGGATGGCTTCAACCTCAAACTCTTCCTCGCCCTCCACAGAGACAGGAGGAGGGGGAGCACGGACCTTGGTGTACCGATTACACAACAGTGGCTTCAAAAGGCTCACGTGGAACACATTGTGTATCCTGATATGGGGGGGCAATGCCAAAGCATAGGAGACTGGATTGAGTCGCCGCAGGATCCTATAGGGGCCTATGTATCTGGGTGCCAGTTTCATGGAGGGCACTAAGAGCTTGATATTCCGTGAAGAAAGCCAAACCCTGTCCCCAACTTGATACACGGGTGCCTGCCTCCTGTGTCTGTCGGCCTTGGTTTTCTGGATGGCACTACTCTCTTCCAGTGCCTGTTTGACTCTCCCCCAAGTCTCTTTCAATGATGCCAAATGCTCATCCAAAGCAGGAATCGTGGTATCAGGAAACGTAGCGGGGAGCACGGGAGGATCAAAACCATAAACAGTGAAGAAAGGGGAATGTCCTGTGGATTCACTCACTGCACTGTTCAAAGCATATTCTGCCCATGGTAGCAGGTCTGACCAGTTATCTTGTCGTTCTGATATAAAGCACCTGATATATTTCTCTATATTTTGATTGGCTCGTTCTGCTGCTCCGTTAGTCTGGGGGTGATAGGCCGAAGAGAAGGATAAGTCTATCCCCACATTCTTACAAAACCCTTTCCAGAATCTGGAGATGAATTGGGTCCCCCTATCAGAGACAATCCCAAGAGGAATACCGTGTATGCGGACCACGTTAGTAATGAAAATGGGCACCAGTTCGGCTGCCGAAGGTAGTTTCCGAAGAGGAACATAGTGACCCATCTTGGAGAATCGATCTATGACCGTAAGTATTACTGTATTCCCTCTTGACTCAGGTAAGTCTACTATGAAATCCATAGCTAAATGCGACCATGGTCGTTCGGGGATCGGCAAAGACTGGAGTACACCAATAGGTGCTGTTTTGGGACTTTTATGTCTTGTGCACACCTCGCACACAGCTATGTAATCTTTAACATCTCGGCGCAACGTGGGCCACCAGAGGAGTTTACGGATACTAGACACTGTTTTGGTGATACCCATATGCCCAGAGGTTTTATTGTCATGATAAATGTTTAGTACTTCCTCTCTTTCGTTCTCAGGTACAAAGAGTTTCGCGGGAGGTTTCCCCCCAGGAGCTGCACCCTGGACGGTCTGCAACCTTTTCACCAGAGGAGACGAGACACTAATCGTGGTAGAGGCTATAATCCTTTCCTGGGGTACAATGGGATGCTGATCTTGGATATTATGTTCGTAAGATTCATACTGTCTCGATAATGCGTCTGCTTTAATGTTTCTGGACCCAGGTCTATAGGTAAGCACGAAATTAAAACTTGAAAGAAACAATGACCATCTCGCTTGTCTGGAATTTAAACGTTTAGCATCTCCAATGTACGTGAGATTCTTATGATCGGTTATGATAACGATGGGGTCCCTAGAGCCCTCCAATAAGTATCTCCATTCTGCCAAGGCCGAGATGACTGCTAACAACTCTCTATTTCCGATATCATAGTTCCTCTCTGCCGGGGACAATTTCCAGGAATAGAAGCCGCATGGATGCAAGGGTTTGTCGGGTGCCTCCCTTTGGGACAAGACTGCACCAAGACCTAGTTCGGAGGCGTCAACTTCTACTTGGAAAGGCAGAGCCTGATCTGGATGTCGGAGAACAGGGGCAGTAGTGAATGCTTGTTTAAGTGCCTCAAAGGCTTGACTGGCTTGAGGTGTCCATTTCTGAGTTCCCACCCCTTTCTTTGTCATAGCCGTGAGGGGAGCTACCAAGGCTGAAAAGTCTTTAATGAATCTCCGATAGTAATTAGTAAACCCCAGAAACCTCTGGATGGCTTTAAGCCCTTGGGGTAGAGGCCAGTCAAGGATTGCTGAGAGTTTTTTGGGATCCATTTGAAAACCCTCAGGGGTTATTATGTAACCAAGGAAATGCACTGTTTCTATGTCGAATAAACATTTTTCTAGTTTACAATACAATCCAGCCTCCAATAGTTTTTTCAATACTTGTTTCACGTGGGCGTGATGAGTTTCCATATCAGGAGAGTATATCAGGATGTCATCCAGATATACTATGACGAACGCTTGCAGAAAGTCCCTTAGGGTGTCGTTTATGAGGTCCTGAAAAACGGCTGGCGCATTACATAATCCAAAGGGCATCACCAGGTATTCATAATGCCCGCTACGTGTATTAAAAGCCGTTTTCCATTCATGCCCCTTTTTAACCCTTACCAGGTTGTAAGCTCCGCGTAAATCGAGCTTCGTGTATATACGGGCCCCTTTTAATCGGTCGAATAATTCTGTTATGAGAGGTATGGGATATGCATTTCTTATAGTTATCCTATTCAAACCTCTATAATCAATGCAAGGTCGCAGATCTCCCTCTTTTTTGGAGACAAAAAAGAAACCTGCTCCTGCTGGAGAGGAGGACCGTCTGATGAATCCTCGCTCTAGATTCTCCCTTATGTATTCCTCCATAATGTCATTTTCTTTTTGTGACAAAGGGTATACGTGTCCCCTAGGAGGCATAGTACCGGGGAGTAAATCTATAGCACAGTCATATGGACGATGTGGTGGTAGGGCCTCAGTCCTGGCTTTAGAGAACACCTCCTTTAATGCCAGATAACATTCAGGGACCTCTGTGGATAAAGGAGGGGCTGTGGCAATATTGAGGCTACCAATCACATTGACCCTGCCCAGGCAATTTGACTGACAACTAGGACCACAACATTTTATGTCTCTCTGGACCCAATCAATAACCGGGTTGTGCTCTGTTAACCATGGAAACCCAAGAACGACAGGACATGAGGGAGATTCAATAATTTGAAATCTTATCGTTTCACGGTGCAAAACTCCTGTTTTCATACATACATCAACAGTGTCGTGAGTGATATGTGGACATGACAGGGGTTTTCCATCTATGGCTTCCACCATTAGAGGCTTCTCCTTGAGAACCAGAGGTAAGAGGTTTTTGGCAGCAAAATATTTGTCCATGAAATTACCTGAGGCCCCAGAGTCTAAGAACGCCTCAGTCTTGAGGTGAACCCCCTCCCAGGTTAGGGAGATCGGTACCAGAATCCTGGATTTTTTTTTTTTCACTATCCACAAAGGAGGCATACAGAGAACCGATAACCTGGGTATTAGCTGTTCTTTGACCCGATTTGCCACTCTCACCCCTGCTAACCCTGGGTCTCTGAGGACATTGAAGGCGGAAATGATCTGCCCCTGCACAATAGAAGCAGAGCCCCTTTTCTCTTCTGTGAGCTCTTTCTGCTTCCGAAATACCCGTTTTTCCTATTTGCATAGGTTCAACGACTGGCATATCTGTTTTTGCGTTCTCCGGGTTACCTGACGTACTGGTGTGTCTGGGTAATAAGGGTAAAGGAGGCAAGACCCTTCTGGGTCTGTCTCTGGGGTGTCTCCTTTCCCTAATTTGATCGTCCATGGCTATGCAAAAATCAATCAGATGGTCCAGATTTTCTGGTAATTTTAAGGGAGCCAGCTCAAACATAAAAGCCTCGTTCAGGCCTTCGGTAAAGGCTAAGGTTAAAACGTCGTTCGGCCAAAGCACCTAAAGTCTTAAACTCTATGGCATAGTCGGAGACCCTCCTATTACCTTGTTTAATATGAAACAAGGACCTACCCGCATTGGTAGCCCTTCTAGAGGGATCAAAGGTACGTTTTAACTCAGAGGTAAAACCCTCATAGTCATAGATGATGGGTTTCTTATTTTCCCACAAGGGCGTAGCCCATAATAAAGCTTTTTCTGTTAAATGATTAATCAGATAGCCTACTTTGGCTTTATCAGACATACAGGACCCTGGGTTATTCTCGAACAAGATCTCGAGTTGGGTCAAAAAACCCCGGCATAAGCTTGGTGTCCCATCATAGCGTAAGGGTGCCTTCATACTGAGCCTATGTCTTTCGGGAGAGGCCGAACTGACCCTAGGCAATACTGGGTCTGGAGGGTTTGTGGTTCCTGTATTGGACCGATTTAACAGGGTTTGCAGAGCGAGAGCAATCTGGTCCATCCTATGGTCCTGCTCTTCTTGTCTGGCTGCGATACGTGCCAACTGATTAGAGAGGTCTGCGGGATCCATTGGCCCTGACGTAATGTCACGTTTCCCCCTGAATACCAGAATAGTGGTCCCTATACGTAGACCGATTTCTAACCTTCCGATCCTTGAATGGTCGGCACAACTAGACAGATAATTAACCAGACAATATACAAAAAAGGGTAAACACCAGACAGATGTACAGAATAGAGTATTCGTTCTCCCTAGGACCTTAGTAATATAAGGGGTAGTCTGATGTGTGCTTAGGGTGCCACACAGACTGACCTCGGTACCAAAGTTAAGAGCAGAACCGTGAGAAGAGTTAATGCCAATACCAGGGGTCATACACAGAATGGTTCGTTCGCCAATGCCAGGGGTCATACACAGAATGGTTCGTTCGCCAATGCCAGGGGTCATACACAGAATGGTTCGTTCGCCATTGCCAGGGGTCATACACAGAATGGTTCGTTCGCCAATGCCAGGGGTCATACACAGAATGGTTCGTTCGCCAATGCCAGGGGTCATACACAGAATGGTTCGTTCGCCAATGCCAGGGGTCATACACAGAATATAGCCAAAATACACAAGAGCTCTGCGGGAAGTGAATACCACGTCAGGGCACCGGCGTCTCTGTGAGGCTGGGCTTTAAACCCGGCGGGTCTGCGTCAGCGCGCCAGGCCCCGCCCCCCGGCGTCCCACGTGTGTGGAAACTGGCTGCGATATCACTCGGCGCCTGGTCAGTGAGCAGCGAGGAAGCTGCTGCCAGGCGCCGCCGGAACGGGGGCACATCGTGACAAGCACACTCTGCGGGGAATTATAGATGTGGTTCTAGAGGCAGAGCAGCGGGAGTAAGAGGAGGCCTTCCCTAGCTCTCAAGGCCCCAGTCTTTCTGCAGACAGCATTCTAGGGATGTGCGTTTCGGGTTTCGGAATTTCGGAAATTTCACGAAATTTCCCGATTCGGGTCTTCGGATGCGGCCGAAATTCCGAAATTTTTTTGATCCAAAAAAGTCGAATCCGAAATGTTTTCCGAGCCGAATCGAAAATTTTTCGGAATTTTTGAATGGACTTGAAATGTGTCAAATTTAAATTTATGTTCCCTCTATTCATGATTTCGGTTCCATTCGGGATTTCGGTTCCATTTCGGTAATTCTGGACATACTATTATCGGTTATATCGCTGATTCTGTAAATTTTGTATTTGTAAATGCGTACTAATTTTTTTTTTCGTTTCCAATGATCCGATAAGAATTTTCATAATTGGGTCGGATCCGATTCGTCCGCGGGTCGCGCATGCGCGCGCGCGCGGATGTCGTAACTTTATTGAGCCGTTTTTTGACAACTTTTTTTGGACAAAATATTGTTATTATTATTCACCATGGCTGCAAGAGACGACGAGTGCCATTCTGACACCTCCACATCGTCTCTCTATGAACCACCACCACCCAGAAAGAAGCGGGCCAGCAATATGGCGTTTGAGGAGATGCTCGAGCTGGTCCGGATCTTTGATAGACGAGATTACGATTGCTGTAAGGGACCTTACGGCAGGAACAAGAACGCTAGAAAAGATCGTATCCTTGACAAGCTACGCACCACCATTTTGGAGTTGTTCGGGAAGGACAGGACGAATGTTGTGTATTGCTCCGGAAACGCTGGTCTGATCTGAAGGTACACGAGCAGGAGCAGCTGAGACACATCCATCGCGTCATAGCGAAACGTAAGTGTCATGTTATATTGTAAAGCGCTGCACAAACTGTTGGTGCTATATAAATCCTGTATAATAATAATAATGTGCTTGCATGTGCTAATGTGCACAGAAATACGCTGATTTATCTAGTCCTTTTTTCATGCAATGTGAATGTGTATAGCTTTGCGTTTTCACAATTCGTCATACATGCATTTTTGCCATAGCTCTTCTTTTTTGTGATTTTACGTATTCGTGAAAATTGTGACATTTGATGTATGTAAATGAAGTTACAATGCTGGATTTCTTTTGGCACTGTGTGTATTGTAGTGTGCTGGGGGGGGGGTTGTTGTGATTGAGTGATGCATACGAGATGACCCGCAGCTTGCCCAATATTGACTCCCACCTGCGCATCAATAAAAATCTCTGCGTCTCTGCTAAAGTGGTAGGATGGGACATGTAGTTCTTCTGTAAGTGCATCCAAACAGAGCCGCCTTCAATACATCCTCAGCAGCTGCTGAATTGTTGCAGCGCAGCAATTCAGTTTGCTGCAGCAGTGTCATTGAATGCTTTAGATGCAAATTTCAAAACAAAATGGTGGATTTCTGTTGTTGTTTCTGCAATATCCAGTTTTATTCACAGAAACTGAAAGTGAAACTGAGGCTGAGGCCTTCTATAAAATAACTAAAAGCAGTCACACAATGCGCTTTGTATGCACACAATACAAATAATAGTTTTTATTGAATAAACGTAATGATTACTTCTGAAAAAAATATATAATTGAACGGTAATATATGTCTATGTGCAGAGGAAATAAATAAATATTTTGTGACTTTAGAACTATGAGATGGGAGTAGTGGAGGGTCAAGCTGGTAGTGGGTAGTGGAGGGGTGTCGCAATACTTTCGGCAATATATTGTATAGATATACCATTTTTTCCAGTCTGCATTATTTACGTGTTATATTTTGGATTTGGCAGAAGACAGGAAGAAGAAGGCAGCAGCATCTGCCCCGGCGGGGACCAGTGCCCCAGTGGAGGAGGAGCCACGGGCGTCCACCAGCGCTGGTATATACTGTTTTATTTTGCAACGACTTTTGGTCAAAAACAGAAACATTTTTTGTTTACTGTATTTTAATTAAATTTTTTTATGTATAGCACAAGAGGAGTAGGAGGAGGAAGAGGAGGACCAGGAGGAGGGCGAAGTTGGAGAGAGGGAGCCGGAGCAGCAGGAGGCCGCCAGTCCAGGTTTTGTTTTTTTTACTGTCGTATTTTGCATCGACTTTTGTTCAAAAATAAATCAGTTTTGTTGTTTACTGTATTTTTTATTTCTTTAATTTCTTAGATATAGCACTGGATATGCAGACGGTGGTGGTGGGGGAGGAGTCGGAGGAGGAGTCGGAGGAGTCGGCGCCTCAGGAGGCCGACCAGCACTGGTATATACTACTGTTATATTTTTTCAAGACTTTCAGTCAAAAATAGAAACCTGCTTTACTTACTGTATTTTCCTTCTTTCATTTATTGGATATATAGAAGGAGAAGCCAGACGGGAGGCGATCGGTGAGCTTCGCCTGGCAGTTACCTCCATCGACGCCATACAGGAACTGCTCCAGGAACTGCGGGAGCACACAAACAATGCCGCAGACTTCCTGGAGCAGCAGTGAGACCAGTGGCAGCCTCCTCCCGAATGTCACCAGAATGTGCCTCAGCTGCTCCTGCTCGCGTGCCTTGAGGTCGGACCAGCGTTTTCGGAGATGGTCCTTCGTCCGGTCCTTCCCACACAGCTCCAGGATGGTGGTGCGTAGCTTTTCAAGGATACGATCCTTGCGGGTGTTATTCTTCCTGCCGTAAGGGCCCTTACAGCAATCATAATCTTTGTAATCCAAGATGCGGACCAGCTCCAACATCTCCTCAAATGCCAGTAACTGTTGGGCAGTTTGCCATCCTTGGCATGTTCCCTTCCCTATGTTCATATGTTGTAAATAAATTTTCTATTTTTTCACTATTTTCCTGTTTGTGTGCGTTGCTTTTCCTTACTTAATAAGTTAATATGTATTGCTTGGTTTCCACACTGTTAAAATTATATGTACATAAATGTATTGACATTTCTATGGACCCTTTGTCATAAATTTGTCAACATATTTGTGGCCATGAATGTGACTGCACATTCTACGCTTCCTGCCTGGCCAAAAAATGTCACACACTAACACAACCTTGTTGTACTGCCTTGAGATTTGATTACCGACGTGGCCTGGTTTTGTTAAGCTTAGGCGATGTCACAACAACACGGATTTTTGTCCACAGTCACATTCATTGTATAACCAAGAATTTATCAAAAAATATTGATGGCAGCACTGCATGAAGTCTTCTCCGACACAACCCAAAGATCCTTAGTGCGGCTCAGGTCTAGTTTATTTGTCCCTGTTTGCAGCTTCACACAACACCTCCTCCCAGCTATGAGCTCTCTCTCTCCCACCGCTGCCCGCTAAGACGCTGCCCGCCAACATGGTCACGTCTTTGCAGGAAGACAACAGCGTGGGGGAACAGCAGCTGCCGACAGTCCCAAGACATCGTCACAATGACGTCAGTTCTGGAGTTAACCCCTAACTGTGACCAATGGTGGAGATATGGGGTTCATTGGAACCCCTATCTCCCGATCCGCGGCAGCTATCGGTTGGTTAATGTTTGGTATCTTTGGATAGATCAGAGCATGGCCTTTCCAACAATACCAAACATGACAATGTTAAAAATTTTAAAAATTAAAATATAAAAAAAAAATAAACAGGTTTTTTGTTTTGTTTTGTTAATGCAGCAATATTGTTGCCATTTCAATTATAATGTGAACAATGATGCTGCACTAAGGATTTTTGTATGGGGTGGGTTTGTTAGAAATAGTGTAATTTTCACCCAAAAAAATATAACAAGTCCCCTTTTCAATTTTTTTTAACATCGGGACTTTTGCATTAGATTTCGACCATTTTTATTTTTTTAACTTTTGGATAGTCGAAAATCGAAATCTATCCAAAAAGTCCCAATGTTTCACATCATTCTGAACTTTGTTTGGATAGAGTAAGTCCGTGGGCGTGCGGCCGTTAAATGTATATACCAGTGGCGTCGCTACGTGGGGGCGGGGGGTGCGGCCCGCACCAGGTGACACCCGCCTTTAGGGTGACACCGTCACCCTAAGGGCGGGTGTCTCACCCTCCGCCGCGTTTTTCACTCCCTGCGAGTGTCCGAAGCATGCAGCTTCGGCGCTCGCCTGGAGGAAACACGTCACCAGCCAATCGCGGCTGGTCACGTGGCTCCCCCTGGCGAGCGCCCAAGCTGCGCGCCACCGGACGCTGAGGGAGCGAAAAAGGCGGCGGAGGTGAGCTGGGGCCATTATCATGAGGTGCTGGGGCATTCCATGTGCTGGGGCAAATCCACGAGGAGCTGGGGCATATCCACGAGGAGCTGGGGCATGTCCACGAGGAGCTGGGGCAATATCCATGAGGAGCTGGGGCAATATCCATGAGGAGCTGGGGCATATCCATGAGGAGCTGGGGCAAATCCATGTGTGAGCTGGGGCATATCCACGAGGAGCTGGGGCATATCCACGAGGAGCTGGGGCATATCCACGAGGAGCTGGGGCATGTCCACGAGGAGCTGGGGCAATATCCAAGAGGAGCTGGGGCAATATCCACGAGGAGCTGGGGCATATCCACAAGGAGCTGGGGCATGTCCACGAGGAGCTGGGGCATGTCCACGAGGAACTGGGGCATGTCCACGAGGAGCTGGGGCATGTCCACGAGGAGCTGGGGCATATCCATGAGGTGCTGGGGCAATATCCATGAGGAGCTGGGGCATATCCATGAGGATGTCGGATGTCGGCCAAGCTTCCGGGAACTCCCCCTGAGGACTGGCGTCATCGTGCATAGCACTATGACGCCAGTCCTGGAGTTAACCCCTAGCTGCCACCAATGGTGGAGATAGGGGGTTCATTGGAACCCCCTATCTCCCGATCCGTGGCAGCTAGTGGTTAAAGTTTGGTATTGTTGAATCGGCCAGAGCAAGGTCCTTCCAACGATACCAAACACGAATGTGAAAAACTTTGTAAAAAAATTAAAAATAAAAAAATATTTAAAAAAATTATAAAAAAAATAAACAATTTTTTTTTCTTTTTTTTGGTTTGTTAATGCAGCAATATTGTTCCCATTTCAATTATAATGTGAACAATGATGCTGCACTAACGATTTTTGTATGCGGTGCGTTTGTTAAAAATTGTGTAATTTTCCCCAAAAAAAAATGTAACGAGACCCCATCTCTAATTTGTTTAACAAGCGCACCCCATACAAAATATAACCGCAATTGCTCGCGCGTTAAAATGTGAAAAAAAAACACTTTACACGTTGTAAATTATTGAAAAATCATATTTTATTGCATTTTTTGTTATAATATACAGACAGGACATGACGTATACATATAATAATGACATATTATGAATCTGCCGAGTCTGACGGAAAGAACGATATATAATATGTCTGGGTCATATACTAAAATAAGCCTTCAAAACGCATTTAAACATGATGAGCAAAACCGGTAAAAATTACCTCAGCACAGGGGCGGGAAAAGCCTCAGCAGCGAAAGGGTTAATTAAAAAAACACGATAGAATCGCCAGAATTATCGTATCGACAGAATGAATTATCGGATCCGAAAAACAAACCAAAAATTTATTATAAAAAAATAAATAAAGTAGTATTAAAAAAGTAAACCATAGTAGTTTACATCAAAACAAATAGAGTTAGACAGCTTTGAAACGAGAACAGACGTTCCGAAAAACAAAAATTTCTCGAAATCACGAAAAGTCGATACAAAAACCGAGTAAAGTGACACGAAAATACGAAAAATGGTCGATATTCCGAAAAATAAATGTACCCGAAAAACGAATTGAACCGAACCGAATCGAAACAGAAAGCGGTCGAAACGAGCCGAATCGAAAAGTTTAAAAATTCGAAAAATGAAATCGAACCGAAAAAAAAATCGGTGCACATCCCTACTGAGCATTCCAGCGGGTCCTCCTCAGATCAGACAGGAGGAGGATGAGGAGGAATATTTGAGTAGTGGGGGCATTGAAGGTGGGGATTCCTCAAGGGATGGTTTTGTGTGCCCAGAAACACAAGGACTAGTACGTGGCTGGGAGGAGGGAGTGCACGATGGGGTCATCCTCCTCATTGAGCAGGAAGACTCGGAAGCTAATGCCACCTCCAACCTACGCTGCATGGGCTCCCTTATTATGCAAAGCCTGCTAAAGGACCCCAGGATTCGTGCTATCAAGGAGAGGGATCATTACTGGTTGGCAACTCTTCTTGATCCACGATACAAGGGTAAAGTTGCAGAGCTCATCCTGCCCGCACAGAGGAAGCACAGGATGAAAAAACTTGAAGACGCTCTAAAGCGACACTTGACGTAACACCTTTCCAGGCACTGGTAGGTTACCAAGTGATGACACAGGTGCTTCTGAGGCTGCGGATGATCAGTGGAATAGTGGTGAAGGCCGGGGCCGTTCAACTAATGCCTTTTTACATTTTTTTTAGTCCACGACGCCCAGGGACGTCAAATGTAGGCACCCATTGCCAGCGTCTTCACCATATGGTGCAGGACTACCTAGGGGCAAGGGCAGACCTGGACACCTTTCCAGCAGATGATCCACTGGCTTACTGGGTGTTGAGATTGGATCACTGGCCAGAACTTAGCCAATATGCTATGCAGCTACTAGGTTGCCCTTCATCTAGCTTACTTTCTAAAAGGACGTTCAGTGCCACTGGAGGTTTTGTCACAGACAAAAGAGTGCGTCTGTCCACTGACTCTGTAGACCGGCTGACATTTATAAAAATGAATCAGTCCTGGATCAGCAGCTATCAATCCCCTGATGCTGACGTAATGGAATAGATCGGGGATGTCTTCTGCATTCACAAAACCTCCAGCACTGAACTCTTCCACAATACCACAAAAGGGTTACAGTGTGAAGGCACTTGCTGCCATGAAAGGCACAAAATTTGGCTGCACTGACGCCTGTGCCACATTTATATCATTTTAATTTTTTGAACTGCAGGGTCCAACCCTGCACTCTTCCACAATACCACAAAAGGGTTACGGTGTGAAGGCACTTGCTGCCATGAAAGGCACAATATTTGGCTGCACTGATGCCTGTGCCACATTTATATCATTTTAATATTTTGAACCCCAGGGTCCAACCCTGCACTCTTCCACAATACCACAGAGGGGTTACTGTATGAATGCACTTGCTGGCCTGGCACCAAAAGCACAATATCTGGCTGCACTGATGCCTTTACCAGATTCATATATTTTTAATATAGGACCACATGGTCCACCCCTGCACTCTTCCACAATACTACAGAGGGGTTACTGTATGAATGCACTTGCTGGCCTGGCACCAAAAGCACAATATCTGGGTGCACTGACACTTTTACCAGATTCATATCTTTTTAATATAGGACCTCATGGTCCACCCCTGCACTCTTCCACAATACCACAGAGGGGTTACTGTATGAATGCACTTGCTGGCCTGGCACCAAAAGCACAATATCTGGGTGCACTGACGCCTTTACCAGATTCATATCTTTTTAATATAGGACCTCATGTCCACCTCTGCACTCTTCCACAATACCACAGAGGGTTTACTGTATGATGGCACTTGCTCTCCTGGCACCAAAGGCACAATATTTGGCTGCACTGACGTCTTTACCAGATTCATATCTTTTTAATATAGGACCGCATGGTCCACCTCTGCACTCTTCCACAATAACACAGAGGGGTTACTGTATGAATTCATTTGCTGGCCTGGCACCAAAAGCACAATATCTGGGTGCACTGACACCTTTACCAGATTCATATCTTTTTAATATAGGACCACATGGTCCACCCCTGCACTCTTCCACAATACCACAGAGGGGTTACTGTATGAATGCACTTGCTGGCCTGGCACCAAAAGCACAATATTTGGGTGCACGGCCACTGACGCCTGTACCAGATTCATATCCTCAGAGGGGTTACTGTGTGACGGCACTGTTGCCGACGCTAAAGGCCCAATTTTAAAGCACCTATTGTTACTTTCATCCAAAGCCTGCATAAGTTTCACCATAATTTAGCCCAAAAAATCAGTAAACGTTTTCTGCGCGTCCTAAAACAATGTGCAGTTGTTTATGAATAGATTTAAGGAAAAGCATTTACCGTCATTTGAAACGTCATTTTTTTGTTTTTAAATGTTTCTATAGATCCTAGAAATCCGCCACTTCACTGGCAGGTTATGGGGACCTCCTAGGCACAATATTTGAAGGAATTTTTCTTTTTTCTTTTTAAACGTTATTTCATGGAAAACTCACTGTCCCTTTAAAAATTGTTTTTTTTTTTACTTTTTGTCCTTGTTTCCTGTCCCCCAGGGCACTACCCGACCCCCATACAGCTTTTATGGCAAATATCTAGCATATATGCCCTCTTGGAGGGCACTCTAAAAATCGAATTTTGAGTCCCATTGACTTGCATTGAGTTCGAGTTCGAATCCGAACATTTGGAAAGTTCGAGTTCGAATGCGAACCGAACTCGGGGGTGTTCGGCTCATCCCTAAGCTTCACCCGGGTAATCTGAGGACTATCCACAGCTTCACCTGGGTAATCTGCAGAGCATCCAACACCGCTTGGGTAACAGTGAATTTTGCTCTTATCTATGGATATTATTAATGAAAATGACAAAAGACAAACATTAAAATTTACTTCAGATATAATGAATATACAGAGTGACAGGATATGTTTCTTATATCAATGTGAAAGAGTTACATGATCTTTATTATGTGTCATATGTACTTATATATCATTTATAAAACATAATAACCATCAGGTTACTCTTTATATATTATCTTTATCTTCATAAATTAATTTTCAGACAATTAACGCACAGAGTCACATGACGGTTATTTAGTGGGGTTTGTGACTGTGGATAGAAATTAATTAAAAATTAACAAAAAAACTAAATTTTGTTATCAGTCAGATAACAGTTTGCAGCTTTATCCGGGTAGTCCTCGGAATTCAGTCACCTGTAACCTGCTGAAAACCCAAGAAAAGCGGAGTACCCAGAGGCGTTTGGATACTTTGCGGATTACCTGGATGAAGTGCGATGTTTCGTTGCACATCACACTTTATCCAGCAAACACTAGGGTAATCTGCGAATTACCCGGTTAAAATAGAGCAGAAACGCAGGGTACCCAGAGGCCTCTGGATACTTTGCGGATTACCCGGGTAAAGTCCAAAATTTCATTTCACTTCGGACTTTTGCTAATGAGGCCTGGGTAATGCTAGGATTACCCAGGTAATCATAGGATTAACCGCACTTCGGGCTTTACCCGTAACAGATACATGGAACAGCCTTCCAGTTGAAGTGGTAGAGGCCAAAACAGTGATTGAATTTAAGCAAGCATGGGATAGGCATAAGGCTATCCTAAACAAAAGATAAATCCAGGTAAAGTATCCATGTAATTGGGCAGACTAGATGGGCCGAAAGGTTCTTATCTGACGACATTTTCTAGGTTTCAATGTTCTATATATATATATTTTAAATACACCTCAAAAAAATTTTTTTAACCCCTTAATGGCCCCTGACGTACCCTGTACGTCCTGTCCTCGGGTCTCCCTTAGACCCGCGGACGTACAGGGTACGTCAGCGGCTCCAAATCCCCCTCCCGCCCGATACTCACCTCCCTCGTCGGATCCCACGGCGATCTGGCAGGGAGGAAGCCTGCCCATGTGATTTACATGGGCAGGCGAGGCTGATGACGTCGCCACGCTGCGTGGTGATGTCATCAGAAGGTGCCCCCATGTGTTTCAATGGAGGGGAGGGGGGTCCTTCGGAGCCCTCTATCTCCCCAACCATTGAAGCTAGGGAGATGCCGTTTGCACCGCCGGAGAGGGGAGAGGGGAGGCATTAACAGTTTCGCCGCCGGATCGCTTTTCGGCGCCAATTGGCGCCAAAACGCGATTCAAACCTGGAGGGGGGCTGACATCTTGGATGTCAGCCAAGCCTCCAGGTCCCCCCCCACCCACTGACAACCTCACCATATGTGTGAGGATGTCAGTGGGCCAGTTAACCCTCTAGCTGCCATGTAGAGATAAGGGGATCCTAAGGATCCCTTTATCTCCCGATCCATGGCAGCTGGATGGTCATATGTGCCATCATTTAAAAGGCCTGATTATGGCCTTTCAAATGATACCAAACATGACCAGGTTTGGTTTTAAAACAATTTTTTAAAAAAAAATTAAATAAAAAAAAATAATAAAAAAATTAAATAAAATAAAAAAATGTTTTTTTTTTAAAAAGTTTTTTTGTCTGGGGGGAGTTTAATTAAATAGGACCTAGGCTGTCATCTAAAAATAATTAGCACAAAATGGTCAGAATGAGCGCAGCGCACATAGGTAAACTGTCTCAGCAGTGAAGGGGTTAAAAAGCAAACGCATGTTAAAATTGGGTATTTCTAGTCTCGGGACAAAATTTTGAACCTATTTAGCCGGGGTCTTTTTGGGTGGTTGTAGATTTTGGGGATTAAATTACGAAAAAGTGTGTTTTTACCATTTTTTTCCTCATATTTCATATTTTTTTTTATAGTAAATTATACGATATGGTGGAAATAATGGTATTTCTAGAAAGTCCATTTAATGGCAGGAAAAAGGGTGTATAATATGTGTGGGTCGAATAAACGAGTAAGAGGAAAAATTGTCCTAAACACTAACAGCGCAGAAACGTAAAAACAGCAGCGGTCACTAAAAGACGGATTTGTGTTAAACCGGCCGGTCACTAAGGGGTTAAAGAATTGTAAGTAATCAATGAATAGATAATGGGAACATTTAAAATGTTAGTTTACAAATAAAAAAAAAATGGATAACAATAGAATGGAGGGTATGAGGGTTTAAAAGGGGATAATGCATATACCCCTCATTTTAACCACGGAGCGTCTCTTTAATTAAATCAACAGGAAAATTACATATATTTATTTTTTCTTACACCAAATCAGCCATGTTCCGGATATGTTGTTAAGAAATATTTTTTATTAGCATATGTACCGAATATATTTACATATATATCTTATTTAAAAAAATAAAAATAAACCCCATAAATGTTTTTTTTTTTTTTAAAGTTGATAATCAAGGAAAAATAATGTAAACATTTAAATATAATAATATATATGCAATATTATATATAGTATCTTTATCACCAATGAACACGAAATATCTCCAATATGTTTTATTTCTTTTTAGAACTGAGCATCTGTTGAGTGTTTGGCAAGTGCACAAGGCTCCCTTTTAAAAACATACATTTTTTTACCCACAAACCTAAAATATGTCAGCCCTGGAAAGGAAATAAAATGCACTGCCACAAGTGTTTACTAACCTCATGATTTTTATTTTATCACAAACATTTTTATAGACTGAGACATGGAGGTTACTATGATGGTATTTGTCCATGGATGGGCTATCATGATATTATCTGTCCATGGATGGGTTATCATGATGTTATCTGTCCATGGATGGGCTATCATGATATTATCTGTCCATGGATGGGCTATCATGATGGTATCTGTCCATGGATGGGCTATCATGATGATGGTATCTGTCCATGGAGTCCTAGATAATGTGTCTAAAAGCAGAGGAGGGATATAATCTTCCAGGTGGAGTGAAATCAGCTGTACAGGGGATGAAAGGAAGGATCCAGGACATACTTTTTGGGCAACGAGGGTTCAGAAAATTTTGGTAAGGACCTCTCAGGTCTCCAATGTGCCATGATTCAAGTGGTGGGGTTGTTCTTCAGGCACTTCACTGCTTGGTCATCCAGAAGACCACAAGGGCAGCAACAACAGTGACAAAGGACATCTTGGCAGATACTGCCGAGTTACACATGTCAGTGGAACAGCAGTATGTTTTTATGCCCCCGACTACAGTATCACAGAGAGACGGCTGGACGCACGACTTAACAATTGCTGAAAAGAAAGGGATAAAGAAATCAATAAAAGGAAATTCTTTACACTCTTTCCTCCAATTCAATCTTCTAGCTGTCAATAACAGGTCTCGTTTTCAATCAATTTAGATTATTTAAGCTCTTAAGTTTCTCAGCAAACCTTTTATTGGGCCGTGAACACACACATCCCTCAAATATCAGATATCTAATGACGTTGATGCACGTTCTTGGGTTGGCCCACCACTCCTCACATTGTGTGGAATGACCAAAGTCCACATGATTAGGTGCTCTTGTCTCATCTAATGTTCTTTTGGAAAACCAGTCGGGTGTCCCAATTTGGCCTTCCTGTATCATCCTGCTCTTTCATGCGTCCCTTTGGCCACTCTATACACGTTGTCACACTGGACGCTTTGTGTGTCCTCCTTATTATTGACGTCTCCAGTCACTGTTACTAGATCTATAATTAGGTCACATTTAACTCCAAATGTCTTCATCTGGCCATTACTCCCAATGAAAGAGTTAAAGTTACAATGAACTCGATTTACACTTATTTGAAGGTGGACTTTCACCTCAAGCACGATTTAGACGTAGATATTGGTTAAAGAAAGCTCAGTAGCCATTTAGTGTGACTACGAGTCTCTTCCCAGGAAGAAAGAGCCACTTCATGCTCGAGTTTTCTACCATAGTCACCAGTTCTAGACAAAAAGAAAAAGCCAATCTGGAATAAAGGGGGTCCAGCATGCTCCCAGTCCACCCCATCTCTCTAATGGTTTCCATTCTACTGGACATACCATGATTGGGCATTACCGACTTTATGATACAATGTAACTAGAGGTCAGTGCTGGAACGTGAGGACATAGTGGCTTCTCAACATAAATCCAGGCGCTGGGTTTAGGGTGATTCCAGTGTAAAATTGAAGAGCACAGACATTCTCAGAAAGAACAGGTGTTAATGGATACTTACTGCCACTCGCAACCATCTTCCCACACACATGTCCTGAAGCACATGTGGTAGTGATGCATTCTTCCTGCGCGCACGTATAACATTTCAGTGAATATCCTGGAAGAGAAAAACGCATTTATCAGAGACTATAATCCATGAATAGTGTGAAGTGCTAGATCTGCTGAACATTTTCAATCCTTTAAAATGTCATTGAAGACACTGGAAAAAGACTAGTGTCTGAACCGAAACATTGTAATGGCATCCATGCACTAAAGCTCATTTATGGTCCATCTAGAGTGCCCGGTCTGTTTTGTGTCTTCATTGACATATGAGGTTTGAGCCACCTTGTCCAATTATTTAAGGGGATGAAAGGGAACTCTACTGTTCAGTAGAATATCCCCTCAATAGATTGTTTTTATGGAATACTCTCTGGCAAAGGTTCCTCTGTGTCCTGATAGCTGGAGACTCCTTGACCACAGTCGTTCTGTTATCCTAACATGTCTTTCTAAACGTTTTCACTGGTTCTTCAGATCTGTCTCAGTGATGGTCTTCCTTGCTTCACCGACATCGACTTTCCCACCACAACTCCCCCACACGATCTCTCGATCTTCTGTAGACCATTTCTTTCATCTCAATAGTCACCTGCCAGACACACTTCAGATCTTTCACACTCTTCAACCGCCTAAGTTTGGGGACAAATCCCTCGAAACAAGCTTTATTATGTCATTACAATCTGTCAGATTGCTGCTCAGTTGGGGAAATTTAGCCAAGTCTACAAATCGGAAATATAGTGTAATGTTCTAAAGGTGGAGTGACCTCCATGGAACCCAACAGAACCAGAAGAATCAGTTATGTGGTGATCACGTTACTTACCTGTTAAATCTTTATTAGAATGTTATGAACAAATACATGGTGTAGAGTTGGTCATCCAGAGGACCACAAGGGCACGAGAACTTGTAAAAGTGGAATAAATCACTGTTGGAATCTGTGTGCTCAATCTTTTTGTTTCCATGGTGATTGACCCACTCTTATAAATTCCCATAAATATCCTGATAAACCTCTCCACATGTATCAAAGTTGATGGACAAATAAAACATTGACAAGGAATGTCTAGGTAAAGACAACACCAAGTCGAGACAAACAAAGAAGTCATCACTCTACAGAGCGCCTGCATTTTACATATTATACATCATTTTGGAGTTGCGGTACCGCCACAATGTAACACGGTTCCTTACCCAATCCACAGCTCAGGAGCAGGAGAAAGATGATGGTGAACAAGTGCTTCATGGCGTTTCTTGTGTTCCTTTCGACGTCTAAGTTGGCTTCTCCGTAAAAGTCTCAGAATTTGCCTCTAATATAAGGCGCTGGTTACTTATTAATTTTTCTTATCACATGTTCACCCATCGATAGTAACACCATCAGGAGGAAGAGGGCACAAAGTCACGTTCACCGGATACGCCATGAAATCCTGCTTTTTATTGAAGGAAATATTGTGAAACCCGCTATTTAATTTCATTGCGTAATACAGTTGTATTCAAAATTATTCAACCCCCAATGCTGTAAAGGGTTTTAGGGAATTTAGTGTACATTTGTAATTGTATTCAGAATGAAACCTACAAGGACTTTTTAACCCTTTCGCTGCTGAGGCGTTTCACGCCTCTGTGCTGAGGTCATTTTTACCGGTTTTGCTCATCATGTTTAAACGTGTTTTGAAGGCTTATTTTAGTATATGACCCAGACATATTATATATCGTTCTTTCCGTCAGACTCGGCAGATTCATAATATGTCATTATTATATGTATACGTCATGTCCTGTCTGTATATTATAACAAAAAATGCAATAAAATATGAATTTTTAATAATTTACAACGTGTAAAGTGGTTTTTTTTCACATTTTAACATGCGAGCAATTGCGGTTATATTTTGTATGGGGTGCGCTTGTTAAAAAAATTAGAAATGGTGTCTCGTTACATTTTTTTTTGGGGAAAATTACACGATTTTTAACAAACGCACCGCATACAAAAATCGTTAGTGCAGCATCATTGTTCACATTATAATTGAAATGGGAACAATTTTGCTGCATTAACAAACAAAAAAAACAAAAAAATTGTTTGTTTTTTTTTTAGAATTTTTTAAAATATTTTTTTATTTTTATTTTTTTTAAAAAACTTTTTTCACAGTGGTGTTTGGTATCGTTGGAACGGCCATGCTCTGGCCGATCCAACAGTACCAAACATTAACCCCTAGCTGCCACGGATCGGGAGATAGGGGGTTCATTGGAACCCCCTATCTTCACCGTTGGTGGCAGCTAGGGGTTAACTCCAGGACTGGCGTCATCGTGCATAGCACGATGACGCCAGTCCTCAGGAGGAGTTCCCAGAGGCTTGGCCGACATCCAAGATGTCGGCCAGCTCCGGGAAAGGATCACGAACCGGCGCTTTTCAGCGCCGATTCGTGATCCGGCTCCCCAGGGGTTAATGACAGCCACCGTTTGGAAGGGCAGACTGTGCCCTTCCAAGCAGTGCCTGTATTAACTCCCTACTCCCCGGCAATCGGGAGGGAGAGAGGTCCGAAGGACCTCCCCCCCTCCCTTTCAGGCGCCTCCTCCGCACATGCGGGGGGGGCGCCTGCATTAGATGTCATCGCGTCGCCGCGATGACATCTAATGTCCCCGCCGGGGTCCCGGATTGACGGGCTGACATCCAAGATGTCAGCCCGCACCGGGGGGCGCAGCAATCCGCCGGAATCCGGCGGATTGCTGCCTCCTGTGCTCGGACGCGCTCAGCGCGTCCGTAGCACAGGAGAACCACTTGGCTGGACGTGCTGAGCGCGTCCATAGCAGCCAAGTGGTTAAAGAACCATATGCAACTAAAATGACATCAGTTGGTTTTGTAATACAGTAGTAAATGTTTCTTTTGTGAATTCTTCATTGACACAATTATTCAACCCCTTAAAGACTACCACTCTGAAGAACAGAGGTTCATTCAAGTGTTTTCAATCAGGTATTGAAAACACCTGTGGATGTCATGGAGCAGCAATAAAGCATAATAAGCACCAATTAGGCAGCTTTAAAATGACTGTGATACTCAGCTCCTTCTAGACATTTACTGGTGTGGTTACAAACATGGTGAAGTCAAGAGAATGGTCCAGGAAGACAAGAGAAGAGGTGATTACTCTTCACAGGAAGGGCAATGGCTATAAGAAGATTGCAAAGATGTTAAACATACCAAGAGAGACCATAGGAAGCATCATTCGCAAATTCAAGGCAAAGGGCACTGTTGAAACGCTACCTGGTCGTGGCAGAAAGAAGATGCTGACTTCGACTGCTGTGCGCTACCTGAAGCGTAGAGTGGAGAAAAGTCCCCGTGTGACTGCTGAGGAACTGAGAAAAGATTTGTCAGATGTGGTTACTGAAGTTTCAGCTCAGACAATACGGCGCACACTGCGTAATGAAGGCCTTCATGCCAGAACTCCCAGGCGCACCCCCTTGCTGTCTCCAAAGAATAAGAAGAGTCAACTGCAGTATGCCAAAAGTCATGTGGACAAACCACAGAAGTTTTGGGATAGTGTTCTGTGGACTGATGAAACAAAATTAGAACTGTTTGGGCCCATGGATCAACGCTATGTTTGGAGGAGGAAGAACAAGGCCTATGAAGAAAAGAACACCTTGCCTACTGTGAAGCATGGCAGGGGGTCAATCGTGCTTTGGGGCTGTTTTGATTCTGCAGGTACAGGGAAGCTTCAGCGTGTGCAAGGTACCATGAATTCTCTTCAGTACCAGGAGATATTGGATGACAATGTGATGCAGTCCGTCACAAACCTGAGACTTGGGAGACGTTGGACCTTTCAACAGGACAATGATCCCAAGCATACCTCCAAGTCCACTAGAGCATGGTTGCAGATTAAAGGCTGGAACATTTTGGAGTGGCCATCGCAGTCATCTGACTTAAATCCGATTGAGAACCTCTGGTGGGACTTAAAGAAAGCAGTTGCAGTGCGCAAGCCTAAGAATGTGATTGAACTGGAGGCTTTTGCCCATGACGAATGGGTGAAGATACCCGTAGATCGCTGCAAGACACTTGTGTCAAGCTATGCTTCACGTTTAAAAGCTGTTATAACTGTAAAAGGATGTTGTACTAAGTACTAAGATTGAATGTCACTTGGGGGTTGAATAAAACTGATAATGATGTGAGCACAGAAAAGACATTTGTGGTTATTTCATTATAAATGTTATGTTATATTTGTCTGACCTACACGTGCCTCTTTGATTTAATTGTAAGCAAGATGACTGAATGATCAAAATCAATGTCAAACTGGCCAAAACACTCAATTTCAGTGGGGGTTGAATAATTTTGAACACAACTGTAGAGTAATAAGAGAATGTAGATCTACATATATAATAGAAACGACCCAGAATACGTGAACGCTCTAAGACACCATATCATGCTGTCAAAAATGGATCACAAGAAAGAAAGAAAGAAAGAAAATATAAAATGAAATAAAATAAAGTAAAATGAAATGACATTGGATCAATGGCCCCAATAATTTGTATAATGCTGTGAAAAATATACAGAAAACATCATAAAATAAATGAATGAATGGTATATGAAGAATCACCGATGATAAAAGTATGAGGAATCAATGGTAGAAAAATGTGAAATGACCGTGATAAAAATAGGTGATCAGGGATAGATGATGATATAAATGGTCGTATCAAACGATAATAAGATGGTGACTGTTGAGATGGCCAGAAAAAAATATGTGTATATACAGCTCTTAATGACTTCATGGAAAAACGATGCTGATAAACAGTGAGCAGTGTAAGTGAATACATGAAAAGATGTATGTATATCACCTTAATGATGAAGTGAATATATGAGGATCATAAAAAATGGCATGATATAATGTATGTAAATAAGTGCAAAGTGATGGTGATGGTGTATCGCAAATGTGAATAGATGATGAATGAATGGATATAAGATAAGTAAAATGAAAAAGTATCTGAAAATGTTGCATGTGTGAATGTGTCAATGTGTAAATGTGAGCAAGTGTAGATGTCTGTGTGTATAGAAAAAACAAACATGAGTGTCCAAAAATGCATAAACTAAATAATGCAAAAAATAGATGTGTTAACCCAAAACAACGGGATAAAAAGTGAAAAGTGCAAGGTGAAAAATATGTAAAATAGAGAATGAAATAAAATGGAATTAAGAAAAGTGAATAAAATGGAAATGAAAATAAAAATAAAAGTAAAAATGAAAATAAAAATAAAAATAAAATGAAATTAAGATAAAATAAAATTAAAAAATAAATAAAATAAAATAAAGTAAAAATGAAGAAACATAGAGTGGGACTCAAAATACGAATAAACATAAGATTGCATAATTAAATTCGGACAAATTCAATGTAAAAATATATTCCTATAGAAAAGATGCAAAAGAAATGTATTCATTGAGTCCCTTGGGGGCAACAGTGTCCAATGTCCTGATCCAGAACGTCTCACGTTGCAAAAGAATCTTAGAACGATTACCACCTCGTGGGAGTGGAGAAACGTGGTCTATGGCAATAAACCTCAAGGTGGATAATTGATGTCGAGATGATAAAAAATGTTTAGCTACGGGTTTGTCAGAGAAATTGTCTCTAAAAGCAGTGGTGATGTTGGAACGATGTCCTCTTATACGGTCCCGAAGTGTTCTATCAGTTTTCCCCACATAAGGGAGACCACGGGGGCAGGTGATAAGATATACGACGTGATCAGTAGTGCATGTGATATGGTGTCGAATCGTCATGCGTTTCCCAGAAGTGGGGTGAGGTAGAAGCTGTGGTCATATGACTGCATGTGACACAGTTGGGACAGCGGAAGCATCTCCATCGTAGAGTTAGACCTGGAGTGGAGTATGACATCATGGGGTCGGTTTTAACTAATAAATCTCAAAGATTATTGGAGCGTTTGTAGCTAATAATAGGTGACCGTTGAAATTTCTTTGGTAAAGTTGTGTCATCCTGAAGTAATCTCCAATTGCGGTGTATGGATTTCGACATGGCATAGCTGTGAGCATGGTAGGTGAGGGGCAAAAAGATATGAGCTTGTGAATCCTTAGGCCTTAGTGATGTAGAAGTAAATCTCAAATGAGCTTTATCGTGTGCTTGAGTAAGGATCTCTGAGCTGTAGCCTCGTTGATTGAAGCGTTCGAACATCTCTTGACTTTGAATCTGTCGAGTTATAGAATTGGAGTTGTTACGCATCACTCTCAAGAACTGTGATATTGGAAGGGATTGTTTAAGATGTGGTGGATGAAAGCTGTTAGCATGCAGAATGGTGTTACGGTCTTTAGTTTTCCGAAACAACGAAAAGGAAATTTGATGATCAGAAATTTGGATGAATACATCGAGAAAATTGATTGATTCAGTCTGGATGTCTGCAGATAATTTGATAGGAGTTTGTAAAGCGTTCGGTTTGTGTAAAACTATTTGAAAAGAAGATAAAGTGTCACCCCAAAGAAGAAAGATATCGTCTACGAATCTAGCGTAGAAGATAATCTGTTCTTTGTAAGGTCTCAAAATGTATTCCAATTCAAAAAAGTACATGTATGCATTGGCATATCCTGGTGCCATCGCTGCACCCATGGAGGTCCCAGATGTTTGAAGATATAGGTGCTTTTCAAAGCGAAAAAAATGACATTCGAGAGTAATCCTCAATAACTCTTCAATGAATTGAATAGGTGGACCTGTGTAACATCTGGAATCGCAAAGCACTTGAGTAAAGGCATCGATGCCTTGAGAGTGGGGTATCACTGTATATAGACTTTTGACGTCTAAAGTGATTAGTAAGACGTCATGAGATGGTAAAATCACCTGTTGTAATCTACTGAGGAAATCTGATGTATCCTTCAAACAAGTGGGAAGTGACAGGATGGATTCTTTGCTGTAGTGATCAATTAATTTCCCTAATGGTTCAAGGAGACAGCCTCTCGCCGAGACAATGGGTCTGCCACGAGGAGTCTGCAAACATTTATGAACCTTTGGTAAGGTATAAAGGACTGGCATGATGGGAAAGGGCACAGTGCAAAACTGATGTGTCTTGCTATCAATAAATCCAGCCTGAAGGCCCATGTCAAGAATTATATATGTAGATCTACATTCTCTTATTACTCTATATCTCCGCGGCGGTTCGTGGTATATGCTTCTTCTGTATACTATTGCCACTGATCTGTGCATGTTCGTCAGTTTATATGCTCCATAGCGTTTTTGATGTCTATGTAGTTTTCCTCCTTATTGTTTTTAATTCAGCGCAGACGCGTCTCCCTGGTTACCATCCAGGGGAGAGACGCTGTAGTCGCTGTATACTGACGCAATCAACAGGCGTGCCTGTCCACCGCCGGACGCCACGCCCTTTTGGGAACCGAGCGTCCTGCCTGGCAGCACGCCATGAGCGGGGTAAGTGTCTCATTAATGTTTTATACATTTCTTATAAATATGTGTTACTCACCCTGTGCCCATCACCTTGATAAAGGCCCCTGCGAGGGCCGAAACGTCGGTTTGATGCACTTGGCATCTTTCTAATGTTTTTGAATAAAACATCAATTTTTAGATTTTTTTGCCTATCTGTTTTACATATCGTTCATTGGATTTTGCACCCAGGCTCCCATGAGTATTTTCATGGCCATAGCTGGTTGCCTCAGTTTTATTTATATATATATATATATATATATATATATATATATATATATGTATATATATATACAGTATATACACACATGCCTTTAAACATGCAAAAATGAATATATATCATCCCCCACATCTATTACGCTCTTTGACAATTTCACAATTTGATGATGAGAAATAATTTGGTTATGAAATTGCGGGAAGAACTGATAACAGAGACATTTAATCGATTTAAAGAAAGAGGATACTGGCAGTCAGTACAACAACAAGCTTACAACCAAGCGACCCAGAGATTCAATCGACTGTCCAGGAAAGGAATTACGTCCCTACGGGTATATTTGCCAATGACAGACAATCAGGGTTATTCAAAGAGATCCGAATTGTGGCTGAAAGGTAACTGAACAGTGAAAATCAGCATTCGGTTACCTTTCTTGGCCATTCGGCTATTCAGAGAGCAGCCAGTTCGCCAAATCCTGGCGAATTGCCTGCACATACGGTGCCTGTTCGGTGCCTGTTCGAGGGCAGTGAAATCCCCATAAAAAAGCACTGCTTCGGCTATTCAGAGAACACAAAACATCAGTGAAAGGTTCCCGAAACGCCCTGCCATTTGGTGGTTTAATTCGACAGGTTTATTCAGGCGAATCCCATAGGTTTCAATGTTAAAAATATTCCCGTTTTAATTCAATATCTAATAAACCGTTCATTATAAAAATCTGCAGTAAAGAGTCTCTTTATTTATAGATTTTGTTTTAGGATCTTTTAGGCATTTTTCAGGATTTTTTTGCGAATTTTTTTTCCTTTTTTTTAATAGTTTTTCTTTTTTCTGTAACAGCCCTTTTTATTATCATTCATTGGATCTTATATGTAAATTTCAGACATTTTCGCTCAGTAGTTTCTTTGCAAACAGCTTTTCACTTTCACATTCATACAAACTTATTTGACTTATTATTTTTCCTAATTTATTCACTTCATTCGTCTGTGGTGTCGGCTTTCTCCGGCGGCTTCGCTGCGGGTGATCGGCTCCTGCTCGGGTTTTTCCGTGGTTTTCGGCAGGTTAATCCAGATGTTTTTGAGGGTTTTCGGCGTGCATTCGCCGGGTTTTGCGGTTCGTTTTCATCGGGTTTGCGGCAGCTTTTCCCTGCAATTCGATGACCCTGTGGTGTTTGCTGAATACACCGTGGGGGTCGCCGAAATGGGATCGGCAAAAGGAACCGAATTGAAGAGAACGAAAAGTCACCGACCGTGCGGTGACTCTTTCGAATCTCTTTGAATTACCCTGAGAGACATTGTAAAATGTTTCAACACAAATCTTTACTACAGATGTTTTACAACCCGCCGGTGACCAGCTATGACAGAACAAGAAACTTGAGTAATATCCGGCTCAAAACAGATCCAGTTGCTTCATATATAAAAACTAATACTCCTTTGAAAAATAACTGTTATTTCACTGCATTGTGTAACGTGCAGTGTCATATGTGACCAGCTACCTCTTTCCCACATCCATCAACAGGCCAAAGATTCCATATGAAACATCATATTCCATGTTGAACAGAATTCATTGTTTACTTAGAGTTATTCAGAGCGCTCTCTCATTCGCTGCACTTCAACTAGACAAATTCGCCAACGCTGCAGTGAATTCAGCATTCACAGCAGGGTCCCCGAAGTGCGGCGAATCGACCGGCCTAAAGCATCCTAAAACCGCCGAATTGATTCGAAAACCCACTGCAAAACTGCCGAATCGATCAGAAAAGCCCCAAATGTAGCCACAAACCCGGCAAAAAATGCAGATGACCTGCCGAACAGACCGCCGAATCGATCCGACGACCAACCGAATAGAACGCTGACCAGCCGCCCGGAAAAAGCCGACAAGCCGCCAAACATGGGTAAAAAACTAAACAAAAAAAAAAAAAACGCACATTTTTGAAAAAACTAGTGCATTAAAATAACTGGATATAATGTATAAGGTCCTAATGAATAACAAGAAAAAGGTCTGTTACAGAATAATAATAAAAAAAAGCATGTAAAAAAAATAGGAGTTAAAAATTTTGCCTAAAAAATCCAGAAAAATGGCTGAAAAATCCCAAAAAATAAAATAGAGAGTTTTTGCTGCAAATGAAAAGAATAAATGGTTGAATAAATAGTTAAGAGAAACGGGGATTTTTTTTTGTATTGAAACCTAAGGGATTTGCCTGTTTAAACCTGTCGAATGAAAGCACCAAAAATCAGGGTATTTCAGATTTCACTGACATTTCTACGTTGTTCAATGTGAATAGATTAACCATTGCTTCTCTGTGGGGCGTTTCACTGATGCTGAAGATCACTCGTATGTCACTGGCAGTTCGTTAATATTTGGCGAATCGCCAGATTTTTGAATAGCTGAATTGCCACGAAATTGCTCCGTTCGGGGGAAATTCACTGTTCGGTGCAATTTGGTGGTCAATTTGGTGCTCTCTGAATAAGCCATTATTTTAACATGTCCATGCGGTTTAGCATATGTCGGCAAGACCGACCGTCCACTCCAAGGCAGAAATCGAGGCCACCGATCAGCTATTAATACAGCCTCTGAGATGCGTGAGATGCGTATACTGATAAACCTGGGGCAAAACACTTCTTGGTGTTACAACACACATTACCGACATTAAAATTTACAGCAATTAATCATATACCTTCACTTGTAAGAGGAGGCAATCGATCCCAGCTGCCGTTGCAAAAAAAAAAAAAAAAGACTTTTGGACATTTAAATTGAACACAGTGACCCCAATGGACTAAATGAATATGTGTCATTTCCATCATTCCTATCACCACGATTATGAATGATTCAATAATGGAAGCACTTTTTCTGTTCACTTGTTTTGTTTTTATTTATTTTTAATTTTACGTTTGCTTTACAGCTTATTCTTTATTATTTTTTGTTTATCTTTTAAATTCTTTATTTTTTTATATATTTTTTATGTTTTATTTCTTTAATCTTTATTTTTTTTTGTTCATCTTTTTATTTCTTTAATTTCTTATATATATTTTATAACTTTAATTTTTATTATTTTTTGTTTATCTTTTTATTTCTTTTTTTTAATATATTTTTTATGTTTTATTTCTTGAATTTTTATTATTTTTTTGTTTATTTTTTTAGTTCTTTATTTTTTATGTTTTTTTATATTTTATTTCTTTAACTTTTATTATTCTATTGCTTATCTTTTTAGTTCCTTATTTTTTATATGTTTTTTATATTTTATTTCTTTATTTTTTTGTTTATCTTTTTAGTTTGTTATTGTTTTTATTTTATTTTACTCTCTTTATTTTTATTTGTATATTTTTGTATAATCCCTTGTTGTTACTTACGTTCAATGTCTACAGTATATTATATATATTATAGTTATGTTTTTACACGATTATATGCATTCGCACAAACGGGAAACATTTATGAGATTATATAAATTTTACACTAACATGTTATATTTTGGGATGTGCGTTTCGGGTTTCGGAATTTCGGAATTTTCATGAAATTTCCCGATTCGTGCATTTGGATTTGGCCGATTTTCCGAAAATTTTCAGATCCGAAAACGGCAGATCCGAACAAATTTTCGTGCCGAAACGAAAACTTTTCGGAATTTTCGAATGGACTGAAATGTGTAAAATCGAAATTCATTTTCATTCCATTCGTGATTTCGGCTCCATTCCTGATTTCGGTTCCATTTCAGTAATTTCGGACATCGTATTTATATCGCTGATTCTGTAATTAAATTTTGTATCATTCCCATCTCAATGTATCCTTCCTGGAAAACCAGAGAAATCTCAATGTATCCTTCTTGTAAAACATGAGAAATCTCAATGTATCCTTCTTGTAAAACATGAGAAATCTCAATGTATCCTTCCTGGAAAACCAGAGAAATCTCAATGTATCCTTCCCGGAAAACCAGAGAAATCTCAATGTATCCTTCCTGGAAAACCAGAGAAATCTCAATGTATCCTTCCTGGAAAACCAGAGAAATCTCAATGTATCCTTCTTGTAAAACATGAGAAATCTTAATGTATCCTTCCTGGAAAACCAGAGAAATCTCAATGTATCCTTCTTGTAAAACATGAGAAATCTCAATGTATCCTTCCTGGAAAACCAGAGAAATCTCAATGTATCCTTCTTGTAAAACATGAGAAATCTCATTGTATCCTTCTTGTAAAACATGAGAAATCTCAATGTATCCTTCTTGTAAAACATGAGAAATCTCAATGTATCCTTCCTGGAAAACCAGAGAAATCTCAATGTATCCTTCTTGTAAAACATGAGAAATCTCAATGTATCCTTCCTGGGCAACCAGAGAAATCTCAATGTATCCTTCTTGTAAAACATGAGAAATCTCAATGTATCCTTCCTGGAAAACCAGAGAAATCTCAATGTATCCTTCTTGTAAAACATGAGAAATCTCAATGTATCCTTCTTATAAAACCAGCGAAATCTCAATGTATCCTTCTTGTAAAACCAGAGAAATATCAATGTATCCTTCCTGGAAAACCAGAGAAATATCAATGTATCCTTCTTGTAAAACATGAGAAATCTCAATGTATCCTTCCTGGAAAACCAGAGAAATCTCAATGTATCCTTCTTGTAAAACATGAGAAATCTCATTGTATCCTTCTTGTAAAACATGAGAAATCTCAATGTATCCTTCTTGTAAAACATGAGAAATCTCAATGTATCCTTCCTGGAAAACCAGAGAAATCTCAATGTATCCTTCTTGTAAAACATGAGAAATCTCAATGTATCCTTCCTGGGCAACCAGAGAAATCTCAATGTATCCTTCTTGTAAAACATGAGAAATCTCAATGTATCCTTCCTGGAAAACCAGAGAAATCTCAATGTATCCTTCTTGTAAAACATGAGAAATCTCAATGGCAGAATTATCGTATCGGCAGAATTATCGTATCGTATAATTATCGTATCCGAAAAACCATTAGTTTACATCAAAACGAATAGACACTTTGAAACGAGGAGAACAGACGTTCCGAAAAACACGAAAATTTCTGAAATCACGAAAAAAGTCGATACGAAAAGTGGAACGAACCGAAACGAATCGGTCGAAACGAAAATTTACAAAATCCGAACGAACCGAACCAAACCGAAAAAAAATCGGTGCACAAGCCTAGTTGTATTGAGATTTATTTAGGGTTATTCACAGAGAGTCGAACTTGCCACCGAATTGCACTGAAAAGTGGATTTCCACGTACGGTGACATTTCAGGGCCATTCGGCTATTCAAAAAGTAGACAGTTCGCCAAATATTGGCGAACTGTCAGCGAAATATGGTGCCTGTTCGAGGGCAGTAAAATCCCCCACAGAGAAGCAATGGTTAATCTATTCACAGAATCCGAACAGCAGAGAAATGTCAGTGAAATGCCCTGATGTTCGGTGCTTTTATTCAGCAGGTTTATTCAGATGAATAACATAGGAATCAATGTAAAAAAAAAACTGCTTTTATTAAATATTTATTCAACCATTTATTCTTTTCATTTGCAGCAAAAAGCCTCTTTATTTATTTATTTTTTAGGATTTATTTTAGGCATTTTTAAGGACTTTGACAGCAAAAAAAAAAAATTCAGATTTTTTTTTAACATGCATGTTTTTTTTCCTGTAGCAGACCTTTTTATTAATACTCGTTGGACCTTATATATGATTTCTAGGCATTTTCGTACATTAGTTGTGTTTTTTAAACGTCTTTTAAAAGTTGCAGTGTTCTTTTGTTTCTTTTACCCCTGTTTGGCAGCTCATCAGCTTTTTCTGGCGGTTGGTGGGCGATCTGTTCGGCGGGTCGTCGTCTTTTTTCTGATCGATTCGGCAGTCTGTTAAGTGGAAACGTTGGATGCATTCAGTGGTTTCGTAGCGGTTTTCCAATTTAATCCGGCGGTTTTTCGGATGCATTAGGCGTGTCGATTCTCTGCACATCAGAGACCCTGCAGTGCTGAATTCACTGCAGGGTTGGTGAATTTAACTCGCCACAAGTGCGACGAACGGGAGAGCACCGAAATGTCGGTGACATTTTGGTGGCTCTCTCTGAATAACCCTGATTGTGTTGAAGAGCCTGTTGCATATAAGGTGCTGCCCTAATTTTTTTGAATGAATATATATGTGGATTGCCATGGATACTCAACGCACATTAGTTAGAACTTCTACCTTGTTGTTAGGGATGTGCATGGCTGAAAAATTTGTTTCGTTTAGTTTAGTTTCGTTATGTTTTTAAATAATTTAGTTTTTGGAATTTCGTTACTAATTTCGTTTCGTATTTCGTTTCGTTTCCTTTCGAATCGATTCGAATTTCACATATCAATTCGATAGTTGATATCAATTCGAATTTGGATCACTAAATAAAACCCCAATTAATCAAATTTTGTTGTTAAAAAGAAAAGCTAGGGTTAAACTTTAACCTGTGTCACAGATTATCAGGGTTATTCGAAGAGATCCGAATGGCTGCCGAAAGGGAATTTCTTGGTCATTCTGCTTTCCAGAGAGCAGGCAATTCGCCAAATCCTAGCGAATTGCCTGCACATACGGTGCCTGTTCGGAGCCTGTTCGAGGGCAGTGAAATCCCCATGAAAAAGCACTGCTTCGGCTATTAAGAGAACACAAACCAGCAGTGAAAGGTTCCCCTAAATGCCCTGCCATTCGGTGGTTTAATTCGGCAGGTTTATTCAGGCGAATCCCATAGGCTTCAATGTTAAAAATATTCCCGTTTTAATTCAATATCTAATAAACCGTTCATTATAAAATTCTGCAGTAAAGAGTCTCTTTATTTATAGATTTTTTTTAGGATTTTTTAAGCATTTTTTTTGCAAACTTTTTTTTCCGTTTTTTTTTTAAATCGTTTTTTTGTTTTTCTGTAACAGCCCTTTTTATTATCATTCATTGGACCTTATGTAAATTTCAGACATTTTCTCTCAGTAGTTTCTTTGCAAACAGCGTTTCACTTTTCAAACATTCAAGCGTACTGTTTTTTTTTTTTCTTCACCTCCTTCGTCTGCAGTGTCGGGTTTTTCCGGCGGCTGCTCTGCTCTCTGATCGACTCCTGCTCGGGTTTCTCCGGCGTTTTCGTCGGGTTAATTCAGATGTTTTTGTGGGTTTCGGTGTGCGTTCGCCCTTGTTTTGCGGTGAGTTTTCGGCGGGTTTGTGGCGACTTTCCCTGCACTACGACAGCTGAATACACCGCAGGGTCGCCGAAATGGGATCGCCAAATCGCACCGAATTGAAGAGAACGAAAAATCACCGAACGTGCGGTGACTTTGATTCTCTTTGAATAACCCTGTTAGTATTTGAGTCAAATTAAACAGTGAAACAAAATTAATTTGTTTCATAAAGTCCTTTGCTGACTATTACTTGTATTGTAAGTTAAGATCGATTCGATTGTTGATATCAATTTGATAGTTTATTTCAAATTCGATAGTTGATATCAATTATTCAAATTTTTCTTTTATGATGATGACACAGTGTAAAACGAAATAAATTCGTTATATACCATTTCATTTCGTTTCGAATTCGTATCGTATCGATTCGTTATTCGGAAGTACTTCCGAAATACGAATTATCAAATTTCGTTGCAAATTCTGAATTTTTCCGAAACGAATGCACATCTCTACTCGTTGATTTTAATGTGATTTTTAATTGAATGTTTGGCATTAGCCGGCATTTATCCTGATGTATGTATTGGTTAAGTGAAATGATACTTTGAACAGTGATACTGTTTGAACATTTGGACGGCTCTTGCCTAATCAACGCAATTAATGAGATATGTCCAGGTACCCTCAGGTGTATTGTGAGCCAATAGAAAACAGACGTGGTAAGTCTGTCTCATATTCTATACTCCTATATGTACATTCACTATAGTATATCTATGCATACACCTATATAGCCTTGTACATATATTTACCTGCTCCAATGGGCAGCATGCAGCGATTGGCCTGTGTATAGGCCACACCCACTTATCCTCGCATGCCCATCAACATACACAGCAAGGGGGAGTCAGATATTATATTTTTTTTAACCCTTTCACTGCTGAGGACGTGTGGGAAACGTCCTCATTGACTCCTAAGGAAAGATGAGGTGGAGATAGGGTGTTATTTTGAACCCCGATATCTCCCAACTGTTGGCACCTAGCAGGGTCAGGTTTGGTATCATTAGAAAGGCCAGAGTATGGCCTTTCCAACGATACCAAACATGACCATGTTTAAAGTAAAGAGCAAAAATAATAAAAGTAATAATAAAAAAAAGAAAAATTAGTTTTTTTAAGACGTGAAATGGCTCAGCAGTGAAGAGGTTAAATCAGAAATGGATACAAGTAACAGAGGAGATTTTAATTGCCAAAAAAATAAAATATGTAATTCGAAAGCACGGAACACATCTGAAGGTTTACGCTATTTTATTTGTCATGCAAAAAAAAAGACAGCCATGAAACGTCTGGGATGGGGTGACTATTGGTTCATGGTGGGGTCAGGGCTTTTGAGGTGGTTGTGGTCCTAGATGAGCAGGGCCCGCTACACTAGGGCTGTCAATCTGCGGCCCCCCTAGATGTTTCTATTCTACAACTCCCATGATTCCCTGGCCATCTGTTGCACTGAAAGAATTCTGGGAATTGTAGGCAATCAACATCTGGCGGAGCTGTGATTGACAGCTGTGGTGGCTAAGCCTCTAAGCAGACTCGACCTTCAGTAATAATGAGGTGTTGCTCCCCTTGCAGCCGTTCTGATGGATTTGGACAGGGATGTCTCGCAGAGGGTCAATAAATAGGAGGAAACAATGGGCAGACGAGGTGTCCACTAGTGGAGAGACATGTTCTTCAGGTGCTTCACGGCTTGGTCATCCAGAGGACCACAAGGGCAGCCACGACGGTGACAAACGACATCTTGGCGGATGCAGCCGAGTTACAGAAATCTTTGGAGCAGCAGGATATTGTGGTACCGATGACGCTCTGGATACAATCTAAAGGAGAGATGCACGACTTGGAAATATCTGGGGGGAAAAGGAAAAGTATAATCAGCGATTTGATTGGCTTTCCTCTTACATTGCTATCTTCAACAATCTATTTCCATGAAGCCTCCTGTTCTCACAACAGGAGCAATAAAAATGTAGCAACACTCAGGGTAATTCAAAGAGAATCGAAAAGTCACCGCACGTTCGTTGACTTTTCGTTCTCTTCAATTCGGTTTGTTTTGCCGATCCCATTTCGGTGACCCTGCGGTGTATTCAGCAAGCACCAGAGGGTCCCCAAATTGCAGGGAAAGGTAGCCGCAAACCCACCGAAAACTAACCGCAAAACCGGCGAATGCACGCCGAAAACCCGCAAAAACATCTGGATTAACCCGTCGAAAACCCCGGAAAAACCCGAGAAGGAGCCGATCACACGCAGCGAAGCCGCCGGAAAAAGCCGACACCGCAGACGAGTGGAGTGAATAAATTAGAAAAACAGTTTGTATGAATGTTTGAAAAGTGAAACGCTGTTTGCAAAGAAACTACTGAGCGAAAATGTCTGAAATTTACATATGATCCGATGAATGATAATAAAAAGGGCTGTTACAGAAAAAAGAAGTAAACTTAAAAAAAAGTTTTTTTAAAAAAAAGAAAATCCAGAAAAATGCATAAAATTTCCTAAAAAATCTATAAATAAAGAGACTCTTTACTGCAGAATTTTATAATGAATTATTTTATAATAAACCTGTCGAATGAAACCACCGAATGGCAGGGCATTAGGGGAACCTTTCACTGCTGGTTTGTGTTCTCTGAATAGACGAAGCAGTGCTTCTCTATGGGGATTTCACTGCCCTCGAACAGGCACTGAACAGGCACCGTATGTGCAGGCAATTCGCCAGGATTTGGTGAATTGCCTGCTCTCTGGATAGCCGAAAGGCCAAGAAAGGTAACCGAACGCTGATTTCCAGCATTCGGTTACCTTTCTCCAGCCTTTCGGATCTCTTTGGATAACCCTGAATCTGTCTAAATAATAAAAAGGTCCTTTAGAAAATAATAAATAGGTCGATTACGAAATAAAAAAAATGTCTTTTGAAAAATACGAAAAGGTCTTTTAAAAAATTAAATAAAAAATGAAATATAATAAACGCTGTTTAATGTTTTTTTTTTAAAAAAAAAGATATTCCACTAATTAATAGAAACCAATGGGATTCGCCTGTTTACCTGTCAAACTGAAAATCAGGGCATTTCACCAAAATTTCCGTACCATTCGGCGTTCTGTGAATAGATGAATCGATAGTTTTCAATGGGACAATTTTGGTGCCGGCAAATCGCACCAAATTGTGGTAAACTGCAGTGGAATGCGCTGTGTTTCTCTGTCGATTCGCCTGTGTTTGGTGAATTGACAGCTTTGTGAATAAATAAATCAACCCGAAATTGCACCTATGGTAAAATTAACCATTGATGCAATTCGGTGGCAAATTTGGAGGGTAATGAATAACCCATTATGTCTGGTCTGGCTCCTGTCCTTGATGACCCCAGTGTATCCAGCCCCCAGAAACTCAACTGTCCAGAGAACCCATGTGTAGTATTTGTAGGTGAGAAGCATTTTGAGGAGACAGGAGTCATTCGGTATGGGCGACTAGGGGCCTACACACAAGAGATGGAAGGAACTGAGAAGAATAAATCGCTTTTTGAAGAAGACTTACATCCACTTGTATTCGCTCTGCCGCAGACCTGATTGGTAAGACACTTGGTTGTTCCTGGATTGTTGCAGTCTCCCGCACAAACGTGACAATACAAACAATGTCCTAGATAGGAGAACAAGAGTGAAAAACAAGTTGTGGTGTTAGGTGAACCAGGGATTGTCAACCTCCACTTTCCTGCAACATCTATATAGTTAAAGAGCGCGTCTGACGTCATCCAAAACGCCATGATAAAATACCAAAATGTGTACCCAGATTCCATATGACAGCGCTAAACAATGTGTACATAGAAACATAGAAACATAGAAAATGTCGGCAGATAAGAACCTTTCGGCCCATCAAGTCTGCCCAATTACATGGATACTTTACCTGGATTTATCTTTTGTTTAGGATAGCCTTATGCCTATCCCATGCCTGCTTAAATTCAATTACTGTTTTGGCCTCTACCACTTCAACGGGAAGGCTGTTCCATGTACATGACAGCATCCCATTGATTCCCCCATTGTTTGTACAAATTTATAATAAGGTATCAATTTCTAGATGACGGATGCAATGAATAGTCTTCCCAACATGATTACCTTGGTCAGGGCTGCCATCAGAAATCTTGGGGCCCCTCACTGAACCACTGGTCGCCCCCCCCCTTACCTTAGCTGCCCATTACATTAAACTGATTAAAAATAATACAGTTTGCCTCCTCTTCTGCTTCCCAAATCCGAGTGCTCCATATATCACAGTCCACCTGGAAATTTGTTGGTATCTTGTTGGGTCAATCCTGAATGGCATGGATGGAGCCTCACATCTGTGGCACATAGACGAGCTGCACCAGGCTTGGATCCACTGGGCCCCTTAACATATCAGGGGCTGTCAACCCCTGATGGCTGCCCTGACCTCGTTGGAAGTAAGACGCTTTTATCATGAATTTCTCACTCATTGGAAGATTTTCATTATCAACCCATCTATCTAAAGAACACAAACGAAGCACCGAGGCAGCGACGCGGCACAATTTCTTACCAATCTGGCAGCTCAGAAGGACGAGAAATAAAAGGGTAATTATATGTTTCATGGTGCGTCTCTTGTTCTTCTCGAAATCCGAATTGGCGTCTGTAAAAGTCTCTGCATCATCAATATTTTATAGCAATATGCAACGTGTTGGATGGTGCCGCTCCTACCAGATACTAGGCTTGTGCACCGATTTTTTTTTCGGTTCGATTCGGTTCGATTTTTCGGATTTTTAAACTTTTCGATTCGGCCCGTTTCGACCGATTTCGGATTCGATTCGATTCGGTTCGGCACGGTTTTCGGGTACATTTTTTTTCGGAATTTCGACCATTTTTCGTATTTTCGTGTCACTGTGCTCGGTTTTTGTATCGACTTTTCGTAATTTCGAAAATTTTCGTTTTTCAGAAATTTTCGTTTTTACAAAAGTTTCGTTTTTCAGAAATTTTCGTTTTTCGGAATTGCACATTTTTCGGAATATCGACCATTTTTCGTGTCATTTTGCCCGTTTTTTGTATCGACTTTTCGTTTTTCGGAAAATTTTCGTTTTTCAGAAATTTTCGTTTTTACAAAATTTTCGTTTTTCAGAAATTTTCGTTTTTACACAATTTTCGTTTTTTAGAAAATTTTCGTTTTTCGGAAAATTTTCGTTTTTCGGAAAATCTGGTCTCCGTGTTTGACACATTTCAAGTCCATTCGAAAAATCCGAAAATTTTCGTTTCGGCTCGGAAAACATTTCGGATCTGAAATTTTCGGATCTAAAAATTTTCGGAAATTCGGCCGCATCCGAAAACACGAATCGGGAAATTTCGTGAAAATTCCGAAATTCCGAAACCCGAAACGCACATCCCTACCAGATACTCATTAACTTGTAAGCACACACTATGCCAGTATGTCGAAAGAAGGGAATAGTAAAAGTCGTATTTAGTTTATAAGCCATGGAATTGAGTTGTTGTTCCTTGAAGATATTTTATAAACCTCCCTCGCTTCATTATAATAACCTTGTGACAATAGTCACTTCCGGCTTGGGGGTACACGGACCTAGAGATTCGTTTGGGAGGTGCGGGCCTGATGTGTTATATTGTTTCCCAGCACTCTCCTATGTTGGAGTCACCCTGTATCTACAATTCTAGGTGCAGGGTGTTTGTGATTTCTGTGCTCTATCCCCTGATGTCTGTTATATTGTTATTCCCTTATGTATTTATTGTAGTGTTGTGTGGTATATACTGTGCTGTTTTTCCTATCAGGTCTATTCACTAAAAGGTGAACCCCAGGAGAATGACTGGAGAAGTGAAAAATCCAGGTCAAAATAGCCAAACCAGAAAAATTCGCCCATTTATCTCACTTTCCAAATTGTCTCTTTGGTCTAGATTGTTCTCTTCTCTTGCCAGTTCTCCTGAGTTTCACCTTTTAGTGAATAGACCTGTTTGTTGTCGCTGTTTTGGCTAAATTTGCAATTTCCCTTGTCAATAGATGACAATTCCAGCATTTATTGTAAATCCCTACAAAGAAAACGCTATTATTATTTGATATTTTTCAAAACTTTTCCAAATTACCCCATTGATGCTGTCATGTCCGCTCCTAATGCCTTAACTGTGCTGGCTGGGATTCCGGTTCCTCATGGCCCTTTCAGTAATAAGGGGTTAAACGTCTGTAAAGACTCTGACCCAACCATGTCTACAGGCAGAGTATTCCTCAGCTTTACTGTTCGCGCTGTAAAAAAACCCTTTCCTACACTTTAGGCCGGGACAACACAAGCCCACTGGGTGGGTCCGTAGTGACCTCTCCCCCCATGTCCGTTGTAACATTATGACGGCTCGACCGGGTGGGCCACACAGTGTATCGTGCGTAATGTATCGCTCTATAGAAGGCTCGTGCTTTGTAGGGCTCAGGCTGGCACTTTGCAGGGCTGAGCGCACTAACTTGCACTCAGCGAGTTGCTCACACGGTCGTACCGAGTGCAAAGTACACCCATTCTCAGGGATGTTCCCTCCATGCTCGCGTGACCCCAGTTTTAGGCTGAATTTCTGTCAGGACCTGTATCCCCTGAGGCTGTTAATTAAGCCCTGCATTTAAGGAAATCACACCCTCTACCCTGGACTCTACCTCTGGACGTCCCGGAATGTATTGCATTGCAGAGCTGAATCCTGAACGCTCCTAATCCAGACCTTCCGGACTCTGTCTAGTTCCTGGACATTTACCCTTCAAGCCGGTAACCCCCCTGTGCTTCCTGATTCCCCCCATCTTGAACCTCTGGCTACCAGACCCCTTGATTTTGGACTTTGACGACCCTGCCTGCCGCCTTGCCCAGACCCCTGCTTTGCCAACGACCACTCCTTTGCATTATCCATATCTGTACCTTGCCAGTGTATCTGTTGTCTGTATTATTGTCATACATTGTCTGCCCCCCCGTATTAAGTTCCCTTTGTGTCTCTTTCTGCTCACTTCTCCAGTATCTTAGTCTCCTCTTGCTATCCCTCATTTCTCCTGCTTTCTAACTGCTCTCATATTCTGTTCTCCATAACCTCCCTTCCCACTACTCTCAGCCATCCCTTTTGGCCTCAACCTCCTTTTCCTGCATCTCCTCTCCTCCTCCTCCTCTAGCTATTCCCCTTTGTGCCCAGTCTCCTCTATTGTCCTGTTCAGATCTCTTGTATCTTAATGTTCTGGTGTTTATTATTTAATAAACTCTGTTTATTCTGCAAACCTGCCTCACTGCACCTTGGGCTCACTACCGCACCTGCTGCATCAATCACAGTCTGAAACCTGACAATTTCCTTTCGTCCAGTCTACTCACACCACACGTCACATCTTAGGCCTCTGAGATTCCTTTACAGAAATCTTCTTCATAACTTAAGAAGGCCATCTTAGTATACTCGGAACTACATGTTCCGACCACGCAGACGCCATCTTTAAAAACCTTTTAAGGATGGTTAAAATGAGCCCAGCACACGGGGGTGAAATGGCTCCGCAATGAAGGGGATCATTTTTTCCGTATTGGTTTATTCTTTAGAGAAATATCACTGAGATGAAAGGTTGTAAGCTCTAGATGGCGTCCCTTATCTGCCACAATGTCATACGGGGTCTGCATTATCAGCATACAGGCATAAATGGCCTTCGTTTTAGTAAATGTGCTGCAGACAGATAATAGAATGGTGAGATCTCCTGCTAACAAGGGGTCTGCATTATCAGCATACCATACCAGACTCCGACCTGTCTAGTGACACCTAACTTGATTTTGTGGGGGTGTATATATTTTACATTTTTACGTGGAACCTGGTCCAAAGAACTCCTGTATCTCTAGTATTGGGATTTCCCTGCTCGTTTGAGGGGAGGGTCCCTTTATGATGTCAACGCCGCCATATGTGCCTAATGTGCCAATGTGTCTAAACAACAAAACCCTGATGGTATGCTTCACAAGTGTGTCCATGGCTGGAGGATGCCAACCCCACAGAGGGCTTTGGCTTCGGTGGCCCTGGTGGCCCTGGGTTGTTATTTGAGAAACTTACTGCAGACCCAGACTTCAGGAGTGAGTCGGAGTGGCGACCAGAAATCGGAGAGTTTTGAGAGAAACTGCTGAATCTCTCGGAGGCGCCTTGGCTGGAATATTTTATATATATATATATATATATATACACAAATGGATAGATAGGTACAGATAGATGGATATAGATTGATACTGATAGATAAATATTGAAGGCTAATTTGGGCTATAAAGAGCACTAAATGTGTTTAGAATATTAATTATTTAATGTAAGCTGATTCTAAGTTTAGTTTCTTGTGTAAACCCATACGTTTTGTTTCTTCAGACCTGTCCTTGTCTGTGGTTTAGACTATTTACCCATAACAGTAGGTGTGCCTATAACATTTCTTAAAACTAACCACACTGAATCCTGTAACATCCGTTTGCATCATAAGTTGGTCTTAATTAACGGCGCTAACGCCTGTTTTAATGTAGGAATATATGAGGCGCCAGTGGCGTCACTAGGGTTGGTGTAACCCGGTGCGGTAACTTATGGTGTCACCCCCCCCCCTGAGTTTTACGGATTTTTTTAACTACTCTTACTCCTAAATCAGTACTCCCATATAACACTGAATGCTCATACACACAGCGCACATTACTGTGAGGTTTATTGCTGTGGAGCTCTCTCCTATACTCACACAACGTTTTGCTAACTGCCAGCAAGTACGATGCCTGTTCGAAAGCAGTGAAAGCACACATGGATATATATTGCCCCCAGCAGCTCATCCATGGATATATATTGCCCCCAGCTCACATATGGATATATTGCCCCAGTTCACAATTATATATTGCCCCCAGCAGCTGACCCATGGATATATATTGCCCCAGCTCACATATGGATATATATTGCACCTCAGCTCACACATGGATATATTGCGTCTCAGCTCACCCATGGATATATTGCGCCTCAGCTCACATATGGATATATATTGCACCTCAGCTCACACATGGATATATTGCCCCAGACCAGCTCACACATGGATATTGCCCCAGCTCTCATGGATATGCCCCAACACACATGGATACTGCCCCAAGCACACATGGATACTGCCCCCAGCACACATGGATAATGCCCCAGCTCGCATGGATACTGTCCCCAGCACACATGGATAATGCCCCAGCAGCTCTCATGGATTTTGCCCCAGCTCCTCTAATGGATTTTGCCCCAGCTCCTCTCATGGATTTTGCCCCAGCTCCTCTCATGACTATGCCCCAGCTCCTCTCATGACTATGCCCCCAGCTCCTCTCATGGATATACTGCCCCAGCTCCTCTCATGGATTTTGCCCCCAGCTCCTCTCATTGATATTGCCCCAGCTCATGGATAATGCCCCAGCACATGGATAATGCCCCAGCTCATGGATATACTGCCCCAGCTCATGGATATACTGCCCCAGCAGCTCATGGATATGCCCCAGCAGCTCATGGATATGCCCCAGCTCATGGATTTGCCCCCCAGCTCATGGATACTGCCCCAGCTCATGGATACTGCCCCAGCTCATGGATATATTGCCCCCCAGCTCATGGATATATTGCCCCCAGATCATGGATATATTGCCCCAGCTCATGGATATTGCCCCAGCTCATGGATACTGCCCCAGCTCATGGATATACCCCAGCTCATGGATATACCCCAGCTCATGGATAATGCTCCAGCTCATGGATTTGCCCCCCAGCTCATGGATAATGCCCCAGCTCATGGATACTGCCCCAGCAGCGCATGGATATGCCCCAGCAGCTCATGGATATGCCCCAGCTCATTGATTTGCCCCCCAGCTCATGGATACTGCCCCAGCTCATGGATACTGCCCCAGCTCATGGATACTGCCCCAGCAGCTCATGGATATGCCCCAGAAGCTCATGGATTATGCCCCAGCTCATGGATACTGCCCCAGCTCATGGATATACTGCCCCAGCTCATGGATATGCCCCAGCTCATGGATTTGCCCCCCAGCTCATGGATTTGCCCCCCAGCTCATGGATTTGCCCCCAGCTCATGGATACTGCCCCAGCTCATGGATACTGCCCCAGCTCATGGATAATGCCCCAGCTCATGGATAATGCTCCCCACCTCATGGATACTGCCCCCAGCATATGGATAATGGCCCCAGCTCATGGATTTGCCCCACCTCATGGATACTGCCCCAGCACATGAATAATGGCCCCAGCTCACCTCCTGGCCGCGTATTCGCTCCCTCTGTGCGTCCGGCGGTGTGCAGCTTGGGCGCTCGCCTGGGGGAGCCACGTGACCAGCCGCGATTGGCTGGTGACGTGTTTCCTCCAGGCGAGCGCCGAAGCTGCATGCTTCGGACGCTCGCAGGGAGCGAATACGCGGCAGAGGGTGAGACACCCGCTCTAAGGGCGGGTGTCACCTGGTGCGGGCCGAACCCCCCGCCCCCACGTAGCGACGACACTGTGAGGCGCTATTCCATAGTTGGTGCTAATGTTGCGCATTGAAATGAAAGAGTTAGCGCCAGGATAGGTGAGTTTAGCGCATGCCGTTCATATTCCAATCCTGACAGTACCCCCATTAATAATCCATTATCGCATTGCGTTAGCTTGCGCGAGCTTACTGTACTTTGCACATCCTATACTTAACATGGGGAGCGCAATCAGTGATTAGCATTAGGATAAGTAAGGTATTACAAAATGCAAGCGCTAATTACCGCAGGGACGCAGACAGACAATTTTTTAGCTACACCTAAAAGCCGGCTCTACATGATTCTGCATTTAGAGACTCCGTTAGCACCCCCTAAACCCCCCTCCAATAAATTCCATACTCACCTCTCATCGTGTAGCGAGAACAGTGGCCTGATCTGCCGCTTCTTCTGGCTGCGAGCAGAGTGAGACTGGGGACAAATAGTACCCAGTGTCCCTCCGCGATCACCCCATGGGGCTGCGTGATCTCACCATAGCGAGATCACGCAGGGCTCGTGGCCCGGAAGCGCAACCCTCCATGGAGTCCTATGGTCTCCAGGAGGTGATACTCGCAGCAGCGTGGAAGTACTTCTGCCAGTATCCCAGCGGTTAGCGCCGTATTACGGGGTAAGGTGCTGAGCTAGCGCCTGCTCCGGAATATCGCGTCAACATGGTGGATGCTACAGGGAAAACTGCAGAGTTCCCCTAATTGTGCGAATTAGGGAATAGGACCCACAGTTGGTTAATGTAATGCACCGCCTTGCCGCTTACCACCATATAACCTTCGGAATAAACACACAGCTCTCGAAGCTGCTTGAGAATCCACTGAGCCTGTGAACCGATGTGTTGATTTCTCGCGGTGTCCAAGGATTCTGTAGGACGCTGATCGTCCAGGATGTACAAAGAACGGGTTAAAAAGCCCACCGCGGTGGCACGGTGACCCCCCACAACAGATTGCTAGAGAGAGAGAGATAGATACTGATTGTTACAGAGAGAGAGATAAAGAGAGATGTCATGGCCCATGCCGAGCGCCACAGGATAAACTCAGCAAGAACTGTAGCAGGACACAGCATATTCCAATCCATTCCAGGGTTTGGAGTAGCCTGGGACGCAGTGGCGTAGCGTGGGTTGTCAGAGCCCGGGGCCAGCCAAGAATTGTGCGCCCCCCCAACCTGTGGACACGTTATCGATATTGCCCCAGCTCACACATGAATATTGCCCCAGCGCATGGATTTGCCCCAGCTCATGGATTTGCCCCAGCTCATGGATTTGACCCAGCACATGGATTTGCCCCAGCTCATGGATTTGCCCCAGCTCATGGATATGCCCCAGCTCATGGATATGCCCCAGCTCATGGATTTGCCCCAGCTCATGGATATGCCCCAGCACATGGATTTGCCCCAGCTCATGCCCCAGCTCATGGATATGCCCCAGCTCATGGATTTGCCCCAGCTCATGGATATGCCCCAGCACATGGATATGCCCCAGCACATGGATATGCCCCAGCACATGGATTTGCCCCAGCACATGGATATGCCCCAGCTCATGGATTTGCCCCAGCTCATGGATTTGCCCCAGCACATGGATTTGCCCCCCAGCTCATGGATATGCCCCAGCTCATGGATTTGCCCCAGCACATGGATTTGCCCCCAGCTCATGGATTTGCCCCAGCTCATGGATTTGCCCCAGCACATGGATTTGCCCCAGCACATGGATATGCCCCAGCTCTCACCTGGATATTGCCCCAGCTCCCGGGCAGCGGGAGTGCCTGCCCGCCCCAGTCCTGAACAGCGTGCGAGTCCGTCCTGTTGAAGGGGAGGCGGCTGCGTGCGCAGGTCACGCAGTCCGGCCAGTCAGGTGGTACAGAGACTCAGTACCACCTGATTAGACGGACCACGTGACCTGCGCCTGCACGCAGTCACCTCCCCTTAGGACGGACTCACTGTTTAGGACCGGGCAGGCACTCCCGCTGCCCGGCATCTGGGTCCCCTCAACCCGCGGGCCCTTGGGCGGCGCCCGAGGGCCCGGCGGGTCAGTCGGGCGCAAGTTTTAGGGGCGCATAATTTCAAAAGAAATTATGCGCCCCTAACAAAACTGCGCCCGGGGCCACGGCCCCCCTGCCCCCCCACGCTACACCACTGCTGGGACGCCTGTCCCAGTCCTCAAACCACCAGCCCTGGTTTTCCCTGCCTTAGATGACCGATTACCACTGGCTGATCTCAATAAAAGGCTACGCCTCCCTATCACCAGTGCTTCAACATTGTGGCCCTCTATCTCACAGTGAGAGGACCTGTGTGTGGTGTTGTACTGCTTGCTGCTATTTCCCCTGCTCTCCCAGGGCAGTATTACAAAGTTGGTTAATCTCTGGTTGAGCGCTGCTCACACGAGCGGGGTGTTGTGTAACCCTTTTCCAAAAAACGATAAATATTAAGTAATACAAGCCGTGTTATAACTCTTATGTAATGTATTAATTATCGGGTGTATCCCTTGCCAGGAAACTATATACAAAGTCTTTCATGATGGGGTGCTTGTTATAAACTATATTACACAGGATTATACACAACACATATGGCAATTGGCAAATAATAATGCAAATGTAGTTTAGGTTTTTGTATAAAGAAATATTTTCTGCCTGTGTTACAGTCTCACAGTTCTTATGTGTCACTGCCACCGTGTCATTGACACATAAGAACTGTGAGACTGTAACACACGCAAATTTTTCTTTATACAAAAACCTAAACTACATTTGCATTATTATTAGGCTTGTGCACTGATTTTTTGTTCGGTTCGTTCGGATTTTGTAAATTTTTGTTTCGACCGATTTTCGGTTCGGTTCGTTTCGTTTTTCGTATCGACATTTTTTTCGTGATTTCGGAAATTTTCGTGTTTTTCGGAACGTCTGTTCTCCTCGTTTCAAAGTGTCTATTCGTTTTGATGTAAACTAATGGTTTTTCAGATACGATAATTATACGATACGATAATTCTGCCGATACGATAATTCTGCCGATACGATAATTCTGCCATTGAGATTTCTCATGTTTTACAAGAAGTATACATTGAGATTTCTCTGGTTTTCCAGGAAGGATGCATTGAGATTTCTCTGGTTTTCCAGGAAGGATACTTTGAGATTTCTTTGGCTTTCCAGGAAGGATGCATTGAGATTTCTCTGGTTTTCCAGGAAGGATACATTGAGATTTCTCTGGTTTTCCAGGAAGAATACATTGAGATTTCTCTGGTTTTCCAGGAAGGATACATTGAGATTTCTCTGGTTTTCCAGGAAGGATACATTGAGATTTGTCTGGTTTTCCAGGAAGGAAACATTGAGATTTCTCTGGTTTTCCAGGAAGGATACATTGAGATTTCTCTGGTTTTACCAGAAGGATACATTGAGATTTCTCTGGTTTTCCAGGAAGGATGCATTGAGATTTCTCTGGTTTTCCAGGAAGGATACATTGAGATTTCTCTGGTTTTCCAGGAAGGAAACATTGAGATTTCTCTGGTTTTCCAGGAAGGATACATTGAGATTTCTCTGGTTTTACCAGAAGGATACATTGAGATTTCTCTGGTTTTACAAGAAGGATACATTGAGATTTCTCTGGTTTTCCAGGAAGGATACATTGAGATTTCTCTGGTTTTACCAGGAAGGATACATTGAGATTTCTCTGGTTTTCCAGGAAGGATACATTGAGATTTCTCTGGTTTTCCAGGAAGGAAACATTGAGATTTCTCTGGTTTTCCAGGAAGGATACATTGAGATTTCTCTGGTTTTACCAGAAGGATACATTGAGATTTCTCTGGTTTTCCAGGAAGGATGCATTGAGATTTCTCTGGTTTTCCAGGAAGGATACATTGAGATTTCTCTGGTTTTCCAGGAAGGATACATTGAGATTTCTCTGGTTTTCCAGGAAGGATACATTGAGATTTCTCTGGTTTTCCAGGAAGGATACTGTTATGATGTTATATTCTGGCGTTGGTCAGTCCTCTGTTCTTTCTCACAACCGGCTGTGTTTACTATTTTCTTAGATAACATAAAACTACAAATTGAGAATCGCAGATATCTGGAGAGAGGAATAACCACAGACACCAAACATAGGTTCTAAGTCTTTTAGTTACTGCCCTCTGAATAACCATACACATGGTCTCCTTAAGTACAGAAAATGACGTCACAGTAACACAATAAAACACATCCTGTAATATCCAAGCTTTTGCCGCGTTTTCCAAACCATTTCAAACAAAAGAGCTGGGATACAATATGTTATTCAAATTAACCCTAAACAGTGAAAAACCTTACAACATCCTTTAACACCTAATCAATGCTCTCTTCCTTACATCAAAGGAAGCTTAGGCCGGTAACTCTTTGAGTCTTTGTCAGAAACAAACAAAGACCTTGACTTAATGTCTCCTTCCTCAATAAATGCTGGAAGTCATAATTGAACTTTCAAGGATTGAGGCAGGTGTTAAACATCTGTTTCCTACTCTGATACACGATACAAAATTTATCTGAGGATCAATTTGATATAAGCATACGCATTCATAGAAAGATTAAAATATTCCTCAACATTCCCCTCTTTTATTGTAATCAAACAACAATAACTAATTTTAATTTTGTAACCCCAACACGTCCTTTCAGCAGTAGAGAAAAAACCTTCCCTTTTATTGACAAGGGCTAGGAAATCTCCAAGGGCACCAGGCATGAAGGACTATCCTGCCCTCCAGGTGTCAAAGGCTTACAAAACAATTAATACATGTTTTTTTTTAGGCATATTAACGCTAGATCTCAGATCTGAATGATATACACTAGAAGTGGCTACACATTTGCGTGATATTAACTGAAATAAACATTTAAAAATAACATATAGAAACAGTAAGGCTCCAGTTTGAACTGAGCGAGCTAAATGCAACTTTATCTTCTTTGGTTCTGTTTGCTTCTGTACATCAGTAAAATCAACAACAGGGTCTTGTTTAGAGCGGATCATTAAACTAATTGATTCAGCGGTCCATGGGGATCCTAAAAAGGGATAACCATAGTTATGGGAATGTGGAGCATAACCGCAGATCCAGCATGAATCTGTGCGGTTCAGGGCTGTGTAAAGATTTCTTGCAATTTTTATAAAATGATTATCAAGTTCCCAAGAAGAATGAGATTGTGAGCCACGATACATCTTATTAGCAACATGATTTGGGGAATTCTTTGGAGACATTGTTCCTGAAAATATAGCATATATGACGAAGATCACAAAGATCATAGCTATTAAACGGGAGCAGCAGTAGTAGATGGTACATCAGTCAGCGAAGAAATCTGTGGTGCTTTGGTTAGGGATGGCATCTTCTTCAAGCGACTTGCGTGTATCCATGCTTGATTATCTTCTGTTAGGACGGCGGTCCGGGTGACTGCGATCACTGTAGTTGGAGGACCATAGGGTGGATCACAAACTCTCGCCTTGAAGAGGGACTTCACAAGGACCTGATCTCCTGGTTGGAAAGGATGAGTTGGTTTTCCTGCGGGAACAGGAAGAGACAGAGATACATCACCATAGATGCCATTCAATTTGTCCACAAGATTCAAAACATATTCATCAATTACGACATTAAGGTCCCCGCTTACCATCAGGGCACCTTTAGTTCTACATCATGGAGTGGGGATTGGTCTACCCACTAGAATTTCAAAAGGCGAATAACCCGTAGTCGAGCTAGGAGTCATTCTGATTTCAGCCAATACTGCTGGTAAATGGTCAGGCCAATTTTGACTTTTATCAAGACTTCCTTTCTAATCTATGGATTATATATCTTTCCTTCATCATTGCCAACACCCCTCTTCGGCCGACATGTCCATAGCCATGGAATTGTCGGACGAGAAGCAGTGAAGAAACCTGAATAAGATCTAGATCCGGCACTAAATGAGCCAAATGCAAAATCAAATCATTAACTGCTTGCAAATCCTGAGTAAATCTATTCAGTTTTACCAGGTTTCTGAATTGGATTAATTGGCTATTGAATGGTGAAACAATTGGCTGAATTATAGATTTAGACAAAAGTTCAGCAATGACTGGTGCAATTCCTAATTCTTTATCTCTTGACAATGGATACTGTTTTATGTAAACAGGAAAAGAATCGGGTTTCAAAGTAGCTTTGTATGGGGTGCAATTTAAAAAACCTGGGACTGTGCTGCTGGCCGCCCACACAGCTGGAGACACAACTTTCAATTCATCTGGGATCTGAACAGTGATAATGCCATGGAAAGCATTAGTTACGCTGGACGACAAAGCAGGAGAAAAACAGCACAAATTTTAGAGATTTCACATAGCCAAAACCTTGTTTCCACAAATACACATTTCCAAGCGTATGCACACAAATCCGTGTCGGCCACACAGACATTCCTGTAATCTCCGTGTTAGGACCTAAAGAAAATTGTAAAGCTGGGAGTGGAGAATGTGTGAGTTGAGTTTGTGCAGAAGAGCTAGCATTCATCAATCAGTAAATATTCTTATCGCAGAGCCTTGATCTCTAAGCGTATCAAAATCTTCGGCTATAGCAAACATTGTATCCTGGAAATAAAAACTTTAAAGCACATGTTAAGATAATCATTTTTTAGTTTCAGATCTTATCAATTGTTTACGTGCACAGATCCCCAATTAGCAATGACCAAACTAATCAAATGTTTTCTGAAAAGAAAGCAAATCCGTGTTCACATTAGTGTCAACATGTTGCGAATTCCTGTAGCTTAAGACATTTAAATTACCATCTCTTATAAATTCCTTATATAAAAAAAAAACAAAAAAAACTTTCTTTCTATTCCCACATACGTATTGCCTTCATTACTAATTAATCCATCCAATTTCCATCTCAAATTACTACATACTGTTAAATCTTTTCTCTCAGTCCCTCTTGTTTTTTTTTTTTTTTTTTTTTTTGGTAAAAAAGGCTTCAGGGCAAAAGCTGCTCACAGCCCACAATCAGAGAAAAGAAAAACAAAAGAAAAACACTTGATACTTAAAGTTACAAGGATTATTTCAACACATGCAAGGATTCCATGCCATTAGAAGTCATTTAGTAGATTAGGTGTGAAAAATCTCATGCAAGTACTGAAAAGATCAAGCATTTGAAGACTGGGCACATCGCACATACCATCACTCCCAGCACACACAGCCAAACACACATCAATTGTGCCTGTGCCCCATTCAAAAATCACTCCGAAACACCACACTAGAAAAATCAGCATCATCTCACATTACCATAGAACAAATCTAATTCATACTCCTGAAACAAATGCACACACACAGACAATATCACACCAAATTCAAGAACTCCAAATCCAGCTTCTCTTCATCCTGACACAAAAACGAAACACATAATAAATTAAACTAATGCTATATTATAGGTCTAGCAAACCCTTTATTTGTGGCAGCCATTATGTATTCCGATTTATGTTCAAGATAAGATACACCATCATAAAGCACTAATAAACAGCAATGCAGTCATCCTATACATATATATACACTGACACAGCCCATTTCCACTAGCAAGCAAACAAAAGACAACATACGCAACATACGAAAAACATACGCAGGGTACTGCAAACATACACATCATCATCATCCTCCTGAAATACCAATATTGTAATTATCGCATCCATAAAAACTGTGTATGAGTTGATCAATTAGGGGCCAATCAAATATTTTCCTAACAGCCTCAATTAAATAAAGACAAAGGAGGTTGTTTATAAACTAAAACATCTAAGCCCTATGTGAGAATTGAAACTAGTCTGCGGCTCATATTAAACGTCCACAGTTCATATGGTGTTTTTTTAAAATTCAAATGGAGAAAAATCCATGAGATCAAAGAAAGAAAAATAGAAGATAGACCAGCAACATGAAAATAAGAAAATCTCAGGCTTATTGAAATTACGCGATTTGATCAGACTCAAAAATACACAGAAATATGGTAATGCAACAAAACAATATAACCATCAACACAACAATATAAAACACTCAATGAAGCTTCACATAACAAAACAAAAACAAACAAACACAAAACACAAAGGGAGGCATCATGACACGTGGATACGCCAACAGGATAAAGAGGCAAGCAATAAAATATAATGCATCAATCAATACAGCATAGCGCATAAAACAAAACAAGACAAACAATGACAAAACAAAAAGTTTGATTCCAATTTGTAGTTTCATACGTGGACTCAATCCACAAATCTTTTAAGCGGGACTCTATACCCCTTAACCCATAAGCAGGACTCAATACCTACTATAATATGCAGGACTCTATACCTACATAAAAATACAGAGGCAACTAGACTTCCGACCAACTCCACAATACATCCACAAACAAAAAACACCACGTGGGATCTTAAATATCAGAGAAATTAAAAAGGTAAGAAGACAGCACTAAACATGAAGTTTCTTACCTTTAACTTCAAGATATTCGTCCACTTCTACGACACCAAATTGTTATGATGTTATATTCTGGCGTTGGTCAGTCCTCTGTTCTTTCTCACAACCGGCTGTGTTTACTATTTTCTTAGATAACATAAAACTACAAATTGAGAATCGCAGATATCTGGAGAGAGGAATAACCACAGACACCAAACATAGGTTCTAAGTCTTTTAGTTACTGCCCTCTGAATAACCATACACATGGTCTCCTTAAGTACAGAAAATTACGTCACAGTAACACAATAAAACACATCCTGTAATATCCAAGCTTTTGCCGCGTTTTCCAAACCATTTCAAACAAAAGAGCTGGGATACAATATGTTATTCAAATTAACCCTAAACAGTGAAAAACCTTACAACATCCTTTAACACCTAATCAATGCTCTCTTCCTTACATCAAAGGAAGCTTAGGCCGGTAACTCTTTGAGTCTTTGTCAGAAACAAACAAAGACCTTGACTTAATGTCTCCTTCCTCAATAAATGCTGGAAGTCATAATTGAACTTTCAAGGATTGAGGCAGGTGTTCAACATCTGTTTCCTACTCTGATACACGATACAAAGAATTTATCTGAGGATCAATTTGATATAAGCATACGCATTCATAGAAAGATTAAAATATTCCTCAACAGATACATTGAGATTTCTCTGGTTTTCCAGGAAGGATACATTGAGATTTCTCTGGTTTTCCAGGAATGATACATTGAGATTTCTCTGGTTTTCCAGGAAGGATACATTGAGATTTCTCTGGTTTTCCAGGAAGGATACATTGAGATTTCTCTGGTTTTCCAGGAAGGAAACATTGAGATTTCTCTGGTTTTCCAGGAAGGATACATCGAGATGGGAATGATACAAAATTTAATTACAGAATCAGCGATATAAATACGATGTCCGAAATTACTGAAATGGAACCGAAATCAGGAATGGAGCCGAAATCACGAATTGAACGAAAATGAATTTCGATTTTACACATTTCTACTCCATTCGAAAAGTTTTCGTTTCGGCACGAAAATTTGTTTGGATCTGCCGTTTTCGGATCTGAAAATTTTCGGAAAATCGGCCGAATCGGGAAATTTCGTGAAAATTCCGAAACGCACATCCCTAATTATTATTTGCCAATTGCCATATGTGTTGTGTATAATCCTGTGTAATATAGCTTATAACCTAATATTTATCATTTTTTGGAAAAGGGTTACACAACACCCCGCTCGTGTGAGCAGTGCTCAACCAGAGATTAATCTCCTTTTCTGAAAATTCTACCAGGCTATAACAGTGCATTGCCCTATTATCTCTGAAGAGCAGCAGCACACACGGTCCATATACTGTGGAACCGGTACCTAATTAGGACACTCTTCCCACATTCCTACAGTATTACAAAGTTGGTGCTAACTTAACCAGAGCTGTTGTAAACTCCATAGACTATGGGCCCTATTACACTCCTAACGCTAATGGTAGCGCTCACCTGCGTGAGCACTACCGTTAGCTGCGGTACCTACCGCATATTACAATCCAAATGCAAACGGGTTAAAAAACCCGTTTGCGTTTGGTACCTTGCGCCCTGCAGTGCGAGGATAGTGTACTTTGCGCTCCCTATACTTAACACGGGGAGAGCAAAGTGTTAATCAGCGCTGGTATTACAAAGTCCCAGCGCTGATTAACGTCCGGCTGTGGTCAGCGAAAAGTTATCCTGAGCCAAAACCTGGTGTTAACGGATTCCGCTTCTGCAGAATCCGTTAACACCAGGCTAAAAAAACTATATAAAAAAATTAACAGATACTCACTAGGGATGAGCCGAACACCCCGAGTTCGGTTCGCATTCGAACTCGAACTTTTCAAAATTTTCGAATTCGAACACAAACTCAATACAAGTCAATGGGACTCAAAATTCGATTTTTAGAGTGCCCTCCAAGAGGGCATATATGCTAGATATTTGCCATAAAAGGTGTATGGGGGTCCGGGTAGTGCCCTGGGGGACAGGAAACAGGGACAAAAAGTTAAAATAAAAAGTTTTTAAAGGGAGTGTGAGTTTTCCATGAAATAAGGGTTAAAAATTCTAGCTGCCCAGAATCCCCTGGTGGAGATAGGGGGTTCATTTGAGGGTTCACAGAGATGCTGTGAGGTTGTGTATAGAGATGCTGTGAGGTTGTGTATAGAGACAGGGCCGGATTAATGTAGGGGCGGATGGAGCGGCAGCTCCAGGTCCCCTTCTGAAAATAGGCCCACAGTACCGCAGCCAAGATGAGCCGCTGGCCAGCAGGCAGACTTTCCACCAGAGCCAGCTCGCATCACATGCAATGAGTGCACTGCACCCAGCCCCGTGCTGTCATGGGCCCCGCTCACGCAAGCACACTGTGCCGAGTGCTGGCTCCGCGCCTTCCCTCTCTGCAGCACCGGCACTCTCCGTCCCTGGTATTAGGACATTCAGTGTGTTGCCCACTGGCTTAAATTTGTGTTACCTCTGTTTACGGAGACAGGCAAGGCAAAATCAGGTTAACTTTTTCCAGGGTGAAGCAGGCATTACCCGGGCAGCCATCACTCCTGATGGGTCCTCGTTGGAGGAGGAACATAAGGAGGGAGGTTCCCACGTGTTCCCCAGACAGCACACTGCTCTGCACATCCTGCATGTTAGTGGCCCCATGGGACAGGTAAAAAGGCTGTCCATTTACATTGGGTAAGATGGCAGAATGGGGTTGATGGTGGGAGGGAGGAAAGTGGTGAGGATTTGGAGGTATTGATCTGAGAAATGGAGAAAATACTGTTTTGGAGGGTGAGTGCAAAGCAAAGGGACTGGTGGGGTGGAAGGGGATAACTTTGGGGTATAAATTGACAGAGCTTTTGTTTATAAGGGATAAGAAGAGTTTCAGAGAGCTGCTTTTTTTTTAAAAAAAAAAACAATCAGCATCACCGCAATACATTAAAAAAATACTTATTTTTAATAATTTGTATGTGATATATATATATATATATATATAAACCAATAGGTATTACATATGCATGGTACAGTATCAGTGGTTATCACATACAGGCCCCAGAAATTTAAAGGGCCAGACCTCTGTGTTTTCTTCATGTCACCTACAGAGCTGCACTCTCCCTCTGTGCTTTGGCCCATCCCTTATATCAGTGATGGTGAACCTCGGCAGCCCAGATGTTTTAGAACTACCTGTTCCATGATGCCCAGTGAACCTTAAAGCTGCCAGAGCATCATGGAACATGTCGTTTCAAAACATCTGGGGTGCAGGTTCCACCGACCAGTGTATTCAGGAAGTGCAGTTGTAATGTTTTCTGATAAAAAAAAAAAAATAATGCCAGAAATACCCCGAACGCGAAGCGCCTGTAGGCGGCTCTGCTGCGTCGAGACACACTCAGTGTATACAGAGGCCCATTCAGTTCCTCAGCAGCTGCTAAATTGCTATATTGCAGCAGTTCAGTTTGCTGCAGTCGTCTCACTGAACGCTTTGGCTGTGAATATTGAAGGAAACGGCCATAGGATTGCTTAGTGAAAGGTGCTGTTTCTGCAATAACCGCTGTTGTCAATTTTATTAGCACTTTAGTGTTAATGTTTACCATGTTCCACTAAATATTTGGGGTTTTGGTCCACCAAAACTTCAAACTGAGCATTTCAATATTGGATTATTTGCTGCGTGGAGGCGGCCATCTTTCCCACGTCAAACTGAGCCAACTACGCAGCACCTCTCGACTCAGCTGCAAGTGCTAAGTTAACAGTGCTGCGCGCTGAACTGCAGCACAGCGTTCAGTGCCAAGTTGCTAACTTAGCACTTGCAGCGGCTGAGGAACTGAACACACCTCAGGTCTGCATGGCTGAGCGCCCAGAGTTGGAAATAGCCTGCTTCGGCCGTGATGCGGTGCAAAGCAACTGCTTTGCACCTCGGCCGGCATATCTCTAGCTTAATAGTGGCCCCACAATTTTTTTTAGATATGGTTGCTTCATTTAGTGATCCGGCCCATCCTTACTAGCTTGTCTAGTTGAGTTGTAGTGATTGACTCATATGGGCCACACATGCTAATCCATCAGGAGGCTTGTGATCCGGCGCACTGCAAATCACACTATGCGTCATAGCACACGTGACCTACGCACAGTGCACCGCCAAACTCTCTAAACAAGAAAGTAGCACGGGCCAATTTCTACCTCAGTATCTATAAAAAAGGCCCATCAAAATACTCAGCACCAGGCCCATGATACTCTTAATTCGGCCCTGTATAGAGATGCTGTGAGGTTGTGTATAGAGATGCTGTGAGGCTGTGTATAGAGATGCTGTGTATAGAGATGCTGTGAGGTTGTGTATAGAGATGCTGTGAGGTTGTGTATAGAGATGCTGTGAGGTTGTGTATAGAGATGCTGTGAGGTTGTGTATAGAGATGCTGTGAGGTTGTGTATAGAGATGCTGTGAGGTTGTGTATAGAGATGCTGTGAGGTTGTGTATAGAGATGCTGTGAGGTTGTGTATAGAGATGCTGTGAGGTTGTGTATAGAGATGCTGATGGTGTTTGTATAGAGATGCTGTGAGGTTGTGTATAGAGATGATGATGGGGCTGTGTATAGAGATGCTGATGGGGTTGTGTATAGAGATGTTGTGAGGTTGTGTATAGAGATGCTGTGAGGCTGTGTATAGAGATGATGATGGGGCTGTGTATAGAGATGCCTTGCAGCGCCGAAGTGCGACCTAGCTCCGGTGGGGGCCGCCATCTTGGATGGCGGCTCCACCCCCTGATCCCCCCTCACTGCCTGACGTCCTCACGCATAGCCTGATGACGTCAGATAGCCGAGGAACCCCTATCTGCCCGGAATCCCCTGGTTCAGATAGGGGGTTGATTTGAGGGTTCACAGAGATGCTGTGAAGTTGTGTATAGAGATGCTGATGGGATTGTGTATAGAGATGCTGATGGGATTGTGTATAGAGAAACGCTGTGAGGCTGTGTATAGAGATGCTGTGTATAGAGATGCTGTGAGGCTGTGTATAGAGATGCTGTGTATAGAGATGCTGTGAAGTTGTGTATAGAGAGGCTGTGTATAGAGATGCTGTGAGGCTGTGTATAGAGATGCTGTGAGGCTGTGTATAGAGATGCTGTGAGGTTGTGTATAGAGATGCTGTGAGGCTGTGTATAGAGATGCTGTGAGGCTGTGTATAGAGATGCTGTGAGGCTGTGTATAGAGATGCTGTGAGGCTGTGTATAGAGATGTTGTGTATAGAGATGCTGATGGGGTTGTGTATAGAGATGCTGTGAGGTTGTGTATAGAGATGCTGATGGGATTGTGTATAGAGATGCTGTGTATAGAGATGCTTTGTATAGAGATGCTGTGAGGTTGTGTATAGAGATGCTGTGAGGCTGTGTATAGAGATGTTGTGTATAGAGATGCTGATGGGGTTGTGTATAGAGATGCTGATGGGGCTGTGTATAGAGATGCTTTGAGGCTGTGTATAGAGATGCTGTGACGTTGTGTATAGAGATGCTGTGAGGCTGTGTATAGAAATGCTGATGGGGCTGTGTATAGAGATGCCTTGCGGCGCCGAAGTGCGGCCTAGCTCCGGTGGGGGCTGCCATCTTGGATGGCGGCTCCACCCAGGGTCCCCCCTCACTGCCTAACGTCCTCACTCATAGCGTGATGACGTCAGATAGCCGGGGAACCCCTAGCTGCCCGGAATCCCCTGGTGGAGATAGGCGGTTCATTTGAACCCCGATATCTCCAGAACTGTGGCAGCTAAGGGGGGGGGGGCAATCGAAAGGCCTGAGCATGGCCTTTTGAATGATACCAAACATGACCAGGTATAAAGTAAAAAAAAAAAATGTATTTTTTTTTATTTATGCAGCAATATTGTTCACATTTCAAATATAATGTGAACAATGATGCTGCACTAATGATTTTTTTCTATGGGGTGCGTTTGCTAAAAATCACGTAATTCCCCCCCACAAAATGTAACAAGTCCCCATTTCAAATTTTTGTACAAGCGCACCCCATAGAAAACATAACCGCAAACGCTCATGTGCTAAAATGTGAAAAAAAAACACTTTACACACTGCAGATGCAGTTGTTTGTCACAATATACAGGCAGGACATGACCTATACATATAAATATGATATATTATGAATCTGCGGAGTCTGCCGGAAAGAACGATATCTAATATGTCTGGGTCATTTAATAAAATGTGACTTCAAATCGCGTTTAAACATGAGCGAAAGCGGTAAAAATGAGCTGAGCACACAGCAGTGAAATGTAGGGGTTAAGGGGTGAAACAGCATATCAGAGGAACATTTAGTAGAGAAATGAACACTTCTCAGAAGCACAGAGCCCCGTTCAATACCTCAGCAGCTGCTGAATTGCTGCAGCGCAGCAATTCAGTTTGCTGCAGCAGTGTCGTTGAACGCTTTGGATGCGAATTTTGAATCCAAAATGGCCGACAATTTCTTAATGAAAAATTCAGATTGTTTTTCGGATCACTCGGACAAAATATGATAAAGAGAAGCAGTCAGCACAATTCTGTTTTGTATGCACACACCACAAATGATAGTTTTTAATGAATAAACGTTATGTTTACTTCTGAAACAATATATAAATTGAACTGTAATATATGTCTATGTGCAGGGGGAAATAATAAATAAATATTTTGTGCTTTGGTGAACAAAAACCTCAAAATTAACATCGCTGTACGGAATTATTACTTGCTTCGTGGCGGCGGCCATCTTGATGTATGGAATTGTTACTTGCTTCATGGCGGCGGCCATCTTTAATACGTCACACTCAGCTACTCACAGCATCTCCTCGGGTCGCTGCAAGTGCTAGGTTAGCACTGCTGAGCGCTGAGCGGTTGAGCGGCGTTCAATGGCAAGTTGCTAACTTAGCACTTCCAGCGGCTGAGGTATTGAATGCGGCTCAGGTGTTGTTTGATACATGTTCAGGAGACACCTCCAGACACTCTCAGTCTACAGACAATGTATCAAATTCATTAGACCAGACTAATTAAAAGCACATGTTATTTCCAAACACTAATTAAACACCTGTTGTTTAGGGCGTTTGAGAGCACAGGTCATTTAGAGGTGAGAATCTTTGCACGCAGACATTATTTTTTAATTCAATATCTAATAAACCGTTGCTTATAATATTCTGCAGTGAAGAGTCTCTTTACTTCTAGATTTTTTAGTATTTTTTTAAGCATTTATTATCTTTTTCAAATTGGTTTTTTTTTCGAACTCGAACCGAACACGCCAAAAAGTTCGAAGTTCGTGAACTCTCGAATTGCCGATGTTCGAATCGAACTCCGAACTGATCGAACCGAGCAGCTCATCGCTAATACTCACCCTCTGTCCGCAGCAACGACCACAGCTCTGTCCACCACCTCCGGCCGGCGGGAGCAGGGAAAGATTGGGGGGAAAAAAGTCCCCCCAGTCTCTCCCTGCGTATCACTACGCCGCGAGGCGAGATCCGGCTTGTCATGTAACCGTCAGGGGGGAGCTCAATGGAGTCCTATGGACTCCATTGAAAGGATGCCCGCGGTTGCGCTTAGCGCTGCCGCGCGCATGCCGGGACATAGCGGGCGCAAACAATGTAGGCAGCATTTTTTGCGCCTGCACTGTAATCCCCCGTTAATATGGGGGCGGTAGGGGGAAAACTGCGGGCGCAGTTTTTTCTCCCTACCGCCCCCGTTTTAGCGCAGGGTTGTAATAGAGCCCTATAATGGCTCTGGTAAGTTTACAGCAGCTCTGGTTAAGTTAGCACCAGCTTTGTAATACTGCCCCCAGTCTTTTCCCATGGATCCTAGTGCATTTCAAAGTTTGTTTCCACATTCCTCATGTCTTGCACGTACATGTTCAAGTCTCTCCAGAGTCCAGCATTATCTAAGCCCCAGCAACTACGCCTACCACTATCCTCACTGTGTTCCTGCCAGAGTCTGGTTAGTCCTCTTTATGTCTAGGGATGAGATGTTCGGTTCGATGTGTTCGGAGTTCGATTCGAACATCGCCCGTTCGTATGTTCGCGAACTTCGAACATTTCCGCGTGTTCACCGCATGTTCGCCCACAATGCATCACAATGGACCACAATGCACTTTTTACACTGGCCTGAAGCTTGTAATTGGCTACAGCCTGCACCTGACCACAGGTCAGGTGCAAGACTATGCCAATCACGGCTCAGAGACCTGATTGGGCAAATTTTGCCCAATCATGGACTCACAGAGCTAAATCCTGCAGCACACTATATAAGGCGTCCCTTGCAGCCCCAGCACGTGTTTTTTGAGAGGAGATTGTTGTGTTAGCTGGTGGCAGTGAGAACACACACTATCTGGGAATTGTGGTAATCTGTGTGTTCTCACTGCCAGCAGCAACTGTGGGGGTCTCACTTCTAGAAGATATCTGGAAATTGTGGTAATCTGTGTCTTGTCACTGCCACCCATCAGGGGGTCTCACTGATTTATAGGAGGTTTCCGGGAATTGTAATCTGTCTTCTCACTGCCAGCTATTTGGGGGTCCCATATACTTCTAGCAGATTTCTGCGAATTGTAATCAGTGTCTTGTCACACTGCCACCCATCAGGGGGGCTCATTGATTTATAGGAGGTTCCTGGGAATTGTAATTTGTGTCTTGTCACTGCCACCCATCAGGGGGTCTCACTGATTTATAGGAGGTTTCTGGGAATTGTAATCTGTGTCTTGTCACTGGCTGCCAGCTATCAGGGTGTCTCACTGAGTTATACCAGAGTTCCGGAAATCTTTAATCTTTATACCAGAGTTGAATCAGAGTTCTGCATATCTCCAATTTTTATAACAGAGTTGAATCAGAGTTCTGTATATTTTTAATCTATATATCACTCACAATGTCAGAAAGACCAAAAAGGACAGGCAGATGCTCCCAGACACAGATAAGAGGGCAAGCAGCCTCTGTGTTGGGAGGCTGTGCCTCTGGTCATCGTGGACGTGGTGCATCCTCTGCAGGGGCACGCTTGTCCTTTCTAACTGGTGCTGGCCGTCAAGCAGCATACAGAGGATTTGGTGGATTGGCTAACCAGGCCATCCTCATCCTCCCAGTCCTCTGCCAGCCAGGCTTGTAGTGCTTTACAGTCCACCTCAGCTGACAAAGCATCTAATGCAACCTCCATGTCCACAGATACTCCTGCCTTAGCCTCACCACCATACACGGAGGAGTCAGCTGAATTGTTTGACTACAATGACAGTGACATGCTGCTTGAGGATGCGCAGCAACTACAGTGCTCTGATTCAATCTCTGAGGTTGAGGAAGGCAGTATAATCAACCTAGAGGAAAAGGGGGTGCCAGTGACACACAAATAACTGGCACTCATGTTGCCCCAGCAGCTGCAGCATACTGCCAAGTTGGCTCCAGTGACGAGGAGATAGGGGTGAAGATGACATTGATGATGAGGTCACCGACTCCACCTGGGTGCCAGATCGAACAGAGGAATCAAGTGAGGAGGAGGAGGAGGAGGCACAGCAAACACGAGGCACAACATCCTCTATGACCAACCGTAGCACAAGCCAGTCCAAGGCATCAGATGTCAGAGCTGCTCCGGTGCAGAGCGCTGTTGTCTCAAAGCACACATGCAGGAACTCTGTTGTCTGGGAGTTCTTTAAGAAATGTGCAGCAGAGCGCACCGTTGCTATTTGTAATCTATGTCAGATGAGGCTGAAGCGTGGGAAAGACACCGGACACTTGGGTACCACGTGCTTGAGGCGACATATGAACACCTGCCACACATCCTGTTGGCGCAAAACTTTGCGTAGGTCCTCCTCCTCATCTGTCTCTACCCCCACTGTATGTCCTGCCATGTCATTGTCTACAACCTCTACTGACAGGGATGATGCTACAGTAATGGATGTACCAGCTCCTTCCTCACAATGTGACATCATCCCATCAGCTGAAGATTTACGCAGTCAGATTATGTTGCCGCAGCTGCTGCAGCGTAAGAAAAAATATAGTCCCAACCTTCCCCAAGCACAGCGTCTAAATGCAAGCTTAGCAAAATTACTCGCATTGCAGCTGCTGCCTTTCCAGCTGGTGGACTCTGCTCCCTTCCGTGAATTTGCTGAATGTGCTTTACCACAGTGGCAGGTTCCAAAACGCCATTACTTTTCACGCAAGGCCATTCCAGCACTATACCAGCACGTGGAAGACAATGTTATCCAGTCATTGGGAAAGGCAGTCAGCAACAAGGTGCATGGACAGGGTCGTTACATTTCCTTCACGGCACACTGGGTAACTCTGATTGCAGCTGGGAGGGATCCAAGATGTGGCTCTGTGCTGGAGCTTGTTCATCCACCACGCCTCCAGAAAGCTGCTTGTATGAGGTCTGTCTGCTCCACCACCTCTTCCTCCTCCTCCTTCTCTGTCTCTGGCGAAGTGGCAGTTAAACCGACGCGTGGCAGGGGCTACGCAATGGCTCAAGCAAAAAGATGCCATACTGTGCTTGAGCTGGTTTGTTTAGGGGACAGGAGCCACACTGGGCCAGAAATTCTGTCAGCTCTGCAGGGGCAGGTGCAGAGATGGTTAACACCATGCCAGCTTCAGCTGGGAATGATCGTCTGCGATAATGGCAGCAACCTTCTCTCCGCCCTATGCAAGGGTAAGTTGACGCATGTATCATGCCTAGCACACGTCCTAAATCTGGTGGTTCAGCATTTCCTAACCAGGTACTCAGGGCTGCCAGAGCTTCTCAGCCAGGCCAGAAAAGTCTGCAACCACTTCAGATGGTCATTCCCAGCAAGCGTTCGCCTGGCAGAAATTCAAAGAGAATTCCACCTTCCCACAAACCGTCTGATCTGTGACATGCCCACCAGGTGGAACTCGACATTAGCAATGCTGCAGTGTCTGCACAAGCAGCAGAGGGCTATCAATGAGTACCTGTATGAGTATGGGACAAGGACAGGTTCAGGTCAACTTGGTCTACTGTCACTATTTGAGGAGGCAACGAGGATGGTGAGCAGGGACAGTGCATGCATCAGTGACACAATTCCTTTACTATTCCTGCTGGAGCGCACTCTGCAGGGAATTATAGATGTGGCACTAGAGACAGAGCAGTAGGAGGAAGAGGAGGCCTTCCCTAGCTCTCAAGGCCCCAGTCTTTCCGCAAACAGCATTCCTGCGGGTCCTCAGATCAGACAGGAGGAGGATAAGGAGGAGGAGGAATATTTAAATAGTGGGGGCATTGAAAGTGGGGATTCCTCAAGGGAGGGTTTTGTGTGCCCAGAAACCCAAGGACTAGTACGTCGCTGGGAGGAGGAAGTGCACGATGGGGTCATCCTCATTGACCAGGAAGATTCGGAAGCTAATGCCACCTCCAACCTACGCTGCATGGGCTCCCTTATCCTGCAAGGCTGGTAAAGGACTCCAGGATTCGTGCTATCAAGGAGTGGGATCATTACTGGTTGGCAAGCCTTCTTGATCCACGATACAAGGGTAAAGTTGCAGAGCTCATCCTGCCTTCACAGAGGGAGGACAGGATGATAAAAACTTGAGGATGCTCTAAAGTGACACTTGTGTAAAACCTTTCCAGGCACTGGTAGATTACCAAGTGATGACACAGGTGCTTCTGAGGCTGTGGTTGATCAGAGGAAGATTGGTGAAAGGGGCCGCTTGACTGATGCCTTTTCCAATTTTTTTAGTCCACGACGCCCAGGGACGTCAAATGTAGGCACCCATTGCCAGCATCTTCATCATTTGGTGCAGGACTACCTAGGAGCAAGGGCAGACCTGGATACCTTTCCAGCAGATGATCCACTGGCTTACTGGGTGTTGAGATTGGATCACTGGCCAGAACATAGCCATTATGCTATGCAGCTACTAGGTTGCCCTTCATCCAGCGTGCTTTCTGAAAGGACGTTCAGTGCCGCTGAAGGTTTTGTCACAGACAAAAGAGTGCGTCTGTCCACCGACTCTGTAGACCGGCTGACATTTATAAAAATAAATCAGTCCTGGATCAGCAGCTATCAATCCCCTGATGCTGACGTAACGGAATAGACCGGGGATCTCTTCTGCATTCACAAAACCTCCACCACTGCACTCTTCCACAATACCACAAAGGGGTTACGGTGTGAAGGCACTTGCTGCCACCAATGGCGCAATATTTGGGTGCACTGTCACTGACGCCTATACCAGATTCATATCATTTTAATATTGGACCGCAGCGTCCACCACTGCACTCTTCCACAATACCACAGAGGGGTTACGGTGTGAAGGCACTTGCTGCCACCAAATGCCCAATATTTGGGTGCGCTGACACGTGTACTAGATTCTAGGGATGCACCGATACCACTTTTTTAAGACCGAGTACGAGTACCGATACTTTTTAAAAGTACTCACCGATACCAAGTACCGATACTTTTATTTAATGTCATGTGACCGCTTTCCAATAAGAACAGACCATATAAAAATGCCCCCCGCTCACATGTATATCCCCCCGATATATATATATATTCATACTGCCCCAGCTCATGGATTTGCCCCAGCTCACTCATGGATTTGCCCCAGCACATGGATAATGCCCCAGCACACACATGGGTTATTATGCCCCCACAGCTCACACATGAGTATGCCCCCCCAGCTCATGGATATGCCCCCACATGGATATTGCCTCCAGCTCATGCATATGCCCCCACATGGATATTGCCTCCAGCTCATGGATATTGCCTCCAGCTCATGGATATTGCCTCCAGCTCATGGATATTGCCTCCAGCTCATGGATATGCCCCATCATGGATATTGCCTCCAGCTCATGGATATGCCCCCACATGGATATGCCCCCACATGGATATGCCCCCTCATGGATATTGCCTCCAGCTCATGGATATGCCCCATCATGGATATGCCCCCACATGGATATGCCCCATCATGGATATTGCCTCCAGCTCATGGATATGCCCCCACATGGATATTGCCTCCAGCTCATGGATATGCCCCATCATGGATATTGCCTCCAGCTCATGGATATGCCCCCACATGGATATGCCCCCACATGGATATGCCCCCACATGGATATTGCCTCCAGCTCATGGATATGCCCCCACATGGATATGCCCCATCATGGATATTGCCTCCAGCTCATGGATATGCCCCATCATGGATATTGCCTCCAGCTCATGGATATGCCCCCTCATGGATATGCCCCATCATGGATATTGCCTCCAGCTCATGGACCGCCCCCCCCGACTATACTTACCTTCCTGGGCGCCGCCGAGAATGTCTCCGCGCGCCCGCTCGTTGGAAGGACCCCAGCCGCGACCACGTGATCCCGGCTGGGGACCTTCCAACGAGCGCGCGCGCGGAGACATTCCCCGGCGGCGCCCAGGAAGGTAAGTATCGTCGCGGAGAGCAGCTGCAGGGCCTGTCTGAATGCTCTATCAGCATTCAGACAGGCCCTGCAGCTGCTCAGTGTGTTTAATACTTACCTTCCTGGGCGCCGCCGGGGAATGTCTCGGGCGGCGCGCACGTTGGAAGGACCCCAGCCGGGATCACGTGGTCGCGGATGGGGTCCTTCCAACGAGCGGGCGCGCGGAGACATTCCCCGGCGGCGCCCAGGAAGGTAAGTATTGCGGAGAGTGCGGGGCCGGCTGTCCGAATGCCGATAGAGCATTCGGACAGCCGCCGCAGCCCCGGATACCGGAAGCCGGCTCAATGTCGGCTTCCGGTATCGGAAAAATATCGGGGGTACTGCACGAGTACCAAGTACTCCTGCAGTACCCAGTATCGGCCCCGATACCGATACTAGTATCGGTATCGGTGCAACCCTACTAGATTCCAATCATTTTAATATTTGAATGCAGAGTCCACCCCTGCACTCTTCCACAATACCTCAGAGGGGTTACGGTATGAAGGCACTAGCTGCCACGAAAGGTCCAATTTTAATGCACCTGTTGTTACTTTCATCCAAAGCCTGCATAAGTTTCACTATAATTTAGCCAAAAAATCACTAAACTTGTTCTGCGTGTTCTAAAATGTCTCCTCTTTTCATACAGACTGCCGCCCCAAGCAGTTGTTTATGAATAAAGGAAAATCGTTTACCGTCAATTGAAATGTCATTTTTTTGTTTTTAAATGTTTCTATACATCCTACAAATCCACCACTTCACAGGCAGGTTATGGGGACCTTCTAGGCATGATATTTGAAGGAATTTTTCGTTTTTATTTTTAACCCTCATTTTATGGAAAACTCACAGTTCCTTTAACCCTTTCCATGCGGTGGACGCGCTCAGCGCGTCCTGCCGCATGGACACTTCGCTGCGGAGCTGAGCGTGTCCTCCCTTAGCAGCGACGATTGGCCGGGATTCCGGCCGATCACGGCGCACCCCCCGGTGCAGGCTGACATCCTCGATGTAAGGTAAGTGTCCCCTAGGGGGCTGGATCGCGATATGGTGCTAACATGCGCCGTATCGCGGTCACCTCCAGGAGCTGGCCGACATCTTGGATGTCTGCCAAGCTTCCGGGATATCCCCCTTGTAACGTTGGGAGCTTCCAGCCCTACCTGTGTGCTTGAGGGCAGCGTGTCTGATGCTGCTCGCTGACCAATGCCCGGTTTAAATGGAGACAGGCAGGGAGGTGGTTGCATGGGGCGCGGCTTGAGTGGGGGGCGTGGTCTGGTGAAGGTCTTTAAAAACCCTCAGTGTATTCTCAGCAGTTGCCAGATCGTGGTTATCCATACCTGAGCTCCTTGTACCTGACTGCTATATTGAATTAACCCGTTATTGACCTCTGCTTGTTTTCTGACTATTCTGCCTTCTGTTGCCCTAGACCATTTTCTTGTACTACGCTACTGCTCTGATATCGACCCGGCTATTCCATTTGACCATTCTGAACTCTGTATTCCTGATTCTGGCTCGGCTGACTACTCCCCGTGTTGTTAACAATTTCTGTCTAGCTAGTTTACCTGGCCAATTCTAAGGACCAGACAGTTAGAGATCTTTCACGGCTACTCTGTTGGTAGCTTCTGGGCTCTGTGGAGTGTTGGGCGTTAAGTACTGCGTGGTGGGATCTGGGAACCATGACACCCCTAACGACTGGCGTCATCTTGCATAGCGCGATGGCACCAGTTCCGCAATTAACCCCTTGCTGCCACCTATGGTGGAGATAGGGGGTTCCGATGAACCCCCTATCTCCCGATCCGTGACAGCTAGGGGTTAATGTTTGATATCATTGGAAAGGCCAGAGCATGGCATGTACAGTGTAAAAAAAATAATTAAAAATAAAAATAAAATTAAAAATATTAAAAATAATTTGTTTTAAAAAATTAACCCTTTCGCTGCTGAGGCGTTTCACGCCTCTGTGCTGAGCTCATTTTTACTTGTTTTACCTAGCTGCCACAGATCTGGAAATATGGGGGTTCATTGGAACCCCCTATCTCCACCATTGGTGGCAGTTAGGGGTTAACTCCAGGACTGGTGCTATGCACGATGACGCCAGTCCTCAGGGGGAGTTCCCGGAGGCTTGGCCGACATCCAAGATGTCAGCCAGCTCCGGGAAAGGATCACAAACCGGCGCTTTTCGGCGCCGATTCGTGATCCGGCCCCCATGGGGTTAATGCCAGGTACCGTTAGGAAGGGCAGGCTGGATTAACCATCTGTACCCTGGCAATCAAGAGGGAGAGAGGTCCGAAGGAGCTCCCTCCCTCGCTTGCAGGCCCCTCCTCCACACATGCGAGGGGGTGCCTGAATTAGATGTCATCGCGCCGCTGCGATGACATCTAATTGTGCCGGCGGCGGTTCCGGGTGCTGGCTGACATTGAGGATGTCAGCCCGTACTGGGGGGCACAGCGATCGGGCGGAATCCAGCAGATCGCTGGCCGTAAAGGGAGGACGCGCTCAGCGCGTCCTCCGCATGGAACCCTACCTGCGGGTGGACGTTCTGAGTGCATCCTCCGCAGCGAAAGGGTTAAAAAAACTTTTTTTTTTTTTTTTTAATGCAGCAATATTGTTCCCATTTCAATTATAATGTGAACAATGATGCTGCACTAACGATTTTTTCTATGGGGGCGTTTGCCAAAAAACACGTAATTTTCCACAAAAAAAGTATCTATTCCGCGTTTCTAATTTTTTTAACAAGTGCAACCCATAGAAAATATAACCACAAACGATCGCATGTTAAAATGTGAAAAAAAACACTTTATACGTAGGGATGAGCCGAACACCCCCCGAGTTCGTTCGAGCCTGAACCCGAACTTCCCATTTGTTCGGACCCGAACCCGAACCCCCATGCAAGTCAATGGGGCTGAAAATTTGTTTTTTTAGAGTGCCCTCCAAGAGGGCATATATGCTAGATATTTGCCATAAAAGGTGTATGGGGGTCCGGGTAGTGCCCTGGGGGACAGGAAACAAGGACAAAAAGTTTAAAAAAAAACGTTTTTAAAGGGACAGTGAGTTTTCCATGAAATAAGGGTTAAAAATAAAAATGAAAAATTCCTTCAAATATCGTGCCTACGAGGTCCCCATAACCTGCCCGTGAAGTGGCGGATTTCTAGGATGTATAGAAATATGTAAAAACCAAAAAATGACATTTCAAATGACGGTAAATGCTTTTCCTTTAATCTATCCATAAACAACTGCTTGGGGCGGCAGTCTGTATGAAAAGAGGAGACATTTTCGGACACGCAGAAAAAGTTTACTGATTTTTTGGCGGTGAAAAGCAGGAGAATGGAAACTTCTAGACCAAAAAGCCGATTTGGAAAGTGAGATAAATGGGAGAATTTTTCTGGTTCGGCTAACGGCCAACATAACGTCCAGACACCCAAAGTTTCCTGGTTTGGATCCGTAAAAAATCACGCACAAAAATGCGCATCGTATGACCGTTTTCGCGCAATCCGTGAAAAAATACGGCAATGCGTTCGGACGCACTTTTTGACGGTCGCTGCGAAAAATGCATTAGTCTGACCCTAGCCTTATCTCACTTTCCAAATCGGCTATTTGGTCCAGATTGTTCTCTTTTCCTGCCATTCTCCTGGTTTTCACCTTTCTCTGAACAACCCTGAGAGAGAGGTGAAAGCCAGGAGAACTGGCAAGAGAAGAGAACAATCTAGACTAAATAGCCAATTTGGAAAGTGAGATAAATGGGAGAATTTTTCTGGTTTGGCTATTTTGACCTAGAATTTTCCATTCTCCAGTCATTCTCCTGAGTTTCACCTTTCTCTGAATAACCCTGTCAGGGTTATTCAGAGAGCGGTGAAGAGCAGGAGAATGACTGGAGAATGGAAAATTCTAGGTCAAAATGGCCAAACCAGAAAAATTCTCCCATTTAGGCTAGGGTCAGACGAACGCAGTTTTAACGTGCGTTTAGGCCAGGGTCAGACTAACGTATTTTTCAAGTTGTCCGTGAAAAAGTGCGTTCGAACGAATGGACGCATTTTTTCACTGAGTACGCGATAGCGGTCATACGATGCGCATTTGCATTCGAGATTTTGTACAGATCATCAATAAAACACTTTTGCATCTGGACGTTATGTTGGCTGGACATTAGCAGCGTCTGACGTCTCCCAATCACGCACACACGCCGCTAGCGGACGCAGCGCACTCTGTACGACCGTACTAGTGGTTTCACGTTCTCAAAAAAATGCGTTCGTTTGCCACTTGCGTTGCGCGGCCGGACTTTCGTGCGACCGTACATCGTATATTGGCCGTCATTGCCCGTCATCTGCTGCTAGTGCGGCCGTAATTAAGTGCGCCAGAACGCACGTTAAAAGTGCGCTGGTCTGACCCTAGCCTTAGCCGCACGAAATCACGGACGTGCTAGCAGCAAATGACGTCCAATGCCGGGGAACATACGACGAACGGCCGCACGAAAGTTCGTCCGCGCAACGCAAGTGGCAAACGAACGCATTTTTTCGAGAACGTCAAACCGCTACTACTGACGTACAGAGTGCGCTGCGGCCGCATAGCGGCGTGTTTGCGTGATTGGGAGACGTCAGACGCTGCTAATGTCCGGCTAACATAACGTCCAGACACAAAAAGTGTTTTATTGATGATCCGTACAAAATCACGGACGAAAAAGCGCATCGTATGACCGCTATCGCGTATTCCGGGAAAAAATACGTCCGTTCGACCGCACTTTTCCACGGACGATGCGAAAAATGCGTTCGTCTGACCCTAGCCTTAGGCTAGGGTCAGACTAGCGAATTTTTAACGTGCGTTTAGGCGCACTTAATCACGGCCACACTAGCAGCAAATGACGGGCAATGACGGCCAATATACGAAGCACGGTCACACGAAAGTCCGGCTGCGCAACGCAAGTGGAAAATGAACGCATTTTTCGAGAACGCAGAACCGCTAGTACGGACGTACAGAGTGTGCTGCGTCCACTAGCGGCGTGTGTGTGTGATTTGGAGATGTCAGACCCTGCTCATGTCCGGCCAACATAACGTCCAGACACCCAAAGTTTCCTGGTTTGGATCCGTAAAAAATCACGCACAAAAATGCGCATCGTATGACCGTTTTCGCGCAATCCTTGAAAAAATACGGCAATGCGTTCGGATGCACTTTTTGACGGTCGCTGCGAAAAATGCGTTAGTCTGACCCTAGCCTTATCTCACTTTCCAAATCGGCTATTTGGTCCAGATTGTTCTCTTTTCCTGCCATTCTCCTGGTTTTCACCTTTCTCTGAACAACCCTGAGAGAGAGGTGAAAGCCAGGAGAACTGGCAGGAGAAGAGAACAATCTAGACCAAATAGCCGATTTGGAAAGTGAGATAAATGGGAGAATTTTTCTGTTTTGGCTATTTTGACCTAGAATTTTCACTTCTCCAGTTATTCTCCTGCTTTTCACCGCTCTCTGAATAACCCTGTGAATGTTTAATCCCGAGGTGAAAAATAACATTGCTTTAGATTTTTTTCAAACACCAGTAAGGCTAGGGTCAGACTGAGGCAGTGCGAACGCGCGTTCTGGCGCACATAATCACGGCCGCACTAGCAGCAGATGACGGGCAATGACAGCCAATATACGAAGTACGGTCGCACAAAAGTCCGGCCGCGCAACGCAAGTGGAAAATGAACGCATTTTTTCGAGAACGTTAAACCGCTGGTACTGACGTACAGAGTGCGCTGCGGCCGCATAGCAGCGTGTGTGCGTGATTAGGAGATGTCAGACGCTGCTAGTGTGCGGCCAACATAACGTTCAAACAGCCGGATTTCCCTAGACTTCTTTTCACCCCATCGTCATGAAATACGTCCAGAATTGCGCATCGTCTGACCACTTAAGCGTATTCCGTGAAAAAATGTGTGCGCACGCATCGACGTACATTTTGACGGTGGCCGCAGAAAATGCGCTCATCTGTCCCTAGCCTTAAATGCAGCATATTAGGATGTTTTAGGGAAATTAATTCTCAAATCTCAATCAGAAGCAGACACCACCCCACCCTCAGTACAAATATTGTACAATGTATCAAATTGATTACCAGACTAAAAACACCTGGTGTTATGCCCGTTTGTGAACAGAGGTCATTAAGGCTAGGGTCAGACGAACGCATTTTCGTGCTGTCTGTGAAAAAATACGTTCTCCGTGAAAAAATACGTTCGAACGTATAAAAATACGTTCGAACGTATTATTTCACGGAGTATGCGATAGCAGTCATACCATGGGCATTTGCGTTCGTGATTTTGTACAGATCATCAATACAACCATGTTTGTGTCTGGACGTGATGTTAGCCGGACATTAGCAGCGTTTGACGTCTCCTAATCACACACACGCCGCTAGTGGACGCAGCATATTCTGTACGTCAGTACTAGCAGTATCACGTTCTCGAAAAAAATGCGTTTGTTTGCCACTTGCGTTGCGTGGCCGCACGTTTGGTTGGCCGTACTCTATATATTGGCCATCATTTGCTGCTACTACAGCCGTGATAAAGTGCGGCTGCACGCGCGTTCGCACTGCCTCAGTGTGACCCTAGCCTTAGAGTTGATAATCTTTCCACGTACACATTAGTTTTTAATTCAATATCTAATAAACCGTTGCTTATAATATTCTGCAGTAAAGAGTCTCTTTATTTCTAGATTTTTTAGTCTTTTTTTAAGCATTTTCTATACTTTTTTCAAAATTTCTTTTTTTGTTTTCGAACCCGAACCGAACACGCCCAAAAAGTTCGAAATTCGCGAACTTTCGAACTGCCAAAGTTCGGGTCGAACTCCGAACCGTCCGAACCCGAACAGCTCATCCCTATTTATACGTTGTAAATTAATGAAAATTCTAATTTTATTGCATTTTATGTTATAATATACAGTCAGGACATGACGTATACATATAATAATGATATATTATGAATCTGCCGAGTCTCCTAGAAAGAACGATATATAATATGTCTGGGTCATATAATAAAATGTGACTTCAAATCGCATTTAAACATGATGAGCGAAACCGGCAAAAATGACCTCAGCACAGAGGTGTGAAAAGGCTCAGCAGTGAAAGGGTTAAAAAAAAAAAAATTTTAAACTTTTTGTTCTTGTTACCTTTCCCCCAGGGCACTACCCGGACCCCCATACACCTTTTATGGCAAATATCTAGCATATATGCCCTCTTGGAGGGCACTCTAAAAATCGACCTTTCGAGTCCCATTGACTTGCATTGAGTTCGGTTCATGTTTTTGAAAACGTTTGGTTCAACTTTTGAAATTGTTCGAGTTCGAATGCGAAACGAACACGTGGGGTGTTCGGCTCATCCCTATGTATGTCCTGCTCCTCGCCTTCAGCGAGGAGGAAACTGCGTTTCCCTTGACTTGACCCCTGCCTATGATTGGTAAATATGCTTTTTCAGGTTTCCTAAAGAGGACTGAATGTGGAATTCTGTAAACGCTTACAGAATAAACCAAATGCATAAAGCAGTAGCAGACATTGAGGAAGGGGATTGCAAAGGTGGGGCGGGTAGGAGCGGCCCCCACCACACCATCCACTTTGCATATTGCTATATAATAGGAGGGAGTTTGGAGGAGACACAGAGACTCGGAGAAGATAAAGGACTGAGAAGAACAAGGAAAATGAAAACTTTATTAATACTTGCACTCGTCATCTGTCTGAGCTTCCAGACTGGTAAGAAATACAGACTTTATCAGTGTCAGCTCATAATAAGCGGCATTTACTCAGGCGCGGGCCCATTCGGCTATTCAGAGAGCAAATTTTGGCGAACTGCCTGCAAGTACGCTGCTGTTCAAGGGCAGTGAAATCCCCCGTAGAGAAGCAATGGTTCGTCTATTCAGAGACACCAAAGTGCCCTGCTGTTCGGTGGTTTCATTCGGCAGGTTTATTCAGGCGAATCCCATAGCCTTCAATGATAAAAATATTCCCGTTTTAATAATTCAATATTTAATAAACCATTTATTATTTTAATCTGCAGTAAAAAGTCTCTTTATTTATAGATTTTTTTTAGGATCTTTTAAGCATTTTTTGCATTTATTTTTTTCTACCCCGTTCGTCAACTTGTCGACTTTTTCCGGCGGCTGGTCTGCAATGTGATCGGCTGCTCGTTGGCTTTTTCCAGTGTGTTCGGCGTTAGTTTTCAGCGGCTTTGCGGCAGGTTTTCCCTGCACTCTGGGGACCCTGCAGTGAATGCTGAATTCAAACTTTGATTCCCCGAAGTGCAGGGAACTGCGGGGAACGAGAGAGCACCGAAATGTCGGCGACATTTCAGTGCTTTCTGAATAACCCCTTATGCGTGACATTAGATAAAGATGTGAAAGTATTCAACTACAGAAAAAAAAACATACAGTCCAAGCTCAGATTAAGGCTAGGGACAGATGAGCGCATTTTCTGCGGCCACCGTCAAAATGTACGTCGATGCGTGCGCACGCATTTTTTCACGGAATACGCTTAAGTGGTCAGACGATGCGCAATTCTGGACGTATTTCATGACGATGGGGTGAAAAGAAGTCTAGGGAAATCCGGCTGTTTGAACGTTATGTTGGCCGCACACTAGCAGCGTCTGACATCTCCTAATCACGCACACACGCTGCTATGCGGCCGCAGCGCACTCTGTACGTCAGTACCAGCGGTTTAACGTTCTCGAAAAAATGCGTTCATTTTCCACTTGCGTTGCGCGGCCGGACTTTTGTGCGACCGTACTTCGTATATTGGCTGTCATTGCCCGGCATCTGCTGCTAGTGCGGCCGTGATTATGTGCGCCAGAACGCGCGTTCGCACTGCCTCAGTCTGACCCTAGCCTAACCTGTTTATACCCAACTGCTAACAACAGCCGTAATTCCATTTACACTTGTTTGTGGATTTTCTTATTATGTGATTATTATTTTTTTTGCTCACATTCCATATTGTGCTACTGTGAGGAGGAAGATATATTTATTTGGATTACAATTAACCCCGTCTTTTACATGTAGGTCACTGTCTGAAGTGTCACGTATGCGCTCTAGGGGAATGCACGACAATGAATTGTGTGAGTGGACAGGTCTGTGGAAAGACAGTAACCAGTGAAGGTAAGTGTCCCCTTTATTGAATCTTTCAGTGGAAATGCTGCTAAAGCTTACAAAACATGTAGCACATATAGTGGAATATGCTTCTGTTTTGGGGTGGAATATATGGAATATGCTTCTGTTCTGAGGTGGAATATATGGAATATGCTTCTGTTCTGAGGTGGAATATGTGGAATATGCTTGTGTTCTGAGGTGGAATATATGGAATATGCTTCTGTTCTGAGGTGGAATATGTGAATATGCTTGTGTTCTGAGGTGGAATATGTAGAATACGCTTGTGTTCTGAGGTGGAATATGTGGAATATGCTTGTGTTCTGATTTGGAATATGTGGAATATGTGGAATATGCTTGTGTTCTGATTTGGAATATGTGGAATATGCTTCTGTTTTGAGGTGGAATATGTGGAATATGCTTGTGTTCTGAGGTGGAATATATGGAATATGCTTGTGTTCTGAGGTGGAATATATGGAATATGCTTGTGTTCTGAGGTGGAATATATGGAATATGCTTGTGTTCTGAGGTGGAATACATGGAATATGCTTGTGTTCTGAGGTGGAATATGTGGAATATGCATCTGTTCTGATTTGGAATATGTGGAATATGCTTGTGTTCTGATTTGGAATATGTGGAATATGCTTCTGTTTTGAGGTGGAATATGCTTGTGTTCTGATTTGGAATATGTGGAATATGCTTCTGTTTTGAGGTGGAATATGCTTGTGTTCTGAGGTGGAATATATGGAATATGCTTGTGTTCTGAGGTGGAATATGTGAATATGCTTGTGTTCTGAGGTGGAATATGTAGAATACGCTTGTGTTCTGAGGTGGAATATGTGGAATATGCTTGTGTTCTGATTTGGAATATGTGGAATATGCTTCTGTTTTGAGGTGGAATATGTGGAATATGCTTGTGTTCTGAGGTGGAATATATGGAATATGCTTGTGTTCTGAGGTGGAATATATGGAATATGCTTGTGTTCTGAGGTGGAATATATGGAATATGCTTCTGTTCTGAGGTGGAATATGCTTGTGTTCTGAGGTGGAATACATGGAATATGCTTGTGTTCTGAGGTGGAATATATGGAATATGCTTGTGTTCTGAGGTGGAATATATGGAATATGCTTCTGTTCTGAGGTGGAATATGCTTGTGTTCTGAGGTGGAATACATGGAATATGCTTGTGTTCTGAGGTGGAATATGTGGAATATGCATCTGTTCTGATTTGGAATAGGTGGAATATGTGGAATATGCTTGTGTTCTGATTTGGAATATGTGGAATATGCTTCTGTTTTGAGGTGGAATATGCTTGTGTTCTGATTTGGAATATGTGGAATATGCTTCTGTTTTGAGGTGGAATATGCTTGTGTTCTGAGGTGGAATATGTGAATATGCTTGTGTTCTGAGGTGGAATATGTAGAATACGCTTGTGTTCTGAGGTGGAATATGTGGAATATGCTTGTGTTCTGATTTGGAATATGTGGAATATGCTTCTGTTTTGAGGTGGAATATGTGGAATATGCTTGTGTTCTGAGGTGGAATATATGGAATATGCTTGTGTTCTGAGGTGGAATATATGGAATATGCTTGTGTTCTGAGGTGGAATATATGGAATATGCTTGTGTTCTGAGGTGGAATATGCTTGTGTTCTGAGGTGGAATACATGGAATATGCTTGTGTTCTGAGGTGGAATATGTGGAATATGCATCTGTTCTGATTTGGAATAGGTGGAATATGTGGAATATGCTTCTGTTTTGAGGTGGAATATGCTTGTGTTCTGATTTGGAATATGTGGAATATGCTTCTGTTTTGAGGTGGAATATGCTTGTGTTCTGAGGTGGAATATATGGAATATGCTTGTGTTCTGAGGTGGAATATGTGGAATATGTGGAATATGCTTGTGTTCTGGTTTGGAATATGTGGAATATGCTTGTGTTCTGAGGTGGA